>NW_004624812.1:35568-149982 GCF_000247695.1 Heterocephalus glaber
TTTTTTTTTTTTGTACCGGGGATCGAACTCGGGACTTCCCACTTGCAAGGCAGGCAGCGGAACCATTGAGCTAAATCCCCGGCCCCCTTTTTTTTGTTTGTGTTTTGGTACCGGGGATCCAACTCGGGTACTTGTGCTTGCGCAGCCGGCGGCGAAACCACTGAGCTAAATCCCCGGCCCCATTTACTATATTTTAGATGGCTTTGGTTCGGTGGATTTCAGAAAGGCATGGGGATCACAGGCAAATTCAAAGTCAAAATTTAACATAAAGGATTAAAAAAAAGTAATGAAGGAGAGGGGTAAGGAGTATGCTGAATGTTCAAAGCACTAGGTAAAAATGAGCCCATCTACTCTTCTAAGACGCATTGATCAGAGATTCAGTGCTAAAGAAAAACTCATGCTGGTGTAAGATGACCAAACCTGAACATGGGATATCTGATCCTGAGGAAAAAAATGAGTGCACCAAAGTAGCACTATGGTATTGAAAAGAGAACAGTAGGGAAACTTAAATCTCCACAACACACTTCTGTCATCTTCTCCTCTATTCTTCCACTCTATTTCTTTTCTCAACAAATTCGAAGAGCCTTAGAGGTAGGGCAAAGCCCGAGAGAAGGGACTGGAGTGGCAGATAAGAGGTAATATAAAGTTTGGAGGAAAATTATTTTCTCCTCCCACTGAATCCTGGATTCAAGAAAACAGGGTAAATTGAACTCGACAAAGGCCACCTGCTTATTTGTATAAGGTGAAAAATAAAAGCTCCAAGTCTTGGAAAACAAATTGTTGGATGCGATGCATGGCAGTGACTAGAATACTGAACCGATGAACCTCTTCTCTTCTAGATCTCATCCCAGCAATCCCAAAAGCACTGGGCCATTTTTAGCAGTACATATACAAAATACTGTTTTTTAAATGTCGGGCATTTTATATATTATACTTTTTTGGAGAGTAAGATCGTGTGAAGGAGATAAAGGAGAGCAGAGAAAAACAGCAGGAAGTCAGTGGCTGGAGCAGTTAAAGAGTGACACGGCACTGGGTCAAGGAGCCTCCTCGTCCGTGGTAAAGGAAAGGACTCAAAGCACCGAAACTTCACACAGACGCTACGGCAAATAGCCAGGCTCCTGGTGGCCCGTCTGGAGTTGTCGAGGGCGGACACTGAGCCCGCTGGGGTGGCCAGACATTAAATCCACCTCCCCAAAAACCTAGCTACCACGCCACCAACCAAAGACTGAGAGTCCACTCCTTCGTTACCAGATCTAACCTCTCCACCATTCTTAACACTCCAGGAAGCGAAACAGAAACTGTCGCGAATACGAGCCTAGGCCAGGCGGGTCCGGATACCCCAAATGCCACACCCTAAATCCCGGGCTTCCTCGCGCCGTTAGGGGAGGGCCTAAGGAAAACGTGCACCACTCATAATGCAGATGTGAAGGACAGTCAGCCCCAGGACCAATAAGAGAGATGGTGGGTGGGGCCAAAGCTTGGGGTTTAAACCTCTGCGAACAGCCCGTTAACGGCTGGAGAGCGCCAGGGCTGGATGTTCGCGTGCGCGAGTGGGTCAAGCTAACCCAAACTCGCAGGGCTCGGCAGCAAGGGCTGCGGGACTCCGGGCGGTCAGCGGACTGCGGCGAGACGATGAGGTGGGCGGTGGCCGGGGAGGCGGTTGCGGGAGGGAAGGGGTCGCACAGAAATGCGGCTTCCCTGTCTCTTGTCCAGGTTCCCTCAGACTCGTGGTGGTCAGATACAGTAGAGGTTTCCTGAAGCGTGTGAGCCGCACTGTGCCTGGTGGCCGCGGCCGCTCGAGGTCACGGTGCCGCCTGCCGGTGCGAGACACCCCCCCCCCCCCGCGGCTGAGAGCGCCCCGGTGGCCCCTCGAGGCCTGGCGCAGGCTGAGGACAGGTCCCCAGGGGAGGAGCCCGCCACCCGGGGTCTCCTTCGGCCAGCTGGTGCGACCGTTTGCGGTTGCTCCAAGGGGGAGCAAAGCTTTCTCACCTTCGGGCTCCACTGAATGTAACTGCGAGAGAGGCGTTTGCCAACTGGAGAGCAGGTAAGATAGAAGGACTTTAGGTGGTCCTACCCCAAAGTGAACACGTCTTTATTATAAAGTTATACAACGTAATTAATGCAAATAAAAACATTACGGGTTTTTTAAGGCACTGGGGATCGAACCTAGAACCTTTGCACTGAGCTAAATACCTCGTCCTTTTTATTTCTTTACACTATCTTATAATTTTGATATCAGGTCACACAAAATTGCCGAGGCTGGGCTCGAATTTGCGATCTTCCTGCCTCAACCTCTGAGTGCAGAGATTACGGGCATGTGCTATCACATGTCTTTTAGATGGGTAAGATTTTTCGATACCCAGTGCTGCTGACAGTGTGATGAAAAAAAGCACCTTTATATTGTGTTAGGGAATTAATTTTTCTAGGGGCAGTTTGTATTTTGCGTTACAATTTAAATTGTACCATAATTTCTAAACCATAATCCCCTTCTAGGAATTTATTCTAAGGAGATATATTGGACAATAATGCTGTTTTTGCCATATTTTTAAAGAAATGAATCTAAACGACAATACTAAGTACACCTGAGGAGAAAAAAATACTTGCAAGTCCACCAGCCAAAAATAACCATCAAATAAAACACTGTTCACATTTGGATTTACTCAGGGTATATTCATTGTGACTGTTGTTTAAATGAATATCCTCTTAAAATGTATTTGCACTAATTGGATATTTTAATATAATGAGGTTATTAGTTTAAAAAAGCAGATTATGCCTTTTTCAGCTAGTCATACATTGAGAACATATTTCTATGTCAAATGTAGATGTGGATTAACCATTTCTTAATGACTATTGTATTTCTTACTATGGCTGTATTGTACCATACATTATTTAACCAGTCCCCTAATGATGGATGTTTAGGTTGTTTCCAATTTCTTCTTGATCATAAAATGTTAGTGGTCATTTGTACATATGTCTGGATTCTTGTCAGATGTTTTAACTCCTTATAATAAATTATTGAAAATGGATTATGGCTTTAAAATTATGGCTCCATTTAAATTCCAATCAAATCCCCTCTGGAAAAATTCATTATCCTTAACTTACGTAGTATATTAAAGATGGCCCCCCATCCACCCACCACTGGGGACAGAACCCAAGGTCTTTGCATTGAGCTATACCCCACCCCTTTATATTTTGGACAAAATAATAGCTAAATTCCTCGGGTTAGATTTGAACTTCAAGTGCTCCCTTCCCAGCTTCCCAGAATGTTGGGATTATAGGTGTGCACCTTTTAATAGCTTTGTAAGAGTAATCTGAATTAGCATTTTAAACGTATTACAAGTGCTTCTCCAGTTAGTAGTTTGACCTTGATTAGTGCTGTTTGCTTTTAATACTGTGATTCTTTGAGCTGCCTGTTTACTTGTCCTATGCTAGAGAAATGTATTATAACTCTGTAGTACCCTCCTTGTCATGCTTAGAGTCCATCTATGTGCCTAACTCCTATCTGCATTTAAAAGTCTCTCCCTTTCCATCTTGTAAAGTCTTTAAATTATAACTAGCTAAACCTGGGACACTGAATCACTTAAGATTTTTGAAGGAAAGATATTGTTAGGTAGTGTTAGGTTATCCATTTTCATTTACAAAACATAAGTTGCTCTAGCTTCTATGTGCAAGTTTCTAAGAGAAAGATTGTCCTGTTTTTATATTAGAAAAAAGAACTGACAGTGACCTATGGGCCTCATTTTTAAAGTCTGCATTTTACTGTTTCCAAACATCTCTACATGTGTTCAAGGAAAAAATGAGAATCTGACATAAACACAAAGGAAAGAATTCTTTGATTATGGAATGCACACCATTAAAAAAATCTTTAGTGTCAAAATTCTTAGGTCAGAGTCCCTACAAAAAGACTATTTATAAACTCACTTGACAATCTATTGAAATTTCTTCCATTTTAAAAATGGAGAAAGTAAAGTCTAAACCATACTTCCCTTTCTTCTAACACTTCTTTAGTCCCTACTATAGGTCAGACTTTGGAATTTGTACAAACACTGAACTCTGATAAGTAACTTTGCAAAGATATACTTGAGGGATTTGCTCATCTGTGATGCTTGTCCTTTTTCTCTGGTAACTATCAAAAATGAGGTCACCAAATCCTTACTGTTAGATTTGATAGTGTAAACTAGTCAATCTTAATGATCCTCTAACTCCTTTGCTTCTACAGAATCATCACACATGTAGAGCTTTTAGTGAGTACCTTTTGTCCTATATGTCATTGCCTTACAAAATGAGGAACAATTTCTTAAGCTCTTTTTTTCTTTTCTAGGTTTTTAATGTGAATATTAATGCCAATCAAGGTACACTGAAATAAGGTAAGAAATTGAAAAAAACTAACTCTGGTTTGTCCTTACATATTAAGTAAAAATATTCTGCCATACTCAGTGATTACACTAAAACAGCAGTTTGATGATAGAGCCCATATTTGTAACTCTATAGAGTCTTGAACATAGGAGCAAACATTGTTGATTGGTAAATAAAACTTTGGATCTCAGAACAGTGTATAATCATAAATGTGGGCCACATGTTGCAGTAAGAACAACTACTCCTGAAACAGAAGTCTCAGTTAATTTGCTTTAATGTTTATTATCTTGTTACAAAGGCCAATGTATTATTTAAGAACTTGGAACTCTTTTGAATACAGGCCTTTATACATAATAATTTTGCTTTGAGAACAACCAAAGGCCCACCTCATTTTCCTTTCAGTCTGTAGTACACCAGCTATTCATGTGCTTATGTCTGAAACCTAGAAGTTATCCTGAAAGCCTTCCTACTTTGGTACTCCATATTGAACCAGTCCTGCTGCTTCTGCTTCCTTAACCTCATTCATCTACTTCTGTCTATTCCCCTTATTACAAATCTGCTCCAGGCCATCATTATCTATTGCCTTGATTATCCCAACAGCCTCCTTTTGGTCCCATTGCCCTTAGTCTTGCCCATTTCCAATCCACAGTATACCCAGAGCACTATTTTTGCTACACAAGCCTAACTTTTAAATTTTCTTTACTGGCCTCTCCAGGTAAAATCCAAGCTTTTAAAAGAAAATACAAGGTCTACAAATGTGACCCTTGCTTTTTTTTTTTTCCTCTAAACTACACTTTTGTCACTCAATCCATACTAACGTATTTATAGCTGAATATCGTATATGCTACATCTCTAACCCTTTATAGAAACTGCATCTTCTGCCTTTGATGCATTGATGTTCTGCTTTATTCTCACTTTAACTCGTTCCCAGTTCTGCAAGATTTGGCTTGACTATTTCCTTTTTGTAATAACTTTTTGTAATAACCACAGGTCCAGAGGTTGGCAAACACTTGGGCCTATGAGCTAAGAGTAATTTTTACATTTCTAAATGGTTAAAAAGAATATGCAGCAGATCATTTGTTTACAGAGCCTAAAATATTAGTTTGCCTACCTCTCTCTGCGCTCAATTTATATGGGGGGGGGTGCCTCATTCTATTACTCTCTATGTAGCATCACACCTGGAACCCCCCCAATTTAAACAATCCTTAACTGACTGAATTTAATATATATTTATAAATTCTGTCTTAGAGAATAGACACTTAGGCAAAGCTCTTTATGGTAATTATTCAGATGAGAATAGCACAAAAAATGAGACGCTTGTGGGATCAGGCTTTAATGAATTTAAACACAAGGCACATGTTCCCAGATGTACATAAATTCCAATTGCTTTTTGCTTTTTTCATCTCTTAATCCTTTGGATGGGAATGAGAAAATGTTTGGTCTCGCTCATTTTTTTGTTTGTTTGTTGGGTTTTGGGGCGGGGGGGGCGTGGGTTATGAGAGAGGGTCTCACTATACAGTTCAGACTGGCCTCATATAGCCCAGGCTGTAGCCGAACTCACATCAGTCCTCCTGCCTCAGCCTCCTGAGTGCTGAGATTGTAGGCATGCACCACCACACGCAGCTTGGGTCTCTTATTTAAGGAAGAACTTCCTTAATTGGGCCTTTTTAAAAAAAAGCTGATTGGGCCGGGGATTTAGCTCAGTGGTTTCACCGCCTGCTGCGCAAGTGGCAAGGACCCGAGTTCGATCCCCAGTACCAAAAAATAAAAAAAAAATAAAAAAAAGAGCTGATCATCAGAATTTCTAGAACTTCTTGCAGTAAAATTTTTTTTGTATTTCTTTTCTATCTACCTACACCAGTAAGTTGTCTCCTAGATCCCAGTAAGTTTGCTATGATTAAATGATGCTTTTAATTTCTGCATCTACACAGACCTTCTTTTTTGGTTTCTCCAAAATAGTATTCTCTTCTTCCAGTGTGTCATGACAATCCCGTTTAGCTTTTGTTTCTTCTTTATGGAATAAATGTGGGTGCTCAAAGCGTCCTCTACGAATAAAATGCTGGATCCGGGATTCCAATCCTTGGCATTTAGGCCGATCCATGAGGGGCCTATATTTGCGCATTTTCACTCCTTCTACAAAGGCACTGGTCTGCTTTATGACAGAGGGCTTAATGTTTCTCCATTCTATTGTTCCATCCATGTTTGGTCCTGTTTTACAGGGTAATACAACAGAGTCCAGTCCTTGCAGCATATTATACAACATGTGACTTTTGACAGTATGATTAGCCCATAGTTGCTGTAGGTGAGTAACATTGAACTCCTGAACCTCCTGATCATAGATCCACTTGATATTTTCAAACTTACAGTCATACAAGATTAGAGGAAATTCTACAGCCATACTAGAAAGAGAAAAAACAGAGGAGAATACATAACTACCTAATAGTTCTTAAAATCCTGAGATTTAGCTGGGTTAGAAGAGGAAGAGGAAGACCCACTGATGTCAATATTAAGTTATCTGATAGCTAAGCTTAACATTGAACAACTTTATATTTTTTTAAATGCAACAAACATGGGTCAGTTTGACCTAAGTTAGGTAAATATCAGTGGTAACAAATCTGGAAGTGAGTTGATATGTCTCTGTCACACTGCTATAAAATTAAAAACAGCTGACAGTAATTATCCAAATTTATTGGTGTTGTTTTCTTAGCTTGGGAATGAATTAACCACTTACCATTCCAATTATTTAAACACAGGATGACCAAAAATTGCATATTTTTCATTAGTTTTTATAAAATAACAGGAAATATAAAAAATGAGAATTTTATCACATTCAATAATTTTGTATATGGTATACTGTAGAACATTCTATACACAATGCAGTTTTAATATCTGGACAGTAGTATCTAGTGTGAATTTTTTGCATTCTCTTTCTTTGAACAACACACTTTATACTGTTGTTTTGGCCTTTCCTTTTTTTCTGTGGGTAGTATAATTTCTATAAAACATCTACCTATTAAATGTCTATCCCCTATTTTTCCATTATTTATGTATTAGATCTAATCTAAATTATAAATGACTTTCTAAACCCCCGTTTTGAACAAATAACAAACAAGTTCCATATTGTTTGATCCAGAAGGTGCATAAATGTTTTATGAGTATTTTTTCCTCACTTTTTGATTACAGAATAGCTTGTTAGATGTTGGTCAACTCTGTCAACACCACCCATAGAATTATAATCACTGACCACTGCTGAAATTTTTTTAGTTTTGTTTCCTATTTCAACTTCTACCATTTCTGTATTATGGATAGTTGACAATAAGGAGACTTTTTTTTTTGTCTTTCCATTTCATAACAGACTTTTCCTCATTGATATGCTAACATTTCTCCCTTTTTCAGTTTTTTTCTCTTGTAGCTCTTCAGGCACTTCCTTCTTAATTCAGTCTGTGTCCCAGATGTGTCTGTTTTGTATTGTAAAAGAATATCACTGAGTCTGGAGAAGTACAAAAATTATATCTAATGTACTCATGATAACTGTTTATAGAGTATAGCACAAAACTATAGGTTATTTTTCACAAATAAATAAGATTTAGTAAAATAACCAGAACTTACTAGATTTCACTAGAAACATCAAGGCTAATACAACATTCTAAATTTTTAAAATATGCAAAAAGTAGTTGATGTAAAACAAACAGACGTACAAGTGTATCTCACGCAAACAAGATCAAATGGTTCAAATGGTTGAAATGACACTTGCCCAAGGGATGCTTCGGATAGTCAGTACGTAAACAAATGCACTGCCCCAGTAACACTGGGGGTAAACTGTTCAGTAGTTAATGGTATATATCTATCTGACCTCAGCCTGTTCTCAAAAGAAAAAAATCTATTTTCTGCCTTTCCTTCCATTTTATAAGTGGGAAATTGGTCAAAAGTACAGTAATATATGGCTATTCCGTAATACAAAATAAGAAAGATTTAATATAGTTTGAATATTCATGTTTTAATTCACCAGAAGCTAGTTAACAACAGCTGTTAACATAAATTCAAAAATTTTTAAAAAAAGATGTGAGAATGACCTTTTAATTAAAGAGCCTGTCCAATACATTTCCTTACTAACATGGTAAAACAGTGAGAAAATTAGAAGATACCACTCCTTCCCACATACTCCTAACACTGCAAGTTAGATTAAAAGCTTCATGAAGTCAGAATCAGTGACTTTATAACTAAGTCATCTGATCAACCATGGGGGAGGGGGAAATATTTTGGTTTAGTTTGGTTAGTTTAACTTACCTATATTGAGGCTTCTGGGGATTTTTCTCTATATTCAGCAACTCATCAATAACTTCTGGCTTCTCCATTCCTTGGCCAATCAGAAAGAGGATAGCCATCATACATCGGACTTGATGATAAAGGAATGCCTGCCCAGTCACTTCAAATTGACATAACTGGAAAGGTTCTTGCCATCTCTCCTCACCCAGGCTCTGTCCCACTAGCTGTACTTGAGCAGACAGAATAGTCCTCTGAAAATTAATCACTCCATTCGCTACATCCATTTTACACAAGTTCCTGAAATCATGAGTGCCAACATACTTCTGAGCTGCATAATTCATCCTTACAATATCTAAATCAGCACAAGGGAAAAAATAGCGGTAAGTGCGCTCAAGACAGCTGAACCTAGCACTGAAACTAGATTCTACAGGGGCCCAGGCCAGTACACGGATGTCTGGAGGGAGTACCCGATTGAGAATGTGGGTATAACGGATCTCTTTGGCATCATCACTGACTTCATCTTTTAAATTAAGATCTTTTGAATCTTTGCCCCTTGGAAATTGAGACCGCAGGTCAAGAGAAATCACCTGTGGAATTAGGGAAAGATAATGAGTTTTAGACATTCAGTACAAATAATCTCAGTACTCAGTTTGTACACTTGGGTATCCTGGTACTGCTTGCTTTGAGAAATAGTATAGTGGTCCTTACCTGTCCAAAGGCACTAACTCCTTTGTCTGTTCGCCCACACCGGTGATAGTTGGATGTCTGTCTGCTTTCTATCAGTCGAGTCTTGGTCAGAGCCTCAAACAGTTTCTCTTCAATGGTATTGTCTGTGTTTTCCTGACTAGCAAAGCCCTGGTATCCCCAGCCCAGATAGGCTATTCTTAGAGCTACATGTCTTTGGCTGTGGGCACTGAAATCAAATGCACGCTGAGCTTTTCCAGATCCTGAAGAATTTTCTTTAACGTTTGGGTCTTTGATATTGTTGGATTGTTCTTTTTTAAGTCTTTGTACTTCCTGCTCCAGTTCTTGTACTCTTTTTAGAAGTTTCTCAATCTGGTTTCTGTCAGTGTCTGTTTCAGCCATGGTATGATAGCCCCAGGAATCAATGAATCATACAGTTCTTGAAAAGATAGCAAAATATAACAATTTCAGGCTAGTTGCTTTGGTAATATCAATGTCACGTTCAAATAGCATATGAGATTTGATGCTGAAGAGTGTAGACTTATGCTTGCGCAGTGATACAAACAATAGTTTATTATGGGTTGATCATCCACAAATAATACCCTTGTACATCTTATCTGACCAGTTCATAGGGGAAAAGAAAAAATATTTACCTATTGAGTTTCTTTTTATTATTTCTTTTAAAACTTTTGGGGAAATACCTGTAGATTTCATTTTACTAGTCTTCATTCAACAGATGATTGAGAACTCAAGTTGTAGCAGACATCCCTGCCCAGTACTAGCAGGCTATGAGTGGCACCTGCTTCTTGCTCTCCATAATTCAGCTATGTTATTTTATATCAGGAGTCAGACTAAAGCTCTATGTGATTCAAATGGGCATGTCAGATGGTTGACTAGACAAATATAGCCCCTCCCCCAATGGCTGCAACAGAAATCTAGGCCCTGGTCTGTGAAGTGGCAGGGCTCTGCTGAGTCATGCAGCTGAAGTCAGCGTGACCCCAATTAAAATCCTTTCCCCTGAATTACAGTTTCTCACTGACCTGATGGGTTGCTTGCTAACTGCACCCAGTCGCAGTGCCGGTTTGTTCTATCCAAGCAAGATAAACAATGCTTACTCCCTAACAGCCCTGCCTGGTGCCATCATACGTCGGGTGTTTCACTACATAGTTTCAAAGCATAGCCAGATCCCTATTCCTTCCCACAATTGTATTCAATAAATATTGGATGTGCTTGGGGGCCTCTGTCTTTGCTGCCATTAGCAGCACTGATCATGTCCCAAGACTCAGCTTCACTCTAAGTCTAGTTTCCTGTCTTTATTCTTCCTGTCAATTTTTTTTTTTTGGTACCAGGGATCAAACTTGGGACCTTGCACTTTCGAGGCAAGTACTGGAACCACTGAGCTAAATCCCCGGCTCCTGTCTTTATTCTTTTGCCTTGTCCTGTAGTGGCTCACAGGAGGCCAGGACCCACAGCAGAGGTTCTGGCAATGTTCCCTATATCATATTACTGATATTTTCCTTATATTTCCTTTTGATTTCTCATTTGTTCAAATTTTCTAATCATGAGTTCTATGGGCTACTTATAAAACTACTGAGTTTCTACTGCTTTTCAGTATCAAACACTGTATGTATGACTGTCATCAAATATTCTATTTTAAAGGTGGTACAATAGAGGCTAGACTAACTGAAGAAATAAAACCAATGTTTATATTTCACATTGGAAGTAGAACCTGAAGACAAAGATTTTCTTATATTAAGAAGTTTTGATGGCAGAAAAAAGGTAATTAAGCATTATTTATCTTTTTAAGCCAAATTTAATGTATGTCCTGACAAGATTTTGTATGTTAATAGTTACAAAAGTTAGTCTGATGATGCAATTTAGATATCCATGTTATCCATTCCTAGTATACAGTATTTCAATAATCTGGGGGCAACTGTACCACATCCTTGAGATTAGAACAGTCCTAGGCAATCTGTTACTGATGATTACTTACAGAAGATATCTCCACACCTATTGTAAGGCTATGTTATCTAAGTCCAGGTAGTTCATTAAGTTTTGGGCCTTTTGATTTTTGTGTGTCTCGACTCTTATAATATTGGCATGGGAAAGGCTTTCTAAGTAAGGGACTTCAGAATCTCAGAAACTGTAGAAAACCAAAAAATGTGAATACCTAAAAATAAAAACTCCTACCAGCAAAAAATAAAGTCAGAAGATAAACAGAGAATAATAATGATGGCAAATGGCTAATTATATAAACGTATATGTATATTTCATGAATATATAATCAGTTTTTAACAAAAACATCAGTAAGAGAAAAAGCCCAACAACCTGAGAGGTATATGGGCTAGATCAACCATTTCACAAAAGAGGAAAAAGCTTACAAATAAAAAGATGTCAGCTTTACTCGAGTTAAATAAGTAGAAAGTATATAAGAACTTTTTCACTACTGACTGCAAAGATGAGAACATTTGATAGTACAGCACTTTGGAGAGAGGAGAGAACTAAGCTCTATTTATATATTATTGGTACAACTTTATAGGTAAGCATTTTAGCAACAGCTATCAAACTGAACATGCACACACCTTCTGACCCATCTATTCCATGTCCAGAAATTTAATCTACATAGTATGCTTGCATAAATACATAAAAACTTGTAAGATCTTCGTTCGTTTTTAACAAGTGACTATTAACCTAAATTATGTCAGTAAGGAACTGGCTGAATAAATTATGGTATATCCACTCACTGGAATTTGATGCAACTTTAAACAATATGATGTAAGTCTACATGTGCTGGTATAGCTGGGTCACCATGATTAACTCAAAGGTTCAGAAGAGTTTTATACTTAAACTCTTTGTACATGTGAATATGGAAAATTACAGGGAAATCACATGAAACTGCCTTTGAGATTGAAACTTGGTCAGGGAGGAGAAATCTTTGCGTAAAATAGTAGGGACACTTAAGAGAGTGAGCAACAGATTCTGAACTTAAACCCAGAAATTAACACTGGCTGTTTGGGTAGTTGATTTGAGTTTAACAGTTACTTCTGGGGTAGGCTACTAGAATGAGCAGATTTATCTTGGCACGTGAAGATGTGTTAAAATTATTGAAGCACAGGGAGTATATGCATGCCTAAATATATATGTGTAAGTATGCTGGCACAGTGATGCTTTTTTGATGGTGGTTTAGGTTAAAGTCACACTTATGGTTAAAAGCAAGGACTCAGTCTGAAATCAGACTGCCCGAGTTTAGAATCCAGCTCTTCTACTTACCATCTGTAACTCTGGACAAGATAATAACTTCTCTGTGCCTCGTGTTACTCATCTGTAGAAAGGAACTAATCTCACAGTTGTGATGATTACATGACTTAATAAATGTTAAGCACATAGAATAATGTCAGGTACATAAAGTACCCTCTAAACACTTTACATAATATATACATAATACTAAGTAGCCTATCCCATACCCTGTAGTCTTAGGCTTTTATTATACCAGAACTCATCTGTCTTATCATAGGAGCTACTAAATACAAAAAGACAATAAAAAGTGGGAGTGGAAATAAAGCAGGTAATGGATTGTACAGAGCTGAGTTAATGACCCTCTTAAACTGTCCCAATACTACCCTATACTCATCTGTTATACTTATTGAGTAATAATTACTTTAGTCATTCTTATACCACTTGACTCTTTAATTGAAACAAAGAATGAGCAGTTTGTGAGCTAGAAATTTATCAGAAAACTGACCAATGTTATCTCTTGCAGACAGTCTTATAGTGTTGGGGAAGCAATGGAGCAACTCACAGGACCTGATAGACAAAAATGGACCAATATGGATCCAGAAGAAAGAATGTTAGCAGCTGCCACAGCTTTTGCTCGTATCTGTGCAGGGCAGGGTGAGGGAGACCTAAGCAGAGAAACCCAATCTATCCAGTATGATCCCTACAGTAAAGCTTCAGTAGCCCCAGGGAAGCAACCTGCTCTTCCTGTGCAACTGCAGTACCCACATGTAGAAAGTCCTGTCACTTCGAAAACAGTCTCAGAGGCCTCTCAAAGACTCCGAAAGCCAGTGATGAAGAGAAAGGTGCTTCGTAGAAAGCCAGACGGGAAAGTATTAGTGACAGATGAGTCAATTATCAGTGAATCAGAATGTGACACAGAAAGTGATACAGATCTCTGGGACTTAAAACAAAGGATGATGAATCTGCAGTTCCAGGAAGATAGGGAGTCCCCAGTGGATATTTCACAAAAATTTAATCAGCCACATGAATACCAAGGAATTTCACAAGATCAGTTCATTGGCTATCTACAAAGAGAGGGAATGGGCCCTCCCGCTTATGAACAAGACCTGATTGTTGCCAGCAGACCCAAGTCCTTTATTCTCCCAAGGCTGGACCAGTTAAGCCGAAATCGAGGCAAGATAGACCGGGTAGCTCGATATTTTGAATACAAAAAGGACTGGGACTCCATGCGGCTGCCTGGTGAAGATCATAGGAAGGAGGTACGGTGGGGTATCCGAGAAAGGTTTCTTTCCCGAGCAGAACCCCAGTCCAAGCCTCAACACGTATATGTTCCAAACAATTACATAGTGCCAACTGAGAAAAAAAGATATGCCATTCGTTGGGGTGTTCGCTGTGACCTTGCAAACGGTGACATGCCCAGGAAGCTTCCCTTCCCTCTTTCTCCTTCTTAAGATTTTTTTAACCTGTCTCTCCTCCTACAGAATTGTTTAAGATATCCTGTTTCTTTATCTGGTTCCTTTTAAACAGAAACACTCACCATTAGTGTTCCCCTGCTGTGTATCATATAGCTGTCAGACACTACTTAACTTCCAAATTACGACTCTCAAATACAGAAATTACAAGCAAAATCATGCCAGAGAGATAAAAACCTATATGGTCTTTGTATTTTGTCAAATTAGTAAACACCATTTGTGTTTGAAAGCCTTTTTACCTTGGGTCAATGTAAGCTACTGTGTTTTAGTGTGTTTTAAAATTGGCGAGCATTAAGCTTATCTATTAAAGAATTTTGGAAACTCATGAGTTTGAATCTTATTTTTAGCAAATGCATCCCAAAGTAAGATGATCTCAAACCTAGACCATGATTCTGCCTCTGGTCATACTCTCCATTGCATTCTCATTATCTAATGAGCCAAAGGGAAGGTACAAAAACCTTTTCCATAAAGTCCTAAAAGAAAGATAATGGCATAGATTTCCATTACCGAAGTAGTAAAATGCTTTTTAATATGTGTCTCAAAATAACTTGTAACACAGGATTCTAATCCAAGTTTTGTTTCAGAGATAGTTTAGTAATATACTCCAGTTGTCAACTGTACTTTCTAGAGTTTGCTACAGATTTTCTTTGGAATTATGCCTATCACACTTGAAGGTTATTCCTGCCCTACAACATAATTTCAGAATACTAACATCTGGAATCATACAAACATAAATACCAAAATTAATCCAGACTGTTGCAGAGCAAAATACTAATTCTGATCAGCTTACTCTGCAACTTATATTCTTGATAGTTCTAATTTGAGGAATATCTAAAATTGAAATCATCAGTTTTAACTGAAGCCTGCAATGGGGACTGCAAAAATTACTTTTTAAAAAAAGTGTGGATGGGCTAGGGGTTTAGTGGCTCCTGTGCCTGCCTCAAAAAGTGTGGAACATGAATGACCATTACTATCTGCTAAAATACATACTGTATATTTGAGTCTACATAATACACCCAGTTTGTTAGGCATTTATCAGAAAGAAGTAATCAGTGACTCAGATAACATGCAGGATATATTTGCTTCAGATACGTAAAAGTTGCAACCTGACCCAACAGTGGATGTCTCCTTAAAAGTAAAATGCCATGGAAACTAATGTGGAAAGATGCAAAGTAAGCAATGTAAACAGACTGTAAACCTTATACTTAGGCAAACAGCACAGGGAAAAATTAAAACTTGACCCTGGGTAATTTTTTTACAACTCAGTTTTTCAAAATTAAAAGTCACATATTTTTTTTTACAGTAAGTGAATTTATCTTCTTTAGGTCTTAAAGTTCAAATTACAAAAATCGGAAAGTTGCCAAAGTTATCCTAGTTTAACCCCCTTTTTAGCTGAAGAATTAGGCCAGAGAGCAAAGTTGGGAGTCAAATTTTCGGTAAAAAGAACTTAAGGCCAAGACCCAGAGCAGTGCTTTCTCCAGCACACCATGCTTTTCTAAGAGGGGCGGTAGTTTCCAGACGGACACAAGGGACAGAGGAGGCGACAAATTGCCACAAAGGGGGAAATTGTGTGCAGTATTTAACTATAAAACAGCATCACCAAGGCTGGGGATTTAGCTCAGTGGTTTTGCCGCCTGCCTTGCAAGCACAAGGTCCCGAGTTCGAGCCCCGGTACCAAAAAGATCACCACCAGATGCTTAACACCTTTTGAAGTTTAAAAAATAGTAGTCAATCTCAAAAATAAGGAACGAGTGGAATGGCATCAATAGCATTCCTCATGATAAAGGATTAAGAGAGACATTAACCATTATGTATAGGTACACATTCCCTATGATGAATGTGGTCATTATGTATATCTAAAATGTACCAATAAAATTAACAAAAAAGAGACACTATGATCACTATATTGAAAAAGTAATTACGGCGTGTAAAGCAATCCCCCAAACCTGAAAATTGCTACACCTCCTCCCCCTCCCGCAGACTACTGGGCTCCCGATTTCAACTTTTTAGTTTTTTGAGCACACAATTCTTGTGCAGCAGAGATTTTACTCCAGTCCATGGACCCCCCCTAAGCTGCTGAGTTGAATTAAGACCCTACTGATGCGACTTTCTTCCAGAAGTACCGACCACAAAAGAAAAACGGTCTTATGCAGGTCTCACTTCCATACACCAGCACTTTCCTGAAACGAAGACCAAAGTAAGGAAAGGGAGGGTCCGGGGAAATAATCCTTCAGCAACAAATCTACCTGCACATTGTTAGCGAGAACCACATTTACCTTCGGAACGCTGGCTTCGCCGCCTTCCGCTAAGCAGGAAGTTGTTGCTGGCGCTCGCGCTCGAGAGGCCTCACGGGAGGTGCCGCACGCGGTTGTGGGAAATGTAGTTCCGAGGAAGGGGTGCAGGCTTGAAACCGAATCTGCCGCTCCGAGGGTCTGCAGGACAGGCACCGGTTTCTGGGCAGGACCTGGAGCCTGTGATAGTACAAAGACAGAAAGAAAATGTCTAGTGCTGTGCTAAAATAATAAATAGAAAAGAGCTAACTTTCAAATGTCTGTTAAGCTTACAGCAAAATTAGAAGACTGAAGGTTCTGGCCCGATTTTGTACCTAAATAGTAAAAAGTAACCATTGAGACAAAAACGTTTACTATTAGAATTCAAAAGTAAAGGCTAAAAAAGAAATGTTATGCCCTTAAAACAAAATACTGAAGAGCCCTGACTGACGAAACAGGATGGGGAATGTTGCTTCAGCACCACGGAGAGAGAATTACAACAGTTAGTGGGGTTTTGTGATTTGCTTCCCAATTCCAGAGATGCTGACTCAATTCTCAAAATTCTAGTTAGGAAAGAGGAAAAAATCTGAGTCTTTCTGACCAAATTTAGCAGTCATCGGTACCAGGGAGCTATCTTGGATTGTGCAAATACATGCAGGGAGTAGATACTCTAAAAGAAAAGGTTTCCTCAGGGTTGCTTTAGCAAAGGACATCTCAGAATAAAAATTAAAACGAGCTATTGTGGGGAAATAGCACAGGTACCTAGGGCAAAAACAGTAGTTAACATTTGATCTCTGCCCTCTTTTCACAACTTGTGCATTCAGCGCTTTCTTCAGATCAAACCCAATTCGTCCCTCGACTTTCCTATACGACTCGCTAGTTTTTCTTACATCTTTAAACGTGCAGGCGGAAATGTAGGGGTAAAACACGGGCAGAGTGCCTGAAGCAGGCAGTGGGTTACAGCCTCGCCTCGGGTAGGAGATGTAGGACTCTCGGATCAGTAGAAATGCAGCTGCCAGCTAAGAGTCCCCAGCTGTGGGTTGACGATAGAGGTCAGCAGCTGGCCGGCCTTAACTACGACAGTGCCTCCTTCCCGTTTTCCAACACTTGGCGCGGATCCCAATCCTTGCGGATCAGTACAGCTCTTGGAATCCTCCAACTCGCATCTCTGGCGACCCCTCTCCGGTCTCCCCTATTCCCCGAGCCTCTGCTCGGCTGAGCCTGCGCGCCTGCGCGCGGCGCAGCGGGTGGTCGCCGCCTAAAGCCTGCCCCCGAAGCAAGCCCATTGGCCACGGAGTGGGGCTAGGCCCTGCCTCGAGCCTGGATGGAAGCACGTGCTGGGGGCGGGAGCAGCGATCGCAGCTATGGCGTCGTTACTTTGGGCTGGCGACGCCGGGGCAGCGGACGGCGAGCGGCTGAGCAGCCAAGTAACCGCCACGGAGCAGGGGAGGGCAAGGGGGTGGGAGCGACATCCAGGACTCGCAGAGGGAAATCTCCAGGGGAAAGGAGGGAAACCCCTGCTGCCGTTTGGAGTGGGGTGTCAAATAGTGGAGGGGAAGTGTGGGTTGGGTTTGGAGGAGGGCCACAGAAAACGACTGTTAGAAGACCTTCGGTTTGAATGGGGCTAAATGAAGACACCTGGAAATCAGGGGCAAGAAAGCAGCTGATACATAGTCCTGACTTGCCTCTGAGTGTTCTACTCCCCTAATTTAGAATTAATTCAGCTGGCCATCTTGAATTTACCAACATGCTTTCCTAGTCACCATCCTCTTGTCAGTGCTCAGACCACCCACCCCCAAACTGCCCATATTTAAACTAGAGGCCAAATAGGAGCTTCATGTGCAAAGACTACAGAACGTCTTCTCTGATATTAAATAATTCATACAGGAGACCTATTCTTGAAATGAATCCATTAATACCTGACATTGTAAAGGGGGGTCTTCTAACCTTTTGGGGGGTCTTCTCTAAACTACTTCCATGTTTTGTTGCAGAGGAGCAGGGGGCAGCTTGATGGCTTGCTTCCTAATATTGGTTAAAACTTGTGTCTTTCAATAGTTTTCAAATCTCATCCACCCCCGGAAGAACCTTCTGGGTACCACAGTCCCAAATATAGGTGAGTGTTGCTAAGGTAAAGCCCACTGGCCTCACTTAGTTAAAAAATCATTGCTGTCATCGAGTCCCTGCCAGCTGAAACACTTTTAACTAATTTAAGACCCTCCACTACCTTCTCAATCGTTTTTATCCATTCTGACCAGATGAATCTGTTGGTATACACTGTAGAGTTGGAAGAAAAACTGGAATAGTATACTCTACATTTCTGTTCAGCATTTATCTAAATTTATTGTTTCTCTTCTGTCCTTTTAGATGATTCTCTTAATAACCCTGAAGATGATGAAGATGATGTAGGTAGGAGATAAATTCATTTGCATATATCTACTAGCATTCTGTTTCAGTTGATCATCACTTTTACAATGTGAATGACTAATATCTTAGAAAAAAGCTTTGTTTCTGTTTTATTTATGAGGAGTGAATACCAGAAGAAATACTGAATCAGGAGAAGACATATTTCTTAAGAGGAAGTTGAAATGGGATATGCAGGGAGTGGATTAGGAATTTCCAGCTATGGAGAAAGAATTAGGTATGGTGGAGATAGCTGTTGGCTTGCTTTAGGTGAGAGGTTGGTGTAGTGATAGAGCATACGAAGCTAGTAGATCTTCAGGAAAGAAGGAATTCTCAGGGCTATGTCATTTTTTCTGGAACCTTTTTGATATGCAACCACTGAATGGTAGAGAGCAACTTACTAGATATCTTCAGGAGACTTGATGTCCTCCTTTTTAACTTTTGTTTTTTCTAGTGGATTTGGCAGCTAATTCACTCTTAAACAAATTAATCCATCAGTCCTTAGTAGAATCCAGTCACCTAGTGGAAGTCTTGCAAAAGGATCCCAGCTCTCCACTGTACTCAGTAAAAACATTTGAAGAGCTACGACTGTGAGTATTTTTAACTCTTTTAGTATGGGAAAATAGCAAAGCATGGCCCAGAATAAACTAATCTATTAATAATTTTTAAAACTGTCATGGTCTCATTTGTTTTCTAATACTCAGTATTTAAATGGATGTGCACATTTTGCATGCAATTAAAATATACATCAAAGGAAAATACTAGGATACTGTAGTTGCCCAGCAAATTGAGGACTTCTTTATTTTTTGCTTTTTGGGGCTTTTGTTGTTTTGTTTTTGAGACAGGGTCTCACTCTGTAGTCTAGGCCAGTTTCAAGCTTGCAATCCTCCTGACTTAGCCTCCCAAGTGTTGAGATTACAGGCAAGTCCCACCATATCAGGCAAGAAGTTTTGATAGTAAAGTATTTTAGTCTTACAGTAGAAAGGGGAATAGCTGAACCAGGTACACCATACTGCCACTGTCCATATCAGAATTCAGATATAGAGGCATTGATGGTCCTATAGACATCTTCTCCCATCCCCTTTGGTAACTTATAAGCCATTATTTTCCTAGTTATTTCAGATGTTGTTAAAATGAGTAACTTCCCCAAGTCATTTTGTACTCCCAGGGATTTATTAGCTGACATTAAGAAAAGTTACAAATATGTGCTACCAAACCAGCCCCATTTTGCCCACCATATACCCTGGGCCAGATGGGCCTGGTTTGGTACCATTGTGGCAAGTTAACCAGCAGACGAGTCCAGACAGACCTTTTGCCTGTCCCCTCTCAGCCTGTTAGTAGTATGGAGAGCCTGTGGACAAGTCTGAACCAGTGCTGAGCTACTTATCCCAGGACTTTCCCCAGCTTTAGAAACAATTTCTGGGTCTTAAAGATCACATATTCAATGAGTACCTACAGTGCAAGTGATCAGATTCTTATTTACCCTTCCCTCCAGATGCCCTGGTTCAGTAACAGTGGTAAAAATCCAAAATCCTAGTGCCCAGACATTTTCTATCTAAATGGTAGGAGAGGCCTACTTATGATTAAAGATTCATTGCCAGTCATCTGCAAGTTAATCTACCAATCAGGGACATCCAAGTGTGCATGTTCCTAAAGGTGAAAGTGTTCCAGCCAACTTGCTTTGTCCTTGTTGTAGCATTTTTGCATAAGACTCCAGGAAAGATACATTTTAAAATACTGCCTCAGGAGGATAAGGTAATATATCAATGAATGTCAGAGAAGTGGTGAAAGAAACAGCTCAATAAAATGTCTTTTCTGGAAATTGCTATTAAAACATCGAAGTTGTTCATGAAAAAGACCTAAACAATAAATGTCACTCAGGTGTCTCTCCTCCTGTGGAAAACATAACTCCTGACAAACCAATATACTCCTTTGATCAGATTGATTTTTCCTTTTTTCTTTCCTTTGCTCAATAGAAAGTCCAACCTGTTCTTAGCTGAGACTGATAGCATAGCTTCTTGTCTGAGTAGAAACATGATGTATATGAATGAGAGCTGAAGTTTAAAGGACATAATTCTAAATATTACCTTTTTTGAGACAGGGTCTTGCTTTGTATTCTAGGCTAGCCTTAAATTCACTATACAGCCCAGGCTGGCCTTGAACTCACAACAGTCCTCCTGCCTTAGCCACCCAACTACTGGGATCTAAATATTACCTTTTAAAGTCAGTTGCAAAGTGGTTTAATTTAGAAATGTACCTTTCAAGTATATACTGTATTTCTGAGGCACTGACCAACCATAGACTTTATATTTGATCTTATATATTTTTAATTTTCTTTTTCTTTCTTTCGATTTTGACAGAAAGGAAGAGATACTAAAAGGGATCTATGCAATGGGATTTAACAGGCCATCCAAAATCCAAGAGATGGCTCTTCCTATGATGCTGGCACATCCGTGAGTTTCAAGGGCAGTGGTATTCCAATGGGGTTATTTAGCTCACTCAATTCAGTTTCTTCCCCGGCTTTTGTATTCAGTTTATGCCAAGTGGCCTCCTCTTTTTTGCAGACCCCAGAACCTCATAGCACAGAGCCAGTCTGGAACGGGGAAAACAGCCGCCTTTGTTTTGGCAATGCTAAGCAGAGTGAATGCCTTGGACATGTTTCCACAGGTAAGGAAGGGCTGCAGGAGAGGGGGATCCTTGCACTGTCAATGATGTTTCGGTAATGGGTGATGTTACTGCAAGTATATATTTAAAGATGAAAGTATATGATTAATACACTGATGTAATGATGTATAGAATAGGCATTCTTTCATAAACTTATAGAGTACTAGGCAGCTGTGTTGAACAGTGATGGAGGACACAGGCTTTCAATCCTAGCTTCTCCACTGACCAACTAGCTCAGTTTCTTAGGCAAGTTAATAAATCTGTTTCTTGTCTTTCAAGATAGCAGCTGCAGAGGCATGGATCATAGTTCACTCTTGAGTTCTAGCACACAGCACAGGGCCTAGGCTGTAGAGAACACTTATTAAACATTGAATAGATGAATGAATGAATGAACGAATGAACGAACAAACACATGAATGCTTTTGTCATAGGGTCATCATGTGGATTCAGTGAAACAACATACATTTTAAGCACTGTGCTTGGCATAAAGTAAGCCTGCAGTAATGATGCCTCTTTAGTTGTAGAGCCAGAACATCCTCCGGTCCACCACTGATTTAGCAGAGAAGGGAGCTGACACCTGGAGAGAGAAATATCTTTCTTGATATTACTAATTAAGGACACCCAGCTCACCACTCTCCTAGCCTAGTTTCCACTCAAAAAAAGTATCTAGTAGTGTTTCCTTCTTTGTCCAAAGGGCACACACTGACTCCTTTGACAAGCTGAGTTCTCTTGTGTACTAAATGCAGTGGAGAACACAAGGGCTTTCTCAGCAAGGTAAGCTGTAGATGTCAATGACTAACACCAACCACTGGAAGCCTTATACATTTTTAACAAGGCCAATAAAATGTGTTTGATGTTTGATATTAATCAAAATTCAGGATAATCTGTGCTTGAGCACATGTCAAGAAATGTGTATAGAGACTATTTTTTTTAGCACTTTGGCTATATTTCCTTCTCTATCAAAGATATCTAATTGAAGCACACAACTGCATTAGATATCACTATGTTCTTCCATCACAGTGTCTTCATTCATCAACAGCCACCATTTTTAGGGGAGATAGAATAACAAATGAAAAGTTTGGTGGGATATATATGCACATATGCATTGCATTGATGGGTTAGTGTTCTAAAAACAGGCAGACTCTTAAGGGCAGGCAAGAAGTGATGGGAATCAAGCATAAACTATGATGTGTCTCACTTCCCTCTCTCACTGGTTCCCAGCCTCCCTGAATTCTGTTCTTCCCCCACCAAAGAGGGTGACCAGTAGCTTGTGTTTCTAAATAACCTTCCAGAGAGGAATATATAAAAGATAGTTATTTCTCCATTTCACATAAAGAAGTGCCTCCTCATACTCAGAATTTACCTCGGATCTCCGGGGATTTAGCTCAGAGGCACCGCGCCTGCCTTGCAAGCACAAGGTCTTGAGGTTGATCCCCAGTATTGTAAAAAAAAAAGAATTTACCTCAGATCTATCAACTGTTAAATTGTCTCCAATTTAAAATATTTATATGTTTAGCATTGTTGACCATTAAAGAAATGCAAATTAAAACAACACTGAGATTCCACCTTACTCCAGTAATAATGCTTATAATCAAGGACTCAAAAATGGAAAATGCTTGCAAGGTTGTGGGGGAAAAGGAACTCTTCTACGTTGTTGATGGGAATGTAAACTAGTACAACCACTTGGAAATCAGTATGGAGATTCCTCAAAAAAGTAAAAATAGAAATTCCATTTGACCCAGCTCTCTTGAAGACATCTCTTCTGGATATCATCCAGAAAGAGCTAGAGTCATCATACTTCAGTGACATATGCATATCCTTGTTTGTAAGAGCACAATTCACAGTAGCTGAGTCATGGAAGAGGCCTATATGCCCATCAACATATGAACGGATAAACAAAATGTGATATATATACATATGCAGTGAAGTACTACTCAGCCATAAAGAAGAATAGATTTGAATCATTTGTAGGAAAATGGATAGATCTGGACATTGTAATACTAAGTGAAGGGCCAAGGATATAGCTCAGTGGCATCGCGCCTGCCTGGCAAGCGCAAAGTCCAGAGTTTGATTCCTGGTACCGAAAAAAACTAAGTGAAATAAGTTAGACACAGAAGGCTAAGTATCACATGGTTTGTCTAATATAAGAAACCAAAAATAGGGCCAGGGATTTAGCTCAGTGGTTTCGCCGCCTGCTGAGCAAGCGCAAGGACCAAAAAACGAGCCCCAGTACAAAGGACCAAAAAAAAAAAAAAAAAAGAAACCAAAAATATAAATAAAGAGCAAAATAAAAGCCATATTAAGAAACAGGGAGGTAGACTGTAGAGATCTGGGAAAGGAGGGAGCAGGCAGTGCAAGACGGAAATAAAAATGATCAAGATGTTATATGTATTTGTTTCCCCCCACTGATTACTGAATGTAATCAGTATGTATCACAAATATATACCAATAGAAGTTTAATAAAACATTTCACCAAAATCTCCAATGTCATTTCTGTGCCTCTTCTCTCTTCCCCCTTGCACAGTGCCTCTGTTTGGCTCCTACCTATGAACTGGCTCTGCAGACTGGCCATGTGGTGGAACAGATGGGAAAATTCTGTATGAATGTTAATGTGATGTACGCCATTCGAGGAAATCACAGTAGGTACCAGGAAGCCAGTCCTGGCTGATTTTCCAAACTGGCTTCACTACCAACAAGGACGTTATACTTTTCTGTTTTCTCATCTCTAATATGGGGGAAATAATAGCACCTGTATCACTGAGTTGTTATTAGAATTAAATGAGATGATATAATGTGTTAGGCATAATACCTGGAAAATATTAAGGACACAGTACATTGCTAACTTAACAGCAGGTGCCTCTATATTCTTTGAGACTCTGTTATGGAGGACAACTTACTTTTAGATTTTTTTCATTAAAAGTATGTGCCTATCATGAAAAAGACATTAAAAAGATAGATTAAAATGTAAAAGTCAAAGTTGTTCTTGCCCTCCAAAAAACCTATCCCAAAAATAAGTACAGTATTGTTATCAGGCAGGTATCTTCTTTTTACTTTTTTTTTTTTTTTAGCTCATACAAGCTCATATAAGTGCACATAAATATATTTGTTTCATTGTTTATAAAAAATGGGAGCACTGTTTTCACACTGTTCATTCTTTAGCTGACCATATCCCATAATTTATTTAGTGTAACAGCATAACTTATTGATGGACATTTTGGTTGTTTTTCATTTGGAGAAGTTTTCTCATTTTTACATAGGATTTCTGTAAGACAGTGAAACTGCTGCAGTGTGACTTTTTGTTTGTTTGGTTGGTTTTTTGAGATAGGATCTTGCCGCATTGCCCAGGCTGGTCTTGAACTTGGGCACTCAAGTGATCCTGCTGCTTCAGCTTCCTGAGTAGCTGGAACAGGCTGGTTTTTTTAATGGCCATGGGGAAAAAGTCAAATTTGCAACAGTATTATAACTATAAACCTAGAAACTCAGAAACTTATCCTAAAACTCAGCAAAATCGAAACCCCTTGTGACCCTCAGGGTTTGCACTTGGATAATCACCATGAGCTATGGTTTTGCTGCTGAGCTCTGTGTCTCATGGCCCTGACATGTGACCCATTATGTTAAAGTGAAGCTGTGCACATCTGAAGGAGCACTCCAAACCTTTTCTCCCTAGTTCCCAGAGGAACCGAAGTCACCAAACAGATTGTAATTGGCACCCCCGGGACCGTCCTTGATTGGTGTTTCAAACGCAAACTGATCGATCTGACTAAGATTCGTGTGTTTGTCCTGGATGAGGCAGATGTGATGATGGATACCCAGGGCTTCTCGGACCAGAGTATTCGGATTCAGAGGTAACCCACAAATTCATCCTTTCTCTCCAGGTCTTCTGTCCACATGAGAATTGCATCTGTCTGTGGCTCCTAGTTGTTTTTATTGCTTAACTCCTCACCACCCTCCCCTCTAAAATGAATTTGGGTTTACATTATTTCACCAGCTCAGCTTATAACCTTGCCTCTCTGCTTTACTTTTTAAATTTTTATTGGCATATGTTTGCAACGCACAGAGATTATATTCAGTTTGGGGTTTGAAACATACACATATCACATCTCATTTTTATTCCCCCCTACCCACCTCTCTACCTCCTTCCCCAGATTCCCTTCCCATCTCTAGAGTCTACCATGCAATATTTAACTTTCCGTGTCTAACTTATTTCACTTAGTATTATGGTGTCAAGATCCATCCATTTTCCTACAAATGATTCAAATTTATCCTTTATGACTAGTACTCCGTTGTGTATGTATACCACATTTTCTTTATCCATTCATCTGTTGCTGGGCATATAGGTCACTTCCATGATTTATCTATTGTGAATTGAGCTGCACATAGGTATGCAAGTATCACTGTAATATGATGTCTTTATCTCTTTCTGGAAGATAACCAGAAGAGGTATTGCTGGGTCAGATGGAATTTCTAGTTTTAGCTTTTTGAGGAATCTCCATACTGATTTCTAAAGTGGTTCTACTAGTTTACATTCCTACCAACAATGTAGAAGGGTTCCTTTCTCCTTCTGTTTTACTTTTCCAACACAGGCTTAAAGATGAAATCTAAATACTAAGACTACACCAACTTTTCCAATAATGTCCTGTATTCTGAGCAAAATCCCAAAGAGGGTCTCTAGAGAATATGATAGCTAATTGGTTAGAATAGAGAACACCTGGGTAGTCTAGTCCTGACTTTGCCTCTAATTTATAAATCCTAGTATATTTTCCTAGGCCTATCAGGATTACCTGAAGGGTTTGCCATTACAGATTACAAGGCCTATAACCTCGATTCACTGAGCCAGAATTTTTGGTGGAAGGGTTAGGAATCTGTAGCACTTGTTTTTAAGTTAGGTATTATACGCTTAGTGTGAAGTTCAAATAGTATTGAGAAACTTGTAATGAAAAAGATAATCGCCTGCCCCAAGCCCAAGAGGACACCTCTTTCCTGGAATTAACCTTCATACTTTTAAATAATGTGTTCATGTTGCTATTTCCTGTACACAGTCACTGTCTACAAAGAAGGGGCCCAAGTTCTTTTAACCAGCAACCATTGTCCCTCTACCACCTCTTCTGTCACCTCTTTGATTATATCCTGCAGATCTGGTTACATTAACAGTGTTGACATTATTTTGACACTATAAATACTGTTCACTTCTGAGCCAAGCAGTATATTATTATAATTACGGGGTTTTTGTACAACTTTCCCCCTAGAATTGATCATTTCCTTTTAAAAAAAAAAAAAGAATATCACTGTGTAAGAACTTTTAACTTTTTTTTCTAGTTATTCCATCAAAACTGCTGTCTGTGGTATCTCCACATCACAAAATACATTTTTTAATCCATCGATTTCTGGTTTTTTTCTGAGAATCTCCCAAGTTCTCTCTCCCTCCAGCTTCAATCTGGATTGATGATTCCATAGCCCTGTTGCACAGTTCTTGTCATGGGTTTTTCTTTTGCTTATTTACAGTTTGAAGTCTTCCATTTCCTGGGTCTTTTTTCTTGAGTGACTTCCTCAACATGCTGAAGTATGCTTTCTAGTGTCTTTAAAAAAAAAAAAAAAAAAAAGGAATGTGTAAGAGGTTCGGGTTTTTTTGTTTGTGTTTTGTTTTTCCGGTACAGGGGGTCGAACTCAGGACCTTGTGCTTGAGAGGCAGGTGCGACGCCACTGAGCTAAATCCCCGGCCCCAGAGGTTCGTTTTTTTAGCCCTTAAATGAGCTGTTATCTACATTTTTGGGGTTTTTTGTTTTGTTGGTACCAGGGATTGAACTTGGGACCTTGCGCTTTTGCGGCAGGCGCCAGAACCACTGAGCTAAATCCCTGGCAATGAGCTCTTGAATGTCTGAAAATGTTTTCAGTGCCTGTGTAGGTTTGATATTTTGATTGATAGTTTAGCTGGATAGGAATCTAATGTTGAGAAATCATTCTCCCTCTAATTTCAGATGCAGTATTGAAAACAGAGTTTTTAAAAATAACTTTAATTAATATCCTCAGCTTCCTATGATGATGCTGATCCTGATTTCCAAGCTTTTGTATGTAACCTGGTTTGGTTTGGTTTGGTTTGGTTTGGTTTTTCTCTGTCTCTCTAGAAGTTTTGGGACTCTTCTGCCTCTGAAGTATTCTGAAATTTCTCAGTGATGTACTTTAGTTCTTTCCTTATCCTAGACATGTAGTGTGCCCTTTCCTTTTCAGAATTTGTACCTACCAGTCTGGGAATTTTGGGGGGGCCGGGGCCTAAAATGACCAAACTTTTTAGAGAGCTGATGCAGACACAATCATGGCACACACAGTATACAACATGATACAGACGTGTTGTAAAATGATTACCACAGTCAGGCTAATTAACATAGACATTACTTCACATAGTTACTGCTGGGGTTGGGTAAGAATATTTAAGTTCTTTTAGACTTGTTCAAATTAGTTTCTAGCTCTCTAGAAATGGCCATCCACTCAGTCTACAGGTTTTTTTGGGTAGACCAGTTATTTATCATTCAGATCTCGTGTCCATAAATTCATCACATAGACTATTAATGTCTACAATGTCCACAAGTTTTAAACCCTCTGAAGTACATTAAGCATTATCCTAAGTTAAACTGTCTTTCTCAAGGAAAATGTTTATAAAGCACAGAGATGATTTAACCTTTGAAATTAAGGATGGATTCCAAATAAATTACATTTTTGGTAAACAGATAAGAAAGTCCTGTTTAACTTTGCGCCCTTTTCTGGTGACATTTTTTGAGCTCTACAGCAGTCTTAATTCTTTTAAAATACATGAGTACTTTTCTTGTCATTGAGTTCTTGTCACATAAGTTTCCTGCCACGTGAGTCACCCCTATACATAATACCAGACAGCTCAGGTGCAGTCAGTCCACTCTTTTCTCTAGATTTCGTTTTCTAGGTCCTCTTCAGAGGTCTTCAAACAGTTTTAGAAGAACAGCCTGTCATATCTGTTTAATGGCAATCCTTTTCTCTGTTCTCAGCTTCGGTGTATTCCCAGATTGAAAGACATTCCTTCCACCCTACACTTTGAAAATATGATGCTACAGCAGACCAATATTGTAAATCTTTTTAAAGTGATAGTCATCTAAGGAGCTCTCTCCAGTTCTGTATAGTTAAAAGCTTCCTGATTTTGCAAGAGTTAAGAGACTAAACAGTAGACAAAAACTTTGATAATAAAGGTCCCAGCATCACAGCTGAGCAGATTATACCCATTTTTTAAATGCTGTGTATAAAAAGTGCAGGACATTTAGCTGGTAAGACCTCTTCATTTGCCCTGATAAGAAGTTTATTGACTGATCCAAATGTGTCAGAATTTACATTTACACTGTTTACTTCATATGTAGATGGTTGAGTAAAGGCTAGTTTGTATTTGTGTATGATATGAGCAATCTTTTGTTTTATATTTTCTGTGTTAAAACTTCATAGAAGTCAAGATGTTTTGAAATTTCATTTTTAAAATCAAAATATCTTAAGGGCTGGAAGGGATTTTTTTTCATTTCTATGATTTGACGCAGCACTTGATAAACTTTCAAAAGCATGGCCATAGGTAAGACCTGATAGAATCAGCTTACACTAGAGGAGGTGAGACATCTATTGTCAGCATCTCCCCATTTGTTCACTCTTAGGACATTTTTCTTAGGTTGTTTAAACCAGGAAGGGGAACTCAGTTTCATAGAGATATCAGGGAAACAATACAATAACGTATGCTTATTTGGGTGGGATGGCCAACCTAATTCAGGGTCTACTGCTTTAAACTGGGCACTTGTGTCTTTTGCGGAAGCCAGATTTCAAAGCACTGCCAGTCTCACTATGCTTTTCACATCCCCTCGTCCACCCTGCCCACTTCCAAGTTCTTCCTTCAAATGGTGCATTGTAGCCCAGGAATGTAGCTCAGTGGTGCAGCATTTGCCTGGCAAGCGCAAGTCCCTGAGTTCGATTCCCAGTACAAAAAAAGAAAACCAAATGGTGCATTATGCTCTATTTTCATTATTTACCTTTAGTCCAGTTGTGTTTCTCCTTTTATTTGTCATTAAAATAGCACGTTTAGCTTTGTTTTTCTCTGGATCATACTGGTGTTCTATGGTTATTTCTTTTCCATAGCTCCTTTTCTTTATTATGGATACAATATCCACTCTTGTCTCTCAGAAGATATTTAATTACAGTGTTTTAGTTTTTTCTGTTTTCAGTGTTTTGTCTGAATTATCCAGGTTTCCTGTTGTTTGTTTGCCACATCTCTATCTTTCACAGAAGATCTTTCCCCATCGTATCTGGTGATACCTTACTAACTAACCTTGCATAATCTAAGATGAAGGACCAAAATTCTCGTTGACATCTCTGTGTACTTGGCTGGGATTTTCAACTTTAGGTTGGGAGATTTGTCATCTAAAGGTATTTACGTCTCTAATCTTCTTCCTGGGAAATAGCCTGCTGGTCCTGGCCTCCTGGAAGCAGGAGGGAGCTAGCTGAGAAGAGTCTACCATTCAGCATGCCCATTTTCCCTTGATCCTCTCCTTTCAGCTGTATGCTTTACCCCTACCTTCCACTGAGGCTGGTATCCCCAAGTCTGGAATTTCTGCACAGAGTAAACATCTTACCTTTTCTTAGTATGTGCTTAGCTGCCTGACATAGGCAAATCCAACTGCTTCTCATTCATATTTTTAGCCAGACTTCCTATTTCAATTAATTTTGGCCACAGATCAAGGGAGATTCCCTTCTTGCCATTCTTTTACCAACAAGTTGGTTTGTTTATATATTTATAACAGCAAGTAAAAGATTCAGAATTCTAGGAAAGATTCAGTAGTCACAAAGAAAGTTTCTTGTATTTTTTTTACTCAAGAGACTATTAAGCAATAATTAGAGCATTTATGTTGGTTGATGAGTCATCTGTTGTTCAGTTTTTCTTTCTTTTGCTCAGAAAATATTAAATGATTCTACTGAAATATGCAAGCCAGATGTATGATTTAAAAATTTTTAATGGCCACTTTAAAAAAGAAATAGGTGAAATTATATTTTACAAGTTCTAAAAAAATTATTTCAATAATCAATAGAAAAATTTTTGAGATATTTTACATTCTTTTTCCCATTAAGCCTTCAAAATCCAATATGTTCTTCAAAAGAGACTGTGATTTTTTTTCTTATGTTAATTTGTATAAATTTTCAGTTTAGAATAAAATGTCCAGACCTAGAGATAAAAGTCCTGTATCATTCTTCTCCAGATGAATGACTGGGACACAGCAAGTGGTTAGGATGCCCCTGCTTGTGAATGCAGAATTTTCCCAGTCTGTTTTTTAACTTTTTCAGTCCTCTCAGCCTAATTGTCCACCTCTGGAGCTTGTAAGTCCCAGACCTCTCAGGAGTCCGGAGGGAAAGTTGGATGCCATTTCACCAATTTTCCACTTGCTGACACTCATTTCCTAGCTCCATACACTTTCTCACACCCCCTTCCTTCAAAAATACATTGAAATGTCTCGTCCACCAATTATCTTCCCTTGTTCTCTGTATTTTCTTTGAATTAATACCTCTTCATAACCATGTTAACAGGAATGTAGAACATGTAGACAGTCTTAACTGTAGTTGACCAGAAGTCTGTCATATTGTGACTTTTAAAAGCTCCATGGATGATCCAGGTCCCAGCCTTATAAGTTGTGTTTTGGAATTACTAGACCATGTAATTTCTCCTGCTCCCTGTTAACACTAACTATTCTTCCAAGTATCCCGTCCTTGTCTCAAAAGATGAGATTTTTTTCTCTGATCTGTCTTGTCTTTTTTAAACAGTGGCATTTTTTGATTTGATTTTGATTTTTTGATGTGTGAATGAGCTCATGCAGTACTTGTGTTTCTGTGTCTGGCTTTTTTCACATAGCATAATGATCTGAAGTACCATCTATGTCTCAGAAAACAACAGGATTTTATTCTTTTTTATTTTTATGGCTGAATACTATTCCCTTGTATATACATACATACCACTTTTTCTTTATCCATTCATTAGTTGGTAGACGTCCCTTGGACATATTGATTTCATTTCCTTTGTATACACACCACCCAGGGGAGAGATTGCTAAAGCATATGATAGTTCTGTTTTTAATATTTTGAGGAACTCCTATACTGTTTTCCATAATGGCTGCACTAAAAATGTTGATAGCATAAGAGTTGATGGTAATATAATGGTTACTAAAGGCTGGGGAGTGTAGGGGAAGGGAGGATGGGAAAGTTTTATCAGTGAATTGCAGGTATCTGCGTTAGTATGTTTAAGTTACAGACGAATGGGAGCAAGAAGTTCTGGTGTGTTATTGCATGGATGGTAGGGTGACATTAAAATATATTTCAAAGGGCTAGAAAAAATATTTTGAAAGTTTTCACCACAAAACAATAATAAATGTTTAAGTACATAGATAAGTTTAATCTGACTTTTTTTTGTGGGGGGGGACAGGCTCTCACTATATAGTTCAGACTGGCCTCAAACTCTATACTACTGCCTCACCCTCCTGGGTGCTAGGATTATAAATGCACTGTGCCACCGTGCCCAGCTTAATCTGATTTAAACTTTCTATTACATATACATGTATTAAAGCATCACATGGTACCCCATTAGTTTTTATATTTTTACATGTCAGTTAAGAATAAATTTAATTTTTAAAGGCTGGCATAAAATGTATACAGAAGGATATGTAAATATCCTGTGTATTTCTGAATGAACTCTCACTAGAGTCCATGCCCATTCACAGCTCAGATCAAGGAATAGAATTTTATTTACCAGCACCCAAGAAGTCCCCTGAAGCCTCCTGCCTGTCATCAATCCCTCTCGGTTCCTGGGGATTAACCTCTCTTCTGACCACTAAGTCCATGGATTCATTTCTCCCTTTTTTGAACTTTATGTAAACTATCCTCATATTTATTATGGGCTTAGTGTACAGTTACAGCACTTCCTCTCTTCGCTCCCTTCTTATAGTTTCTCCCCATTCCAAATAAAGTTACTTGTAGCTGTTCTTCTTTCCTCCCAAGATGTATAATGTCTCCAGTTGAACGTCTCTATGTGAGGCTGTCACCACATAGAGAAGAAATTGGCATGAGAACCCACAGACTCTCTGGATGTATACCTAAACTGCTCCAAGTTCCCCCTTGCGTATGTGTTTCTCCGAGTTTTAATGAAACAAGAAGAGACACTATGATGGGCTGTGTGGAAGTGTCACTTGTCATTGCAGGCAGCACCTCCCACTCTGCAGGTGTGGGTGGAGCAGCTGCCGGCAGGGAGCCTGCAGTGCTTGAAGGACAGGGGGAGCCTGGCAGCTGGGTGATGGCCACCTTCCCTTCTCCCTTACAGAGCTTTGCCCTCCGAATGCCAGATGCTCCTCTTTTCAGCAACCTTTGAAGACTCTGTTTTGCAGTTTGCTGAGCGAATCATTCCTGACCCCAATGTTATCAAGTTACGAAAAGAGGAGCTGACCCTGAACAACATCCAACAGTATTATGTGTTGTGTGAGAACAAGAAAGACAAGTATCAAGCTCTGTGCAACATTTATGGTGGGATCACCATTGGCCAGGCCATCATCTTCTGCCAGGTAAACTTGCTAGATGTGTCTTCCTCATGCCCACATTTCCCAACAGGTGGAGGCTCAGGGACAGTAATATTATTAAGTGGCATAGAGCCAAGCACCAAGTTCAGCACTTGTTATACATTATCCAGTTTAATCTTCAGAAGAGCTCTGACTAGAATTGATTATATTTTATGGGTGAAGCTTAGAAAAGTTCAGATCTTCAGTATGATGCTACCTAGAGGTCCTTATTAAAGGACTGCTTGTAACACTTCCCTGTTTAGGTTGATACTTATTATAGATTTTACAGATACCCTTTATCAGATTAAGGATATTAAATACTATTAATGTCTCCATATGTTTATTTTCATGTTTCATGTTTCATCCGCTTTATTTTCTCACCTACCATGTGAACACACTAGGCTTTCTGAGCAGGGTCTCTTCTGCCTCATTCACCTCCATATCTGCTCCACTAGACTAGCACGTTCCAGTCATGTGGATGGCACTGAAAAAGCATATTTGTAGCATCAAAGAAAGCTCAGCTCTGCCACAGGGCAGCCATATGACCTTGGGCAAGTTACTTAACATTTTTTAGCTTTGAATTTTTTTTTTTGGTCCATTTTAAAGTTTTTTAAATAGTAGCTACCTCATTCGAGTGTTGCGAAAGCACATGCCTGGCACATACAAAACCCTCTTGGAGTGTCGTCATTTTCATGATTACATTATGTATCATTTTGTCATTAGAGCACCGTGAGAGCTAAGCATTTCCTAGGTGAGAAAGGCAAAGCTCTGGCTGTGTGGATGTGGCCCTCAGAAGCACAGGCGGCAGGAGAATCCATGCCACATTCTAAGGTCTCTCCAGGACTGAAGGCCGTGGAGCCAGAACTCCTCTGCACCCCAGTCCTCCCCATCCCTGAGCATCGTGAGCTCAGCTGTTCCACTGTAACCAGGGGTGCTATGGTGGGTTTTGTTTTTCACGTAGACACGTCGAAATGCCAAGTGGCTGACTGTGGAAATGATGCAGGACGGCCACCAGGTGTCCTTGTTGAGCGGGGAGCTGACGGTGGACCAGCGAGCTTCTATCATTCAGAGGTTTCGAGATGGGAAAGAGAAGGTTCTGATAACAACCAATGTTTGTGCTCGAGGTGTGTGTGTGTTTAAAGTCAGGTGCTGAGGTATGACTTACACATGATGCTATTCATTCCTTAAGTATGTAATATGGTGAGTTTAGACCAGCATATATAGTCATGTACCATCACTAATCAAAATACAGAATATTGCCATCTTCCTGTTTCATCATGCTCCTCTACAGTCAGGCTCCTCCTCTCTTGTGGCACTTGAAACTGATGATCAGATGTCAGATTTCTGTCCATATATTTCATCTCTTCCAGAATGCCGTATAAATTAAGTCACACGCACAGAGCCTGTGCATCCTACTCTTTCACCTAGCAGAATGCCTTTGAGTTCCATCAGTGTTGTAACATGTACCAATACTCTCTTCTTTTTTATTGCTAGCATTTTCCCCCTGATGGTTCATTCATTCACCAGTTGGACATTTGGACTGTTTCCAGTTTGGGGCTATTTTTTTAATACAGCTGTAATGAAAACTCCTGTGTAGATCTTTATGTAGACATGTGTTTTCATTTCTCTTGGGCAAATACCTAGGAGTGGGATTGCTAGGTCATGTGATAAGTATATGTTTAGCTTTATAAGAAGCTGCAAAACTTTTCCATAGTATGGCTGCATCATTTGGCATTCCCACCACTAGTATGGGAGAGTTGCAGTTGCTCTGCATCCTTGCCGGCAGCTGATATTTAACACTCTTACTACTGATTTTAACCATCCTAGAAACTGTGTAGTGAGATCTCATTGTGCTTTTAATTTGCATTTCCCTAATAACTAATGATGTTCAGCATCTCTGAGGTGTTTTTAGTCTTTTTGGTGTTTGTTTGTTTGTTTTGGTACCGGGGATCAAACTCAGGACTTTGTGCTTGTGAGGCATTTGCGGTGCCACTGAGCTAAATCCCCGGCCTGAGGTGTTTTTAGTTTTAAAGCTATTAACTATTGGGAAAAAAATTATTTCTTCAAGAGAGTGGCTCTCCTTTCTTCATCCCTTCTATGTCCTTGCTTAGACCCCATATTCAAACTTTGTTTCCTAGTTCATTCTGAGTTCAGCAAACAGAATTGATGGCCTGTTCTACTAGTACTAAGTGCTAAGCCCTGCCTTTGAGAAATATAGCCTGAGAAAGGATAAGATCCGTGCTGCTCAAAAGCTCACCATTTAGTCTCTTGCCTCTCTAGACTGGCTCTATCCAATAGAATTTTCTGCAGCGATGAATATGTTCTATTCCATGCTGTTGAGTTGGTATCTGCTAGCCACATACAGCCCTTGAGCATTTGAAATGTGACTAGCGTGACTGGGGAACTGAATTTTTAATTTCAGTAGCTACACAGGGCTAATGGTTGCAATATTGTATAGCAAAAGTCCAGGCCCTAGAGCATGGGTGTCCAACTTTTTGGCTTGCCTGGGCTTCATTGAGTGAAGAGGAATTGTCTTGGGCCACATATATAATATTAAAAAATTAAAAATAAAATATAGAATATGATTAATGTATTTAAATACAAAACTTTCTTTTTTGTTTTGACTTATTATTTTATGAAATAACAAAAGTGCAGGTTTAATAAATAAGGCTTATACATCTGCTTAGTAACAATACTTGCACACAGGAACACACACACATATGTAGGTGGAAATACTATTGTCCACAATCACTGTGTTTTACTTGCCAACTCACACAAGCACAGGAAACATCTGATACATGGAGGTTTCAATTTGACTGACTGTAGGTGGCCCCAGAAAGTGAAGTTAGCCCTGCACTGTGTCCTCCCCCACGCAACATTCTGTTATCACCTATGTAGTCCATACACAAGCAACATTCAACTGAGTCATGAAAAATATCACTGAAAATCATATAATACTATTACAAGTTTATGATCTTGTGGGGCTACATTACCAGCCATCCAGGCCATAGGTTGGACATACCTGCCCTAGATAAAAGAGGGCACAGTGAGCGCTTCGGGTGAAGGCCCAGGACAAAGAGAACCAGGGTTGTGACCCAAACAGCTTGTTAATTGGGAGGCAGAAGGCCCTTGAGGTCACAGAAGTCTTCCTGGGTAACCTTAGAATTGAAAAGTTTCAATTCTAATTGGAAGGGTAGCAATGAGATATACTAGATAAAAACCAGGATGGTTAAATTCAGAAAGAATGGCAGTAACAGTCATTGGCAAGGATGCACAGCACCTACGACTCTCCCACACTACTGGTGGGAATGCAAAATGGCACAGCCTCTGTGGAAGTTTTCCAGTTTCTTATAAGGCTAAACAACACTTGATGAATGAGTTGGGGAAGAATTTATAGTGTGTTTGGGAAATGGCCAGACCTTGTGACTGGTGTGTTGTACCTGTGAGTTAGGAGAGGAAGAAGTGAGACTGTAGGTGGCTTGAGGTCTTGACTGGCTTGTACTTTATCCTGTATGACTTGGGTAGTGGGCTCTGAGCCCAAGTTCTGGAACCTGCTGGGGCGGCCATTGTGGAAAAGATTAGAGAAGTGGGAGAAGAGATAGAGGGGAAACGAGTCTGGAAGTTTTCCTAACAGTTGAGGCAAGAGATAAAAAAGATTGAGGAGAAAAGTAGCCAGGGAATGGAGCAGAGTTGTGGTCCAGTGAGAAGTAAAGGTTTGGGGAGCTAAAAGCCCTGCTGAAGAGTTCATATAGCAGAGACACAGAGGAGAGGGCGGCCCTGGGGGCTTGGTGAGAGCACATCCCCATACATAAATGTACACCCGTGCTTTGTGTAGCTTTATATCTACACTTATGTAGAATCAGCCTCTGTTCACACTTAGCCAGCATCATAGACATCATAGCATAAAAGCTAACAGCCTGACCAAAATACCTATTTCAGTTATGTAAAGCCAGGGTGATTTCCAAATTGTCCCCATTAATGAGAATTCCTTCAGCACATGTGGTTCTTTAGTGGCTATGTCCTAAAGAAAATATCACAACCCTAGCTGTCTTTCCTTTACTAGGGATTGATGTGAAGCAGGTCACGATTGTTGTAAACTTTGATCTCCCTACAAACCAAGCACTGGAGCCTGACTATGAGACCTACCTCCATCGCATTGGGCGGACAGGACGCTTTGGGAAGAAAGGCCTTGCCTTCAACATGATTGAAGTGAATAAACTGCCCCTGCTCATGCAGATCCAGGACCATTTTAGTAAGTAGCACTACTTTCTCAGTGGGAGCCAGGTGAGGGGTGCCAGGAGCGTGAGTACAGAGGCTTAGGATAGTGTGGAGGCAGAAGCCATAGAGTGGAAGGCTTCTCATCCGTAGGACCAGACTCCTCACATGAGTCCCTTCATCAGATCATTCTTGCAAGATAGTTAAATAACAACTTCAAGATAAGTGGAATTTACATGAGCTCATTCATCTGGAGCAGATGTGCACATCCTATAAAAATGTACCCTAAGCAAAGTAATAGTGTCCTTTAAGATTATATTCTGTACCCAGCCTCTTTAGTGTACATGTTTCCCCTCCTTTTGCTCTGCCCCCTTCAATAGGAAAGCCTGAATTCTAAGTTCTGCAACCCCTCCTACAGCCCCCCATCTAATAAGGTAGGCTCTGCTAGCCTCCTGGGGCTGTGGACTACAGAGTGCACTGACGGAGCCCTGAGGACGCCTGCTCCTCAGATCACCCTCCACCCCAAGCCCATGCATGTGCTTGGGAGCAGGGCAAGAGGAACATTCATTGCCTTCTAGGAGGCAACAGGCATGTGCCTTGGAAAATGCACATATGTAATGTTCATGTATAATGTTTGGAATATATTTTGTAAAGGTTTGCAGACTGAATTTTACCCCTGTGTCAGGCTAACTGGGGAGGGAGGGAAAGAATGAACCAATAGGAATACTGTCACAATGATAAGCCCTATAAACCTGGTCTTGGGAAGTGACTGCAGTTGAGAAGGTTTAGTCCTTCCCAGGCTCTTGTCACTGTCCCTGTGGCCTTTTTCTGCCCCAAGACATCTGAATATGTCTATCCCATGGTCTGGTGCATTTGCTGCTGTTTTGGTTAGTGTTGGTTATTTTGTTCCCATGTTTTCCTCACATTCCTATCTCAAGGCATTCTATGCAAAGTGTCACAGGAACATATAGTTTCAAAGGTGTTACTGTCTTAAAAAAAAAAACTCAGAGGAGCCTGGAATGAACTTCCATTTAGGCCCTGGGGTGAGACTGTTTCCTTTTTTCTTTTGTTTTTAGATAGCAGTATTAAGCATCTCGATCCTGAAGACATGGATGAGATTGAAAAGATTGAATATTGAAGAAAGAACTTTATTGTGTATGAGGTATCCTGTTCTTTGTGACAATGTTCCTGAAGGTTTTGAAGATACTTTTTTATGTTGAGGCTCTTTCGATGTGAAACTGTCACAGATGGCAAAATAAATGTCATGGTACTCTTAGTTTTAAGACCTGAGGTCTTTTGGAAACCATATTAATGTAAAGCACGTGATACTTTTGAATTAAAAAAAAAAGCAAGATCCTTTCTGAGTCTAATTTTTTTTAATAGGTAAACATCTGTGTGGACGGCTGGGATGTGTTCAGATCATTTATATAATCTGAGCAGAGCATCTCTCATGAGCCAGGGCCACGAGGGGGCAGTAGAACAACACTGATTTTGTGCTTTGAGCTGCTGGGGCAAAGGGAAAAGCCACACATTTCCAGGCCTCACTCACAGGCTGCCCTTGTTAGCCATTAATTTCCCTTCCCCTCAGCCTTTCACCCTCCTCTGTGTGGATGTACACATTTTGAGGTGAAGGTACAGAGCAAAACCTTTGAAAAATGAAACATTTGGAAAATAGTGTTTTGCTCTTGCAGTGTTTCATGTGACATCTAGAATTTCAGAATAATTTCCTGTTTTGCTTCTTCTGTCTTCAAATTAGAGATTTACTTCATCGTCAGTTATTTCATAATCTTAGAAAAGGTGGCTTTATTCTAGGTATTTCTTAAAGATAGGCAGTAGGGGGTTTAAAAGCAAGTTCACATGCCCATTAAAGAAGTAATGTCTCCAGGAACCAATTTGCTTTTAAGAATTAATGGCAGGGGGCCGGGGATTTAACTCAGTGGTTTCTCTGCCTGCTTTGCAAGCACAAGGACCCGAGTTCGATTCCCGGTACCAAAAAAAGAATTAATGGCAGGGCCAGGGATTTAGCTCAGTGGTTCCACCACCTGCCTCATAAGAACAAGGTCCCGAGTTCGATCCCTGGTACCAAAAAAAGAATTACTGGCATATGTGGGACACTCAGATACACCGAGGTGCTTTATTTCTCACATCTGCTGCTCAGAAGTGAGCCATGCGCTTGAGAAATGGGATGAAGGGCCAGTCTCCCACAGAGAGCCAGAGCCCAGGTGCCGGCTCTTGACACAGCCCTCTGTTGCCAGTAGGGGCTCCAGCGAATGCTTTTGTCACCCTGGTATGGACAGTGGCTTCTGGCTTAGCTCTTTTGATACTCACCCTGTCCATATCTTATCGCTAAGTGCAGGGCTTAGAAATACACAAAAATCGCTAGGCTTCCTCATTAATCATCAGCTATCTATTGTGCTTAATGTCAGAAAAGAGATTAATAAGATACAACAGATATTGCAGAACTCAGTCTAATGACAAAGACTCAGAATAAACCATTATTAGATTGTGCTACAGGAGAGGCCTACAGATTGCTAGCACTGTATGAGGCTGGGGCGGGAGGTTGCCCTGTGGCCAGTTTCCAGAGGAGAGGACACTTAGAGTCTCCTATAGAAGGACAGAATGATCAGTAGTCCCTTCCCAGTATGCACTTAGTAGTACCACCTAGCAATTCCCTAACCTGGGCCCATTGACACAGTGTTCCAGAACCAGCTCATTACCATAATTACCTGGAGACCCTGGGGGGAACTATGGATGCCCTGCCCCATGCGCAAAAACTAGATTCTCAGAGAGTAAAGGCCCAAAATACATACTTACATAAGGGAGCTGAAACTAGAGGCAGATTAATGGGTCATAAGGACTATTGACTCGGAGGAGACACTGAGGCAAAGACAGGTCCTCAGAACTGATATTGTAGAGTACCCACTTGGGAATGTCTGCTCCAGTCTTCCTTCCACTATGTCTCTTGTCCACTCAGTATTCACCCCAACAAGTGCCCAGCATATACCAGGTACTCAATGAATATATGTTCTTGTTGAGTAAATAATTTTCTTTTTTTCCATTTCCTCATTGACTAACGTTTTTTTCCTTAATGTTTTCCATCCTAGTTTTGAACCCAAATAATATGATATAGGATGGGTAAGCATGGGAAGCATAACAGGATATTTTGCTCTCACTGTTCCGAGAACTGAGTTGGCTTTTCCACCACACTCAGCTCAGCCTTGGGATGTCCTAAATAAAATTTTACTACTTGCTGGCCAGTTCAGATCTCTGATAAAGTCTCCACCAGTTACCCTGAAGAGCACCTTCAATAAGCTCCCTTTGACAACTCTTCCTACAGGGCCTGCAAACACAAGGCATTCTTCCGCCTTCCCCTTTGGCCCTCTCCTCATATCCCTTTGTTTGGCCACCTAGGAGGCAGCTCAGCCATCCTGTTTTCTGCACGGTCACAGCTGTTTTAACACTAACTGTCCAGTTTAGTGAGTCAACAATGCAAAGGCTGTTTGCCGTGGTGTGGCTCCTTGCTCAGAATTCTAAGCAGTTTTCCTGTCTTCACACATGCTCCGGCCAAGGTCATCCCTCTCGATGCCTGTTGAAGGAAAAAGAAAATGGAGAGGCAAGAAGTAACCGAATGATTTCAGTGCATCTGTGAGCTGGCTTAATCAGCTGTGTATTACTTGGCACCAAATACTAAAGCAAATCCATTAGGTTTATCTTGGCCAACTTACTACTGTTAGCATATTGAAATTCATGGTTATGTGGAGCAGGGCTATGATTTTTCAGTGGGATCTGTGAGTGATCACCTAGCCTGGGGCAGGTCTGCTGTGACGTTAGGTGCTGGATGTGAGGCAGCTGTTAGTAATAGGAAAGGTAAATGAGTTGGTCATAGTCTGGTAGCTCCTCAAGAGACATCCTTGTGTATGGAGAAACTGTTGATCCTCCTCAGCAAAGTTTGGTCACTGTGAAAGCCACTGGCTGTCTCTGCACATAGGATCAACAGTGGAAAATCTTATTCGAGGATTGCTGGGATGGGGCACGGGGGAGGCAGTACCTATCTGGAAGGAAGTGGTTCTGTCACACTTTGGTTTGGCTCTTGGCTCCCTGATTCAAGTAGGGGCCTTCATCAGAAAGAGAACCCAAGCAGAGACAACCCAGCTATTGGAGGGGAAGTAGAAATGAGAGTCCAGATCAAGGGCTCCTCAGGCCAGGCCTGCACTTCAGTGCCTGAGCCAGGGGCCTACCCCTGTTCTCCCTTCTGTACTCAGACAGCCATGCACATCAATTTTTTCAGGAGAGCATTCAAGATCTAGGCATCTGGCTCCTACTAGTTTCACCAAGGGAGTAACAGAAGGCTCAGATTCTTCTCCAACCCCTCACTCCAGCCCTCAGCCACTGCCAGGCAATAGTCCTCATGTCATTTTAACCCACAAACTGTCTTAGTACTATATCTACTTTGGAGAATGCCAACTTTCTGCTATAGAAAGACATTTTCTGTACATTTTTAAATCTGTGGCTGAGAGAAGAATATGATACTTCCCCTTTAAACTTAAACTTCTACACTCTTCAGTGAAATACAGGAAATATACCTGAAGTGGGCTGATTCTTGGCTAGAGAAGTAACAGTGTGTCTGGCCAGCACATTGGAGGGGCCAGGTGGCTGTGTTTAGAACTACCTAGCCCTCCTTTACCAATGTATCAGCCTTCCACTTCTGGCAAGGTTAGAAACAACTAGAAGCTCAAATGTAACAAATACGGAGCTCCTCTTGTATTGAGGAGAACTGGAAAAAAATTTTTAATGAGAATCCAAAATCTTTATAGAGAAATATGGCAACTCTCAGTAGCACTTTTCTTAAGGAATTCATCTTTGTCTATAATTTTTTCCTAATAATAGAATAATCAGAGTTTCTATATTCCAGTTTCTAGAATTTATTTTTCATGAATGGGAATGGATTCAAATTTTTTCGCTTAATATTTTTTCACTGCTAGAAGAAATGATAACAGGAGCAGTCCAGTCCTTTGGTTTGGGATTTGTGGCTTGAAATCTGTTGGAAGGAAGTAGTTGATGAGGGAGCCCTACTGTGTGTGAAGTTCACAGGCGTGGTCATGTAGAACAGTCTCTGGCCTGACTGAACAAGCCCCTTTGCAAGGTAATAAACTCCCCATCAGTCAGAAAGTGAACAGCTACTTGTTTTGGGTGCTATACTTCTGGATCTTGAATTACTATAAGTTTGGAATAAAGTGATTTCTGGGGCCATGTTTCCATATTCTAAAATGCCATGTTTCCAATGACCACACACATAATAGCTCCACACATGGAAGAATGTGAGCCATAGAAGCTTTCTGCAGAAAATTGTTTTCCACAGAAGAAAATAAATGAGATTAGCTTCTAACAGCACCCTACATTAACTTTCAGACTCACAGGGCCCACGTGACTATCTCTTTTATACTGTGTCATCAGTTTATGCAGAATATGGGTTATTTTTAATTTAATATTTGTATTATAAAAAGCAATAAAACAGCAAGCAAAAGTAGTAACACAGGAGTTATCAAAAATCTCATTACTAAGCTGAGCATGGTGGAACATATCTATAATCCCAGCACTCAGGAGGGTGAAGCAGGAAGATCACAGATAGTTGAAGACCAGCCTGGGCGATAGTGAATTCAAAGCCAACTTGCACTACAAAATGAGACCCTGTCTCAAAAAAACAAACAAAAATCTCATTACTTAATCATTACAATTTTTACCGTGTTATAGTCCTTTTCATCTTAATGTGAAAATACTCCCATCATAGTGAATTACCTTATTATATCCTTTTATTTGAAATCTTCAAGTTGATGTTCTTAGTCTTTGGGATTATCATTAAATGATAATTGGCTAGATTACCTAACTGGTGAATATGTAACTATTTTTGCTCAACATTTATATGGTGTTCCATTTTCCCACATTACTGTATAATGATAAATGAAGCTTCGGTGAGTATTTTATTTCAATATTTTTAATTATTTCTTAGGATTTAAGATGTTTAGTTTCAATGCCAGCTCAAAACAGAGGCACTTTTTTTTTGTATTAAATTCTTTTATTGGTACATTGTAGGTATGCAACACAATTACATTTCTCATTGGGAATTGTACCTTTATATAATGCATCTTGGTTCTTATTTTTTCCCCATTCCTAGTCCTCCCTTCACACCCTCCACCCTTCCCTATTTACAAAGACTTTATTTCCATTTTTTCCATTTCTCCTCATTTTTTCCTTTCCCTTCTTTCCTTTCCCCTGCCCCTCCCACTACCCCTACCCCTTTGGACCTTTCATTCCTATTTTACATTATCGATTATTCATTCTAATAATTGGTACATTTTGGGTATACAATATAATGACATTCATCATTGGAAATTTGCACCTCTACATAGTCTCTCTTGGTTCTTGTTTTTCACCTTTGCCCAGCCCTCCCTTCAACCCCACCAGCCCTCCCTATTTACAAAGATTTTGTTCCTATTTTTCCATTTTCTCATATTAATCCCATTCCCTTCTATCCTTTCCCTTAGCCCTCCCATTTCCTTCCCCTTTGCCCCTTTTCTTCCTATTTCACATGACCTATTATACATTTAGTCCTTATTTACACTTTCAGTTTCTCACACCAGAGAAACTATTTGGTATTTACACATGTGTGTCCTATTTATTTCACTTAAGAGTATTGCCTCAATGTGCATCCACTTAGCTATAAATGTCTCTAATTTCTCATTTTTTATGGCTGAGTAGCACTCCATTTTATAAAAAAACCACATTTTCTTTATCCAGTCTCCAGTTGGTGGGCATTTGGGCTGTTTCCAAGCTTTAGCTATTACAAACTGTGCTGCTATGAACATGGGTGCACATATATCACTGTGGTATGATTCTTTTAATTCTTTGGGGAAGATCCCCAGCAGTGGAATAGGGGGGTCAAATGGGACTTCCAGTCCTAGTTCTTTGAGGTATCTCCATACTGATTTCCACAGTGCTTGCACCAGTCTACACTCCCACCAGCAGTGGAGCTGGGTTCCTCTTTCCCCACAGCCCCACCAGCATTTGTTATTGGTTGATTTCATGATAGCAGCCATTCTTTCTGGAGTGAAGTGGAATCTCAGTGTTGTTTTCATTTGCATCTCTCAAATGACCAGTGACATTGAACATTTTTTCATGTATTTATTTGCTATTTCTACTTCTTTGTCTGAGAAATGTCTGTTCATTTCAGATGCCCATTTTTGGATTGGGTCTTTAAATTTGGGAGATCTGATCTTTTTAAGTTCTTTATAGATTCGAGATAGTAGACCTTTGTCTGAGGAAGAGCAGGTGAAGATTTTTTCCCACATTGTGGGTTGTCTCTTCACACTGCTGGTGGTTTCTCTTGCTGTGCAGAAGCTTTTTAATAAGAAGAGATCCCACTTGTTGATTCTTTGTGCTAGTTCACAGGCAACTGAGGTTTTGTTCATAAAATCTTTTCCTACACCGATGTCTTCAAGGGTTCTACCTAACCTAACAGAGGCACTCTTATGGCTTTTGACCCATAATACCAGAAAGCATCCAGAGGCTATAGCCATTCCAGTATACGTTCCTTTTCCTCACCTTACGAGGGAGGGGTAATTTCATTTTAAAACTGCATGGTAACTTTTTCTGGTTTGCATTTTATGTTAGTTACTTTTCTCTCATTTCTGAGACAAAATACCTGACACCCAAAGTTAAAGGGGGAAAGGTTTTAATTTAGCTCACAGTTTGTAGAGGTTTCAGTCCATAATCAGCTGGCTCCAAGGCAAGGGTGACACATGGCAGAGGGGCAACAGGTCATGGTGGTGGAAGACAGCAAAAGCAACAGAAGACCTTAACAGCATCTTTCTGCCCCGTTTATCTTACCCAGACGACCGGGATTAGGGCGGTGCCAAACTAATCACTCACATGTAATGGTTTAGTAATCACATGTCCTTAATCCCAGCATCACACATTGCAGATTCAGCCATCTCTGAAAGACTGCATGAGGCTTTGAGGGGATGTCTAGACGTTTCTTTTCATACAGTCAGTACTCTCTTTGTGCCAGTCATTGTTTGAAAAGTATCTGTAGTTTCCTTTGCCCATTTATCTTATGAGACATTGATGTTTTCCTTATCAAGTTGTGTAAAATATGTGTGTAAATTGTTTTTTCCAAAAACCATAAAGATATTAACCTTTTTTGCTGAAAACTTTTTTCCAGTTTGTCTGTATTTTTAAATTTATGTTGAAGTTTCACACAGAAATAGTGAAATACATTAATTTTATAACTTTTTTGGTCTACTGGTTCTAAAATGTTAGCAATACTTTAGAAAAGTATTTTATTATCCATTATTGTGAATTTGTTGCCTTTAAGAGATATTAGAGACTGAGTGTGGTAGTACACACCTGTGACCCCAGCTACTCACAAGCCTGAGGCAAAAGGATTTCGAGTATGAAGCAAATCAACTTAGGGAGAACTCACCTCGAAATAAAAATTTAAAAAAGGGTCTGGGAGTGTAGCTTGGTGCTCCCTGGGTTCAATTCCCAGCACCACCAAAAGGAAAGAAAAAAGATATTTGACCTTAACCAATCTGAAATCTATTTATTCTGGTGTGAGTTATATCACATTGATCAGATTTTTTAAAATGTTAATTCCAATACCTCTTACAGTTTTTCACAGGAAAGAATCCCTGTTTTTCACTTTTTTTTGTTGTTTGTTTGTTTTGTTTTTCTTTTTCTTTTTTTTCTGATATTTCCTTTAGCATGTTAAGTTTCTACACCTCCAAACACATAAGACAGAATTCTGGGGACCCACTGAATTTGTTTGTTATTGTGCCAGTACCACAGTTTTAACTATTATTGTTATGATGTGTTTTAAGTACTTGTTCTGCTTCTTGGTTATTTTAATTCTCTCATATTTTTAAAAATATTATTACCAATTTATGCTTCACAGTTAATTTTGGATTCATTTTATCAATTCCCCCAAAATGCTCCATATTTTTATTTTGACTGCATCAATTCGACAGCAACAAATTTATTCTGTCCATACATTACCATTGTTAATCATGTACTCTAGGTGAAAATCCTTGACTGGAAAAGAGAGTAGAGGTGAGGGGTGATTAGGGGCCGAGTCACAGTGATGCTTACAGCATACACATAATCACGCGTAGACAAGGAACTTGGAAACACAAACCTGCTTGACACATTATCAGAGTACTGAGGTTGTGGGCAACTTTTACCACATGTTTGCTGCTGTAAACTGCATGGAATAGAAACTTCAAAGAATCTCTTTGTAAACAGGGAAACACAGCAATTCTCCATCTTCCACTCAGCCCAAGGCCATGTGGGGCACTGCACTCATCCCCCCTTCTCTTCGCCCCTTTACACACCTGGGGTAAGGTTCCTCTGGCTGGCGTGAGTTTCACAATGTTTTCCAAAAGCCAGCTTGATGTTTGCTCTAGTTTACAAGTATCTGAGGCTGTGACCTCATTCCAGAAGGTGACTTGTGACAAACTGTTCCACCTGTGGTGCAAATACGGCCTTCAGAGAGGGAAGAAAAGCCCTCATTCCCCAGGGGGGGTGACCCACATTGACATCCAAAGTCTGGGTAACACCCACCACACCCCCTAGGAGCATTAAAGAAGAACCTATGAGTGGAAGCTGGGGTAGCTCTTGATAGGGCATTGGCCCTAGCAGAAGTGCGGCCCTGGGTTCCATCCCCAGCACCATAAAACAAGAAAGAAAAAAAGACCTCTGATTTAGAAGTTTTCCTTTCTTACTGGAAAAATTTTTATGAGGCTAAAGCGCTGACAAGTTTGTCATTCCCAGAATCTACTCACACCCTCCCCCCACCTACTTAGGTTTTTAGTAGTTTTCCCCTCCTTGGTTTTAGAAGGGATGCAAAACTGTCTTGAACAGGCAGAAAGTTTTATCCAAGGTGTTTGGCAGTGACTCCAGGTTCTGGAAAAGATTTATGTCTTGGTGCTCTGGCACTGCCTCGTGTGAGCTCACTTAAAACAACTGAATAAATGCGTTCACTTTATCCTGTCAAAGTGGAACCTTGGGAGGTGGGGTCCCCAGCTGGGGTCTGTGGGGACCTGTGGCAATGTTCATGTCTCAGTCACTTACGCTGAGCTCAGCTGTTTTTATGTCTGTCTGAGATCATTAAAATGAGGAGGGCAGGGGACAGAGAGACCTGTGGAGTGAAGGGAGTGATGGAAATGCTGCTCAGAGGGCCACTTCTCTCTCTAGTCTTTGGGACAGTAGCGAGGCAGATTGCTTTGAGCCTGAGCTCCTGAAGGACAGCTCCAGAAGAATCTCTCTGTGCCAATGGTCCCTACAATATTTGAGTTTTCCTTTCTTGGCAAATAATGTTTTTTCTTTCCTGCTACCCCACTACCCTTATGCCTAAGTCCTGGGAAAGGGCCTTTTGCTCTAGAAAAGGAACATGGGATCTGCCCCAGATGGATTTTCTGGGCCAGGCCCAGGTCATCCCTCTTACGTGGGTGCTGGCTCAGGATTCACCAAGCAGTTTTGTTATAAATGTAAGGCAGCAGGATTAGAAAAGGAACAGCTATTCCAAAGGACAGAGGGAAGTGGGTGATGGGGGGCCCCGGGTCTGCACCTGAACATCCCAGGACAGAGCAACATGACCTCTGTTCTTCACATGTCCTGGTTCCCCCTTCCAGAATCCTCAGGCTTTAGCCAGAAGGAAGGGATAATTTCTGTTTTAAGGGTGAGGGGTCTGCTCCCCCCAAATTCCTAGCATTTAAAGTGATAGGGTATGTGCCCTAGGCTATGAGCAGTCCAAAGGCAGGGATGGTGACCGCTTCCTGAGGAAGGAAGCAGGGAAGGAATGAGTTAGTTGATTCTCACAAGTCCTGAGAAACACTCATGGAAACCTCACACCATTTTATAGATGAGTGTTATGGCTTACATCTAGAAGTCCCCCCAAAGCCTCACATAGTCATAGGTGGGGCTTTTTGGAAGTGGCTGTGAATGTGGATTTAGGGTATGATACTGGGATTAAGGGTGTATGATACTGGATTAGTCCACTAATCAGTTTATCATACTTCTGCAAGTGGATAACGGGAGCCCCACCCTGGGTATGTCCAGCACCACCTAAAAGGCTTATGACCTAGAAGGGATAAAAGGGAAAGGGAGGCTTGCTGTTTGCTGCCTTGCTGTCTCCTGCCTGATATCCCATTGACTGTTTCACCTCTATGATGCCCCTCTGCCATGCTGCCCTGCCTTGAAGCCAGCCTAATAGGGACTGAAACCTTTACAAACTGTGAGCTGAAATGAAGCTTTCCTCCTTTAACTTTGGGTGTCAGGTATTTTGTCTCAACAATAAGAAAAGTAACCAAGACAGTGAAGAAGCCAAGAGTCAGTAATTTGCCCTCCTCACACAGCAGAGCTGGGATTTGACTGCAGGCCTATCTTAGCCTTTCCTATATCCGTACTTCCCAAACTTTAATCATTTTAATACCTTTACTATCTTTGCCAATGTTCATTCTATATACCTATGTAAATATACTCTTAAGCCAATTTAATAAGACTTAGAAATATAACTCAATTTTTTGCTAGTTATGGTTTTCCAACATACATTAAAACAAATGTTTCTGAGATAATCTTGTTCATCCCTATATCACCTAGAATGCCACTCATGGTGCACATATCAGACTAGAGCAGCGGTTCTCACAGTGTGGTACCCAGATGAGTAGCATCAGCATCATCTGCGATGCTTCTTAGAAAAAGCAGATTCTCAGGCCTCAGATAGGCCTTGGGGGCTGGGCTTGGCAATCTCATTTTTTAAACCTATCAGGTGATTCTGATGCCTGCTGAAAACCACTTAACTGGAGTGTTCTAACTGTCCTGGTTGTGTCACCTGTTTGTCCCCGGCCCTTCCAGCCCTGCTGTGTTCACCCACCTCTGGATCTTGCCAGAGCTGCTGGCCCTTCCTGATTACTCTTATTACCTCCTCCTTTCACAGAGTCATTATGGAGACAGAGCACATGAAATCAGCCCTTCACAGTTTATCTAAGAGATGCAAGAAGTATGATGTGAATGAATACCTGTATCAAGGCAAACACCTTTAAGCACATCAGGGTGCAAAAGGCCAGCTCTTTTTTTGAGATGCCTTAGGTCTGAATTTAGAAGTGATGAGAACCTAATAAATAAGTGAGCTCCTTATTCCCTAGAGTGGTGCTGTCCAGCAGAACTTCCTGCACCAATGGAAATGTTCCAGGTCTGTGCTGTGTTGAAAGACAAACTCTCCATGGGTCTCTTGCATATCTATACGTTTTTCAAGCAGAGGCACTGACTATGTTCTGGCCACTTGTCAAAGATGTTTGTATACAGCCCTCAGTGACCTCTTCCTCCAGAGCAAAGGGCAGCATGTTTACTGCCCATTATAAAAGAGCCACCCTTCCTAAACTCAGGGGTCCTTTCTTGTACGGCAATCCACAATGTGTGCAGGGGTCATTTGGTGCTTTTCATGTTGCCCTATGGTAACCGGAGCTCAGGAAATTGGAAGAAGCAAATGCTAATACTCTGGATGCTAATATTGCTATTAAAAAGTCTTGTCTCTGACCCAGGAGTCTCATGTTTTGTGCCAGCACCTATGAGACTGGCAGACTAACTTGTTAGTCTGCAACTAGGGTAAATTATGAGAATATTCATATTTCTTGACAAGTTGTCCAATATAGTATGAAAACTGAGCACTTGAAATGTGGCTAGTGTGACAGAAACCTAAATTTTTAGTTTTAATTTATTTGCAAATGGCCACACGTGTCTAGGGGCTGCCATATTGCAATAGCACAGCTTATAAAGTCCAGGCATAACTGGAGTGGCTGCTGGTCAAGGTCATTGCTAAGGGAGCCCCTACATTGAGAGGTAGCTGAGAAATAGGTGATCTCTAGATTATTTTCAGTATTTGAGTTTTAATGATTCTGTAGATCTAGGAAGAGTAGAATTGTGGAGAGGCCATGGGTAGAAAGAGGCCATTTCTTATACACCCAGAAAGGTTTCCTAAGAGATGTAAGCAAAGAGAAATTGGGCTGCATTTGGAGACTGGAGATGGGAGATGTCTCTTGGCATAGGAAATGTCTTTTGATGGAGGGTTAGAAGTCAGAGAACGAAGATATGGCCAGAGAAGATGAGCAGAGCAGTGGCCCTTGAGGAATTTCCTCAGCCTTGCCCTCCCCTTCCCTTCATCTTGAGAATGCCCCCCAGTTTCCCCTGGCTGGCCAAGCCTTTGGCCTCTTCAGCTTCCCACGCCCCTTCCCCTCTCACCTCCTGGCTCAGAACAATCTCCTCTTTGATTGCTGGCTCCAGCCCCACTGACTGTCAGGTCATCTGCACCTAATCAGGAGGAGCTGGGGCCTGAGGGATGATAAACGAGGCTTCTCATTTCAATAAAGTTTGTGCAGAATATTGGAAACAGCTGTGGGACTCTCTGGCCATGCCGGAGCCAGTGGGAGCCCGGTGTCTGGTGGAGGAGAGTTGAGAGGGGGGAGCATCAGGGCCCGAGTCTATTTAAAGGGTGCCCGGCCACCACAGGCTGACAGGCGGGTGAACACCAGTGTGTGCCTGCAGCTCAAGGCTCCAACTAGGGTGGAGCACAGAGGGGCACCCATCATGGCCTCGAAGGTCTGGATTACCAAGCAGGCATTTATTTACATTTACTGTCAGTTACTTTACAAATGCCGTATAGATTTCTCTGCTCATTGCTTCTCTCTCCTAGCAAAACATCACAAAAAATCCCTTCAAATTATTCTTTTTTGAATGGTGGTAAAATATACACACTGTAAAATTTACCATTTGACACAATTTGAAGTATATAGTTCAGTAGTGTTAATTATATTTATATTGTTGGCAAACCCATCTCCAGGATTTTTTCCTCTTACAAAGGTGACATTCTATATCCACTAAACTATTCTCCATTTTTAATTTTTTTCCAAGCCCTGGCAACTATTTTCCATCTCTATGATTTTTGACCCTAGGGACCTCATATAAGTCCTCATATAATTTCTTTCTGCAATTTATTGTTTTTAACAGTTGTATAAGAGTACAGTATATGGATATATGTGTACCATCTAATCATAACTAGTTGAATGATACCAAAAAAATGCTGTACACTAAGTTTTTTGTATACATGCCCTTAAATACTGATTTTGCTCTTTTCTTCCTGTAGTAAAATTCCCAGAAATTACATAAACTGATCAAAGAGATGCATATTTTTAGCTTTCATATATTTTACCACGTACCTTTGTCAAAAGTCTGTGGTAATTCACATATCCATTAAAGTGCTATTTCTCCCTCAACATTTCCAGACCTAGATATGATCACTCTTTTAAGTTTCCCTGTTCTGATAAATGAAAAGTGGTATCCCATTTTTAAATTTTTGTATTTCATTGATTATTCATGAAGTAGAGCATCTTCCATAAATGTATAGGTCATTTGGATTTTCTCTTCACCTCTTTATGTTTTTGGCCATTTTTCTACTAAGTTATTTTTCTCTCTTTTTAGTATTTAAGGGCTCTTAGCTTATTACAAATGTTAACTACTGGTAGGATATATCTACATATTTTCTATAACTTGTCTTCTGACTTTATATCTGGTATCTTTTACCTTTCTCAAGTTTTAACATCTTATGTCTGCCTTTTCTACTTTAGCTTCTATATTTTTGTTTAGAAAAATCTCTTCAAACCCTGGATTGTATTGTTACTAATATTTTTCTCATAAACTGTTTTAAATGTTATATTTAACTCTTTTATCTGTTTGCAATTTAGTTTTAATAATTTAAGAGCTAGAGAGCTTAACTTCTTTTTATTCAGACATAGCCAGTTGTGCCTACATAATTTATTAAATAAATTGTGACTTGACTGCTCTGGTTGAACAGCAACCTTCATTATACCCTGTAATATATAAAAATTGGACTTGGTTCTGTTTTGGTCCCATTGATCTATTGTCTTATCTGTTACTTTACTTTTTTTTTTTTTGGTGGTGATGGTGTACTGGAGATTGAGCCCAGGGCCTTCTCACTGAACTACCTCTCCAGCCCACCAACCCCCCTTTTTTTCGCTTTGAGGCAGGGTCTCACTAAATCACTAAGTTGTTCAGCCTGGGCTCTACCTTGTGATCCTCCTGCCTCAGCTTCCCCAGAGTGTTGGGATATAGGCATTCACTGCCCATGCCTGGCTCATTATCCTTTAGGGTTTTTTGTTTGTTTGCTTGTTTTTGGTACCAGGAATCAAACTCAGGGCCTGGCACTTGCCAGGCAGGCACTGTGCCACTAAGCTATATCCCCGACCCTGTCCTTTACTTTCAATGTATGGTTTGATAGCAGTGATTTTGTTTTCCTAAGCCCACTCTTGCCTAAATGTTTCTTTGCTGCTTTTGTTTTGTTTTGTTTTGAGGCTGAATCTTGCTGTGTAGTTTAGGCTGCCCTTGACTATGTAGCCCAGGCCAACCTTGAACTTACAGTAATCCTCCTGCCTCAGCCTGCAGAGTGCTGGGATGATTATAGGGATTCGCCACCACACTTGGCCCAGTTGCTGTTTTTTTACCATTACTATGATAAAATTTCTTTCAGCTATCAGAGCCTATGAATGTCAGTAACACTTTAAAACAAACTGGAATAAGGCCAAGGCAGGAAGGGGAAGGTCTGTCCCATACCCTCCCATGTGGCTTCGCAGGAATCAACCAAGGCAGAGATCAGACAATGATGTTCTCCTACTATATGTTCAGCATTACTCTTTCCATTAGTAACAAGGCCAGAAGACCAGAACTTCTGACCATACAGTGACTGATACTTCAAGGTTTTGTTTCTCGGCTCCAGCCTTGTAACCTATGTACCCAGATTTGTAATGCTGCTCATGGGCTCTGCAAACTCCATTTCTGTTTTGCCAGGCACTCCCTGTTGGACCCAGCCAATAGGGGCCACTAGATGGAGGCTATAAACTGGAGAGGAAGGTTGGACATGCTCCTTCCTGTTGGCCTCCTTGTTCCCCAGAAGTGGGACTCTACAACACTTCTTCATCCAGCAAAAGCAGCCCCATCCTGAAGCAGCAGCTGCATCCAGTTTGCAGTTTTTTCCAGCCCTGGGAGTTTCATCATTCACTCCCAACCCACCACCTTTGCACCCCTGCCCCACAAATCCCAGCACCAACAAGTAAGCACCCCTTGCTCAGAGGTCTGGGCTCACAAGTCCTTCTCTCTCTGAGGCACCAGCACTAGTTGGGCAGGGCCCCCCTCCTCAGAGGTCGGGGTCACTGGCCCTGGGATCTCCTTCTCAAGAACGCCTCCTCTGGTTTCCCCAGCCCCAGGACCATTAGCTGCTCTTACAGGTGCAACCTGCATGACACCTTAGCATTCTCTTGTTACCCTCTCCCTACCTAATGAGCAACCTTATACCTGCAGATAAGTCCTTCATGTTAAATTCTGTGTTCCAGCTAATGTGTGGCTTCTGTCTCCTCACAAGGCCCCTACTGACATAGGGAATGAGGAATTGAAGTTTTCTGGGGGCCGAGGCTGCTTCTCTTGGCTGCCCTGTAGAGAGCTCCCCTCCCTCCTCCATTCCCAGAATTATTTGGCTGCTGGTCACCAAGGAGATGGCTGACAATTTCCAGTTGCCAAGCCTTCCCCTGGAAACTCCCTACTCCTTCCTGAGCCTCAGCCAGGGAACTTGGAGCAGTTAGCCAGGTTGGGGTGGAGGGCTTTGGGAGCAAAGAGAGGGAAGCCAACCAGGCCTGAAGATGGAGAGAGAGACTATGTTTCCCTGGATCCTCGCTTCCCCAACAGCTCTCAAGTGCCTGACTACCCCCGAAGGCTAAGGGCTGGCCTGGCTGGACTCTCATCTGCTCTGTCCAGACAGACACCCATTGGATTCAGCCAGACTCCAACCAGGGACTTTCAGCCACCGAAAACTGTCCCTGTACTGTCCCACCAGGCCTAGTAGGCTCCCTACTGCTAGCTGAGGCACAGCCAGGGAAGGGCCTGGGAGCTGAAGGGCCTAGAGCCTGTCCTGGGGAAAGGAGCCTCAGCCACCCTGAGCATTTTGCTTAGATCATCATCAATAGCCAACACACACTAAGACCTAGCACCACAGCCCAGGCTTTGGTCTATTCCGTAATAATAACAAAAATTCTAATGGTAATAATAGTAGTGACGTGGGTGTAAATCTTACTCAGCACATGGGTGTAGAAAAATGTCTGCCCCTTTGTTTCATTAAAATCAAATGCTCTTAGGGCCGGGATTTAGCTCAGTGGCGCCCCCTCTTGTCTCGCAAGCGCAAGGTCCCGAGTTCAATCCCTGGTACCAAAAAAAACCCAAAAAAACCCCCAAATGCTCTTGACTCCATGAGCTCTTGCCCTTTCCTGGATCTACAAGAATCCAGGAGGCTTATTGCTGTGGCCCTCCAAAATTAGCCCACTGCCAAGGTGAGAGTATTAGGAGACGGGGCTTTTGAGAGGCAATTAGGCCATGAGTGCACTTTCCTCATGAACTGGACTAGCTGCTCTCATAAAGACTTGAAAGAGGAAGTTACCCCTGGTCCCCTTCTTCCTTCTGCCATGTGAGAACACACTGTCCATCCTCTCCAGAGGATGCAGCCATCATGGAAGCAAAGAGCAGTCCTCATCAGAAAAGCAAGCCTACCAGCTTGGTCTTAGATTCTCAGTCTCCAGAACAGTGGCAAATAAATTCCTGCTCCTTATAAATTAACCATTCTCAGCTATATGTTTTAGCAGTTCTTAGTACATGGACTAAGACACTCGAGAGGCACTAAAGACAGGGAAAGCCTTCTAACCTTGGATCCTTCACGGCTGCTGACTTCATGCTGTCCCTACCTTGTTGGGCCTGTGCAGCAGCCAAAGCCCTTCACCTCTCTGCACCTGAGGGTCAGGGCCTGCCCTTTCCAGGTTCATGCTCTCTTAGGCACCCAGTGACCTCTATATGACATATCTCCAAACTCAAGGAAATCCCCTATAACTCCTCCAGTGCCTAAGACACTCTCCTTTCTCTCCTTCTTCCTCCCAGCACTGTTCACATGGCTTTTCCATGAATTTAGGCTTTTAAGAAATTAAGAAAATGTTAATTTGAGTATCAAGTAGGTACTGATCTTGCAGTGTGTTAATGTAGACCTGGCTAATGCAGCGATTTTATTTTTTGCAGCAGTATTTTAAGATAAACTATAGACATTATTATATCTCATCATTGAACATTTTGGTATTACTTTGAATATTGGGAGCATTGTTTTACATAATCACAAATATTATCTCACACAATAAAACTAACACTTATTTTCTTAGACTGTCTAATAAATAATTATCCCCATGTTATAAAGGAAAAACAAAGACTCAGAATGGGTAAGGGACTTGTTCTCAGCTAGGGGGCACAGAGCCAGGATCTGAACTCTGATGTGATTCCCAGGCCTCTTCTCTTTGGACACTGCCTCTTCTGTACAGTGGTTTATGCTTTCTTATTCACCTGCCATCCAGCTCTTACAATAGCTCTGAGCATCAGGGTATGAACTGCAATCACTGTTTCGGGTTTTTTTGGTAGTGCACGAGGATGGAACCCAGGACTTTGAACATGCCAGGCAAATGCTTTACTGCTTAGCTATACCTCTCAGCCTGTATTCACATTTTTAACCAATTTGGAGAAAGGGAAAGTTTCATCCAAAGTGGCCCAAGAAGAGTAACTATAAAAGGGATCCTGGAACTGGGAAGCAGATGGAAGGGGTAAGTTTCCAGGTAAAGTGGCACCAGAGACTGAGCCTCCTTCCCCACAGTCCCATCAGGTGTGCTTGCTCCTCTGCCACGTCCTTGGCCTCTGATTTCCACCCGTTCCTTCCTTCCTCTCCTGATCTGTTCATGTCCCTTTCCCAGGCCCTCCAACAGGGCTTCCTTCATTTCCTCTCTGGTCTCCAAGGTGCAGTTTACAGAGTGACTGAGAGGTGACCTCTGCTGGTCCTCTGTCCCTCTTGCCCTCCTCCCTCCTCTGCAGTGTGAACATAGCCAGGGATGTGCTGACTGTGGAACCTCTGAGGCGTGTCCTCTCCAGTCCCCAGCTCATCTCCTGCTGGCATCCCTAGGGCCCATGGTTGGCCTCTCACAAAGCCATATGGAAAAGCCATTTAGTTCCAGGAGCATCTGTTTCCTTTGCGCCAGCCCAGCTGTCCCCATCCTTCCATATTCTGTTTCTCCAAAACTGGAGGATTTCAGAATCAGACTCAAAATGGTTATGACAGGCTGGAGAGTTGGGTTAAAGCCCACAGCACAAGAGAGGGGCCCACAAGTAGCTCAAAGAGGCAGAATGGTTAGCACAAGACAAGAGCCATTTGGCTTTGAGTTTGACAGATATCTGCAGTCTGATGTGGCCACTGCTTAGAAAGAGAGGCAACAGTAGAAAACCTAGGTGCCTGTTCCAGTCACACCACTAACTAGTTAGCAGCCAGAGAGGCACATGGAGCCACCATTTTCTTTCAGAGGAAGATCTGCCCAGCCTTCCTCATGGCCTGGAGTGAGAGCCCAAGGAAGCGCTATAGCCATCAATGTCCTGATACATAAACGCTAACTAGATAGGAAAACAAAACTCTGACATAGTATATGACTGGGAAAGATTTTGAGTACTTCTGTCAGAAAAAAGGGAACTTCCTTTCCACAGGCCCCTGGGCAGACAGAGTGAACCACAGCCTCAGAATGGACAGAACCAAACTGAAGAATATCAGGAGTTGAGAAATATGGCACAAACCAAGTCATTAGAAGAAAAGTGAAGAGAATTTGAACCTGAATGTAAAACATGCCTAGCAAAACTTTCTCATGGAGGTAAGGTGTTCAATATATGATAACTATTATTATTTAGGTACAGAAGGGACAGGGCAGACATGCTGTTTCAACATTGAGTGACTTTTGTTTGGAAGAACAATGGGAATAATTTTGCCAAGCTTTAATGGAAAAACTTAGTCCAAGGACAGACGTGGCCAGGCAGAAAATTTCAGTTTGACCCAGAAAAAGAGCTTAAGAAGCAGCATTTATTGAGTGCAAACTTGAAAAGGGAGCTATTGTTATTCTAACACTGAAGATGAGACCATGAAACCTGAGGGGGTAGGTTGCCTCTCCAGTGTCCTGCACTTTCAGTGTTCCCACTAGGAGAAGCCACGGGGCCATCTCTCCAGAAGGTTGCCCAGGGAGGTCCTATGCCCCAAGGGAGGCCTCACAAGCCCATTTAGAGCCCTTAGCCAGGTGTTCGAAACTTTTCCTCAAACTCCTCAAAATTCAGGGTCTTCAAGTCTATCCTTACAACCTATTTCTGAGTTTAGCTGAGGGACCACTTTGGGGCACAATCTTCTCTCGTTCCCTCTTGGATCTCCTTAGCAATGAATGCAGGTACCCATAGGAGCCCTGGGAACCTAGGCAGGCTGTAAGTGGAAGCCCCACAGGGTGGAGTGCAGAGAACCTGAGTAGGTGGAGAAGATGTGGCACAAGCATCAAAACCTGGAAGCTGGCTGCTTCGTCTGCCCCCAGTGCCTGGACATTGAGCATGCCCACAGCAAAGCACAGCCCCAGGTCCCATGGCATGGCTGCAGCTCCTCGGAAGAAAGGGAAGAAACCTATCAGATCCAGAATATTGCCTTACACTTAATAGAGACTCAAGAAATGATTGTCAAACTCATTCTTCAGATCCAGAGGCATAAGCACTTTAGACAGGAACTATAAATGCTGTTTAGTCACTTTCTCATCACTGGCATAAAATACCCAACACTCACAACTTAAAGGGGAACAGATTTATTCTGGCTCCCAGCTTCAGAACTTTGCTGAGCAGGCTCAAATGCAGAAAACAGCATGGTGGAAGGGCCTGGGTGGAAGAAAACTGCTCATGTCATGGTGGCCAAGAAGCACAGAAAGGAGCTGGGGAGGGAGATACACCCTTTGAGTCATGCCTCCCCCATCCATGCCCATCTCCTAAGGGCAAGTCAGTTATTATGCCCCCAAGGTCCGATCCTCTTCCAAAAGCCCTGCCTATGAACACAGGAGGCCTCTGGGGGACATTCTTCATATAAACCTTGACCTCATTTATTGCTCTCAAGAAAACTATTTTAAATGAAGAACCTGAACCCCAGAGAAGTTAGGTAATGTGCCAAGATTACACGGCAGTGAGGAGGCAAAGCTATTTCTTGGCCCTGTGCTCTCATCTCTCTCAGCACGGATCCAGCTTGCCTTGTCTCTCCTGAGCCTTGAGCTGCAGGAGCAGCAAAGACAGCAACTCTGAGCCTGCTTTCTCAATCCAGTCATATCCGCTCCATCTTCTCTTCCAGATCAGGGCCATACAAGGCTCTGCCCTAGGCTCCAGGGCCTGGCACAGAACAGGAATACACTTTACCTCTGTCGTAGTTAATTGTGCATCCACTTGACTGGTCCACAAGGTGCTCAGAGAGATTTCATCAAACATTATTCCAGGAATTTTGCAAGGGTGTTTTGGGATGAGTTAAATATGTGAGTTGATAGAATCAGTAAAGCAGGTTGCCACTCAAATGTGGGTGGGCCTCACCCAGCCAGTTGAAGGCTTGAATAGAGCAGAGGCTAAGCAAGAGGAAACACCCTACCCTTCAATTCCTGCTTACCTGAGGTGGAACACCCATCTTTCTTGCCTTTGGACTCAGAACCAGCTCTTCTGGGTCTCTTCTGTCTGCAGATTTGGGAACTTGTCAGCCTCCACAGCCACATGATCAAATTCCTTATATAAATCTCTTTTTAAGGAGCTGGGGTTTAATCAGTGGTGGAGAACTTGCCTAGCATGCACAAGGCCCTGGGTTCAATCTCTAGCACTAGGAAGTAAAAAATAAAATGAATAGATCTCTTTCTATATCTACATGTATCTAATTGGTTGTGTTTCTCTGGACAACTCTGATGAACACACCACCCCTCCCTCCCTCTCCCTCCTAATGAGAAAGAGTAATCTAAAGGGTCCATCCCAAGTCTTCTGAGATCCAGATGCCCTTAGATTAAAAGATGCTGGTAGGGATAATTCTGCAAGCAACATAGACTATCTTCTGGACCTGGATGGACCCGTGCTGTGGGCCAGAGCATCTTTTTAAAAGCTTTCCAGATTCACACTGCCTGAGCTCACACATTCTCTCCAGAGGTAGGGACTGCTGAACACTCTGAAGTAGATGGCTGTGCCAGGTCCCCATTCTTTCCCCCAGAGGAATATCTAATGAAGTTCTGAGGATATTCACAGTCCTGGAACACAGGGATCCAAATGGGAGTGGTTCGTATGAACTGGTTCTTACAGTCATGCAAACCTGTCTTCCTCACTACATGGTAGAGTCTCTTGACTCTCAGGGACACCTGCCATTCTGCTACACAGCGAGTTAGGGGGGAATAGGGACTCAAGACCCTGGAGGAACAGGGTTGACCATAGGGTGGATGAGGGGGACACAGGGTCTGTCCATGAGGCCAATGTCCTGGGCAAGTGAGAGGCCAGCATGACATGGAGAAGATCTCTAGAGGAGATCTCCAGGCCAGGAGGAGCCGGCCTGGTACTTAGCTCTGATTGCTCTATCCTGGCTGAGCCCCAGTGAGCCCAAAACCAGACAGCAGACCCCCTTTCTCATTGGGGTCCAGGCATCTCACCACCACCCTCAGCTCTGCAACCACAAGATGGAAAAGTCTGATTCTATCTCAGGTGTCACTCAGAAGACAAGGGCAACAGGATGTGGTGGGAGAGACAGATGGACAGTACAACAAGCCAGAGAGCCCCTGATAGCAGAAATACTAGCTCTGTCCCAGCTCCAGACTCCAGACTTTGTTGCTCAAATCTAGCTAAAAGCATGAATGTTGTGCTTACTACATGCTAGGCACAGTTCACCTGTGTGTGTGGGGGGGGGTATGTGTGCCCACGTGTGAATTATATCAAACATACACGTGTGCAAATTACATCAAAGTGGACAAAAAACCCTAAGGCTTGATGAAGAGTGACCCCTACCCAAGTCAAGCATCCAAAAAGTCCCCATACACTAATATAAATATTTTCATTTAATAGTCAAAATAATCTTGACAATAGAGAAGGTGTGATTTCATTTACATAACTATGAAGAAACCAGGGCTTGGTGAGGCCGGGACATTTCCTGAAATTTCTGAGCTATTTGACTGCACAGCTCCCTCTGTCTCTTCAGTAGCTATTTCCACAGCAGGTGAGGACAGCCCAAGAGGAGATAAAGGCCACTTACAGGTGTGTTGAGACTCAGGTCCCTTTGTCAGGATCCCTGATGGGGAGCTGGTTGGATTTGATAATGTTAGGGGCTTCTGTCGATTCCATGTTTGGTGGCTGTCCAATTTCACACTATCCTAGCAATGTCAACGCAAGGAGCCCATGGTCCTGTCCCCCAGGTCTCCCCCCACCAGACCCTGTCCCGCCCCAACTCTGCATTATGTATAGAGTGAATAATGTGGTAAATAATTCACAAGTAATCTGGGCAATAGGGGTAACAGGAGAGCAAACGTAGAGGTATCAGAAAGGCTGAAGTTGGCAACCTGAGCCAGGCCCCCCCCCATCCTCCCAGGGCTGGCTGTGCTCTGGGCAGAGGGGCCCGTGAGTTAGGCAGGAGCCTCAGGTGAGTGCCAACAGGGAGATGAGGCCATGGTAGATCAGAGGGCCCAGCACAGACCATTCGGCCTCCCACTGCTGATAGACCTCTGGCTTCTGCATCTAGGGGCCTCAGGTGAGTGATACTCAGACCCCCTCAAACCTCTTCCTCACTCATGTCCCATTATTTCTTCCCCTTTCTTCCTTGAGGATCTTCCTTTTGACCTTTCACATCCATTCAATGAAATCTACTCATGCCATTAATCTGCTAGGCATTTAACTAGCATGCAGTGAACTACTCTGTGCCAGCTGTGCCAGCACTCTGCGTGAACCTAAAGAAGACAGACTTACCCTGAGGGCTACTGTCAGGTTGTAGCTTATAAGTGACATGATCAGACCTGGGTCTCAGAAAGTTCCCTGCCTTTGAGGGAGCTGAGAGCAGCTCAGAGACACTTGAAGTAGCTCAGGTGAAAGATGCTGTCAGCTTGGACCAGAGCAATGCCCGTGGTGTTGGAAGGAATCTGTTTCTGGGTATTTTTCTTCTGGAGTGATAGAACATCAAATTGTGCCTTAATCTTTCCCCACCAATTCCATGCTTTCCTTCTCCTCTTCTTCTGGAGAAGCTGATAGTAACAGGAAGGTCTGAGATTGCAGGTTAGACAGGTTCCAATCCCAGCTCCACCATCCACTCTGCTCTTGGGCCACAGAGTCTCAGCTCCTTAGGCCCATGGGAAGTTATTAGCTACCTCTCAGCATCATTAGAATTAAGGCCGATAGGTCATGCATGTGAAGAGGCCAGTTCAAGGCCTGGTGGGTGGCAAGCAGTCAGGAGAGCTCGAGTGAATTACTCCTGCAGTCAAGTTGTCCTCCTGGGCACTTATTTGCAGGCAAACCTGCTGAGGATCTCTGTACCTTATAGAATATAGAGCCACTGCTAAGATTGAGGGCACATGTTAAGTGACTTATCCATAGTGACTATTAATGTCTGGCTTATGGTCGACTGAGAGCTCTATGACAGCAGGGATGTGGGCTCACTGGTCCTTGTGACCCTGGATCTCCATCATTAGTCGAAACTTGGCTGATAAGGGCTGTTGTCCCCTTTCCCCTGGCTGCAATGGGACTGGAACAAGGGGGGATCCTGCTACCAGAGTTAAGGCAAAAGCCCTGGCTCTGAGGGTTCTCAACAGACTAGGCTCAGCTACCCATCCCAGAAAGTCAATCCAAGAAACAAAACAAGGTGGTGAAAATAAGAAAGGAGCTTTATTCTCAGTAGGACCATGCTGGGAAGAACAGAGGCCTAGTGACTTAAAATCTGTCTTCAATGAGCATGCAGAAGTCTCACAGTTATATAGAAAAAGGAACCAAGACAAAGCTTGGGGGCTTCCATGGCCAGCAGTCCAAGTTGTCTTGGTCTAGGCTGTGATCTGGTGGATAATTATCTCAGGACCAGTAATACAGAGCTTTGTTGGCCCCAAGAAGGTCACTGTTACTGCAGGGGAGGGCTGGTTTTGGTCCTCTGTCATCAGATGTTCACCTATGTGCTCGCTTCAGCAGCACATATAATAAGATGTTCACCTATCATGTGTTTTGTTCCTGGAATCCAAGATAACTATAGGAGACCATGCCCCAGGAGAACACAGATGGAAGTAAGGCAAGATGGAGTAGGAGAAACAAACTATAGTTAGGTCAGGGACTAGACCCTCCTTCCGGCTGGCTCTGGAAACCTCCTGGAATCCTTACAGAGAGCCCCCCCACCCCCACCCCCGGCTGTGTGGCTGTCCTGAACCTCCAGAGTCATTAGGCTAGTCATCAGGCATATCTTGGGTGCTTGTTAAAAATACAGATTCCTGGGCTCTGACCCCTCCACATCCTGGGGTATTCTGACACAATAGTCTGGGGTGAGGCCCATGAATTTGTACTTTGATTAGGTGTTGTGATGATCCATGAGGAGTGAGGTCTGATCTAGCCTATTCTCTGTTCTCCATCAACCTCTCCTTCAGTGCATCTAAACAGGATACCCCCCCCCCCAGGCTGCCTCAAGGACCACCTCCTGCCCACCAGCTCCAAAAGTGCTGGTACTGTCTTGCTGAACCCTTCCTGGGCCCCTGGAACTGCAGAACAATCAACAGAGGCTCTGAGCAGGAGGACCCAGAGCAGTCTGGATTCCCACATTGCTCTTTCTCTCTCCAGGCAAGCCCCACCCAACCCCCAGAACCCCCACGGGGGAGGCCATGACCCTCCAAGGAGTTAGGGGTGGCTCTGTGGAGCTGGCCTGTGGCTCGGAGCCTGCCCCCTTGGTGGTCCTCTGGAGCTTCACCCCTCTGGGTTCCATGGTTCCTCAGCCTGTGGCTGTCACCGATGGAGCTGCATCCAAGGTGGAGGCTGAGGCCTCCACTCTGGGAGTCGTGAGTCTACAGAACAGCAGCCTGGTACTCAGGGAGCTCCGGGAGGGTGCCCGTGGCCACTTCCTGTGCCAGGCCCTGCATGTGTCTGGCAATCAGCTCCACACCACCTATTCCTACCTCACGATGGCCGTGCTGGGTAAGGCGCCAAGGATGCGCCTGGACTCCAGCTGATCTTCATGCTACTTGGGTCTCTTTTTGTGTGCTTCCCATCTCTTTGCACGTGCTGGGCTTATGTTAATGGGGTGGGGGCCACCCTCCAGGGAATGAGAAAATCTAAGTTTGCATGGAAAGGGTGTTTAGAGCCCAGTGGCCAGAGAAGCCACAGCCAGCAGGCATGGGGCCACTGGGCATATCCAGGCACGGCCAGTGTCTGCAAACCCAGGTTCCCTTCCTCTTTCCCTCCCTGGCCAGTGCCTGTATCCAAGCCTCAGGTGCGGCTGAGCGACCCGTCCCCAGTGGAAGGAGCCTTTGTGGTGTCCACGTGTACAGTGAGGGAGGGCACAGAGCCTGTGACCTTTGCTTGGCAACATCAGGCACCCCAAGGGCCTGGGGAAGTCCTGGTGGGGGTCACAGAGCCGCTGCTCTGGCTGGACCCAGTCAACCGGACGCACCTGGGCTGGTATGTGTGCAGCGCCTACAATGCTGTCAACGGGCTGAGCAGTGATGGAGTCTTCCTGGATGTTATCTGTGAGTTGGGTTGGGAGTATGGGCACCCACCTACCCACACACATTTGGGCCATGCCACACCTCAGCACTACCCAAATCCCTTCACTGTAGGAGTTGCTCCCATCCTGTGTGAGACTCCAACAGGCAAGAGTAGCAGGGTGCTACTGAGGACATTAGTGCCAAACATGGCTCTAGTACCAGGGTTTCTTCCAGTTTAAGGTCTTGAGCTCCTCCCCCCAGGAAAAGGTACACACATTCATCTGCACGATTCTATTCATGACTTTGGAGTGCCCCAGAAAGTCGGGATTTGGGTTGTGCTTGTAGTGCTCTAAGGGGTTGATAGAACCCTGGAAAAACAGGGAGGAGAGCTACAATGGGCAGAGAAGGCAGCAAGCTGGTCCAAAGGCAGAGGTCTTTCATCTTTCCTGGGAAAGATGAAGATGTGGACGGTCTAGACCAGTGGTGGCGTACCTTTTAGAGATCAAGTACCCAAACTGCAACCCAAAACCCACTTATCTTTTGCAAAGTGCCAACACTGCCCCTATGTGCACTGTTATCTGATGCTTAGCTGCTGGGCAATGCTGGGGCAACTTGGCTCAAATGCCAACAGAGAGGGCTCTGCATGCCCGCTGCAGCACCTGTGCCATAGTTTCATCACCACTGGTCTAGACTTCAGAGTTCGCTGCCTAATATCACAGCCATGTGAGTCTTTGAGCCCTCAGATGCAGTTAACCCAAACTGAGCTGTGCTGTGAATGCAAAATGCACATTTATGAACACATAGTCTGAAAGAAAAAATTAAAATGGCACATCAATAACTCTTACATTGATTATATAGAAATAATATTCTGGATATATTTGGATGACTGAAATAGATTAGTAAAATTCAAACCTATTGATGTTTTTGTTGTTTGGTTGGACTTTGTCGTTTTTGTTAAGATTTGGTTAGAAAATTTAAAACACCATCTGTGGCCCACGAACATGTATGGGTTTTAAATACTGGTTTTAAGGAACAAGAGCTAATGGCGCCCTCTTTAGTTGGTAGGGATTGTAAACTAAGGACTGTGGAGGAGCCAGGTGAGTGGGAGATTCCAGGAAGGAGGTAGGAGCAGAAGGAAGCAGGCAGAAAACACAGTCCCCCGTGGGAGTCAGGGAGAAGTTCAGACACAGAGACACCGAGTTTGGAAAGCAGGAGAGAGGGGAGGCAGGCACCCTCATCAGTGAGGGGGCTGGCTACATGGCTGTGCTCAGTGTGTTGCCCACCATGTCTTTTCTTTTCTCTGCCCTCTAGAGAGACCAATTTTCCCAGTCCCAAGAGACATGTCGTGGTTGGTCACTCTTCCTCTCTTCTGCCACCTCTTCTCCCTAGCTCTTGTATGCCCCCTACCTCAGCCCAACCCTGCAGTCCCTCAAGGAAGCCCCCAGAGCTTGCTCCTGATTCTTGCCACACAGAGTGCCCACCTTCAGCAGTCCTGACCACCTGCACTGTCCTGTGGCCCTGGAACTCTGAGAAATTGGAGGGCTGGCACAGAGCTGGTGTGTCCCACATGCTCGTGGGAGGGAGGAGCAAATTCAGCAATGAGCATGTGAGTGAATGGGGGTGGTGAAAACTGCGGAACTGTGACTGGCTCCCCTTGCCCTCCAGATGGCCCGGACAAGCCTGTGATCACTATGGAGCCCCTGGGATTCACTGAGGAGGGGTTTTGGGCCAGTGAGAAGGAGGAGGTGACCCTGAGCTGCCTGGCTGCTTCCAATCCTCCTAGTCGCTATGTGTGGCTCCGTGACGACACTCAAGTCCACACTGGGCCCACCTATGTCATCACCAGTGCCAGCCGTGCCCACACAGGCCTGTATACCTGCCTGGCCCGCAACAGCTACCTGGACACCCGCGCCCAGACCTCTGTTCAGCTCACCGTCTACTGTGAGTGGGGGGGGGGGGGCTCGGCTGGAGCACAGCCCTGTATGCTGGTGGGCCCCCACCACCCTGTGGAGAATGGTGTAGAAGTTTGCAGCAATGGGTTGGGGGTGTATCTGAAGAACCAAGCAGAGCTTTGGGGACAGGGGAAGGGGCAAAGTGGGACCCCCTGACCTTACATAGCCCCCTCCCAAAGTGGTTATCCCCATGGTCCTAGGACCCGAACTGAGGCACAGAGAAGGGCAGAACAGTAGGAGCCCAGGTGCCCCGGGTAACTTGCCCACCTTTTAGCCCTCTGCCCTTAACCTGAGGCCTCAGCCTTTTCCTTACCAGCCTCTCAGAGTGACTCAAATCTTTCCCCACTTGCCTACTTCTCCCTACTTCCCTACACTTTTTTTTTTTTTTTCGGTCCTGGCGATCAAACTCAGGACCTTGTGCTTGCAAGGCAGGCTTGGTGCCACTGAGCTAGATCGCTGGCCCTACTTCCCTACACTTTGTCCCCAGTCCTAGGGCCCCCACCTGGGCTGGGCTGCAGAGCATGGCTGTGGTGCCTGCTCCAGCCTCTCCTCACCCACCTCCCTCCCAGATCCCCCTGCAGAGCAGCCCTCCTGCATTGTGCTGCCCACCCTTGTGGCTGTGACTCTGATCTGCACCTGGCCCGGGGGTCTTCCCACTGCCCAGCTGCAGTGGGAGGGGCCCCATGGGACTGGCCCTGCTGCCCCCAGCAATGCCACCTGGACTCATGCAGCCACTGGGCTCCCCAACGGCAGCGTCTTCACCTGCACCGGCCAGCACCCGGCCCTGGCACTCCCCGCCCTCTGCAGGGCCATACTCTGTAAGTGGGCACAGACAGCACCAAGGTGCTGACATTCCAGGTAGAGTGTGGGTTGGGATCAGAGCATTCAGAGGGGCTCCAGATGGAAGGCTCCAGGACTTGCCCCAGAACAAGAGGCAGGCAGCACTCAGCACTCAGCTGCCACATCACTGCTTCTCATTCGTGCTAAGCTGTGCCCATCTCACTCTGGGCTTAAAGCCTGTGACCTCCCTTCCCTGTCCCCCACCTCAATGGCCAGCAGGTGCCCACCAACCTTCCACTCTGCTTCTGCGGCATCAAGTGTTGATCTGGAAATGTGCCTTCACATTCTCTCCACCAAATGTGTTCTTCTGCCTCCTCTCAGCCTGGGAAGGGCCCACCATGGTCAAGACAGAGTTCATATGTCCTTCTGCCTGCAAAACTCTCCTCCCTGAAGCCTTTGAGAGTTCTTCCATGTTTCTACATATACTCTAGCACTCATCTAACTACATAATAGTTGGCTTAGTGTCTGTTCCCATCATTGCCCTGCCACATGGTCAGCCCTTGATAAAGGATGTACGAGTGAATAGAAAAGTGACAGAGTCATAGGGAATAAGCAAATGAAGGAATAAGTGAAGGAGGGAGGGATGGGTGGGCTGATCTGAGCCACAACTTCTTTCCAGGGGAGCCTCCCCAGAGCCCCACCTGCTGGACCTCAGTCACGGTGGGTGACCAGTTCATCATGCTGAGCTGTGAGTGGCCTGGAGGTGTGCCCCCCGCTGCACTGCGCTGGTTCGAGGATGGGCAGCAGCAGCCCCTGGGCAGCAGCAGCTCTTCGCCAGCCATCCACGTGCTGCAGGCCCAGGGCGAGCTGGCTGGCAGAGAGTTCACCTGCTGGGGCTCTCACCCACTCAGGACCCCTGCTGTCCAGTGCCGGGTCCAGCTGGGTGAGCAGGGGCCAGCCTCTGGGTTTCGGGCCAGGGCAAGAGTATCACCCCTTTGGAACCAGGCTGAGGGCTCTGGAGGTTATAGCTGTGCTGGAATGGAAAGTGAGTCAGGAGAGAGGCTGATTCACTTCTCTTCCAAGGTCTCAAGTTTTTGGGTTTTTTTCAATCCATAGAATGAAAGACGTCTGTCTGTGTCAGTGTTGTCCAACAGAAATACAATGCAAGCTGTTATGTGTAATTTAAATTTTTCTAGCAGCCTCATTTTAAAAAGTAAGAAGAAACAGGTGAAATATTCCACTTCATTCAATATATCCAATATATTACCATTTCAATATGTAATAATAAAAAACTATTCATGAGCTATTTTACTTTTTTTTATCCTGTCTTGAAAATCCAGCACATTTACAATTATTGCACGTCTCAGTGCAACTTGCTGCACTGCAAGAGCTCACTGGTCACGTGTGGCCTGTGGCAACAGTGTAGGACAGCAGCATCTGCATGAGGTGGGAAGGCTACCAGTATCCCTCATTTGCATATATTTGCATAAGGAAGATACCTGATTATATTCTTGACTTGCATTAGTGTTTCAAGTGTCAAAGGTCTGTCTCTACATCTCTCAGCCCCCTTTATTTGTTTACAGTCTGGTTCCTCTCTCTGTCTTCATCTGGTTTGCTACTCTATTAACAACTGAAGAGAAAAATAATTGCATACTGAAATCTTTTAAAATGTGAGAAAAACATTAGAACTGTCACATACAACAGTTCTTGCAAAATGATTTACCTCTTAGTCTCCAAAGGCTTTGTGACTAGCACATTTTGGGGGACTCTAAGGAGGTCTTTAACCCAAAATATTTCTTTCCCTATTACTCAGACTCAAGACTGGAAATTCCATCATAGGAAATTCATTGACACCTGAGAGTCTGGGTCTTTAATAAGAGTCAGTCCATAAAACCAGCACCTGCTACAGCCTGGCACTATGCCTGAAACCAGCCAGGAGGTGGTGGTCCACCAGGGAGAAGAAGGCCCATGCCAGGTGGTGCAGAAAGTGCAGGAGGGGGTGTTGCAGAGAGGCACAAGGCAGGATTCCTGACTGAAGGAGCAAGGGCTGGGGTGGGCTAGGGGAGAAATACAAAGGAAGCCTGCTGTTAGCAGTAAACCCTGGAGCAGACTGTAACCCAACTTGGGATGGAAAGGAGTCTGAACCTGAGGGAAGGGTGATGAGAACAAGCTTCACAGCTCCACACCTCCTCTCCTCTTCAGCTCTCCATCCCCTCCACTACTGGCCAGCACCTTTCCCTTAAGCCTTTCCACTAGCTTTGGAAAGTCACTTGCTCCAGCCTCAACTTTCCTGTCCCCACAGAGACTCCACAGCTGACAGTGGCTGAGCCCCGGGTCTCAGTGCTGGAGGGGGGAGAGGCCTGGCTGGAATGTACTCTCTGGGGTGGGATTCCACCCGCCCAGCTCCTCTGGCTGGGACCCCAGGGACAGCAGCTGGAGCATAGCGTTTCCGAGTTTGTGCTGCACTCTGAGGGTGCCCAGCTGTGCCTCCAAATCCAAGATGCTGACCCAGCACGCCACAGAGGCATCTACCAATGCATGGCCCGCAACGCCGTGGGCAACAGCAGCCAGAGCGTGCTGCTGGAGGTCCTCAGTGAGTGAGGGGTGGTGTGTTTGTGTGGCAAGGGGGGTGGGAGACCAACAGCCATAGAGCACTTTGCAGATAGGCCTAGGAATTCCCTGCTCCAAATGTGCACCCTTGAGCACCCCTGGGCCCAGGCAGACTCTATGGCATGACCCCAGGTAGGCTGGCGAAGTCTTGAAAACAGACACACAGAACTCCGTGCAGTCAGAATCATCTCTTTTTCTTCATTTTATAGATGAAGAACCTATGGCTTTTCTACACTGCAGGCTGTCTCTCTATGGGAGCAAAGCCGAGTGCACAAGCACACAGTCATACAGACAAGGTGCCTTATGTGTGCCTCCCACCCTCTCTCCCCTCCAGGGTATCCTGCTCCTCCCAATGTCACCATCAGCCGCCTGACCTACCAGCGGCACCGGAGAGAGGTGCAGCTGCAATGGGCCATCCAGGGCCCCGGCAACCTGACTGGCTTTCTGGTGCAGCAGAGGGCCAGTGTCCCTGGTCTAGGAGCTGGGGATTGGGAAACTGCAGCTAGTGACATTGAGCCCGAGAGCAGGGGCCGACGGCTGGGAGGCTTGGACCCAGGGGTCCTCTATGCCTTCCGAATCCTGGCCCTGAATCACCACACTACTGGACATCCTTCCGAGGTGAAGACACCAGGTGCTGGGCTTAGTGCCAGGGAGAGAATTCCATTCTTCCCAGAGGACTGGACCCTGGTGCATTCTCTTCCCAGGGCATCCTCACTCTATTCCTTTGCTTCCTTCCTGGTGGTTCCCTCAGTCTGGTCTCTGTCCTCTTCTCTACGCTCTCTTCAGGGGTGTCAGGCAATCTTTACTGCTTTTCTCCATCCTTTCCTGGTGGCTCAGGAGGCGCCACCTGGGGTAGAACCCTGATTCAGCTAGAATCGGAACAGGGGAGGAGAAGGAACAGGGTGCTGGTTTTTACTTAAGAAGTGGAATCCCACTCTGTGCCTCAGTCTCGCCTCCTGGGGTACAGAAGTGCTCTAGGCTTCCTGGGGCTTCCTCTCCATCCTGGAAGTTCCTTTGTGCTGCTTCCTTTCAGCACCAAGCTGCCAAAATAAGTAGCTTTCTGCATTCTGCAATAGAAATGGGATTTGGATGAGGTCCCCCAAATCAACTAAGGGGGAACTGGACAAGCAGGGAAGTGCCTCCTCATCAAGCCCCAGGAGCCCAAGTTCAGTTGTGGCTCTAAACCATGCACCCTGTGCTCTCGCCTCCCAGTGGAGCCCCTCTTCAGCACCTACCCAGCAGTGCTGGGCGCGGCTGGCACAGGAATGGTGGTGGCGATGGTGGCCTCTCTCCTCGTGTTCCGGTATGCTGCCCGGCACCCACAGCTTTTCCCCCGTGAGTAGGAATTGGAAGGGTGGGGTTGCTTGACTCCTTAAGGCAGCCAGATCTAGACTTACCTAAGGAGAATCTAGGGCCTTCCTGAACTGTGACCCTCTCCCCAGAGCTACATGTCATTTTGCAGGGCTTCTGGGGCCATCCCTGTTAGAGTTCCTGAGCTCTGCCTGGATGAGTCCATTGGGGAGGGAGGGCCATTCCCTGGGATTCATGTTGGTCAATGCAGTAATGCTCCTTCTTTCCTTCCTGCAGGCCTTGGCCAGTGGCTTGTTCCCATGTGAGTGTAGAACCTCGGGCATCCTGGGGTTCAAGACTTTTATCTAATGAGAAAAGGAAGCCTGGAGAAGTTCAGCTGCCACTAACTTTACTCTCCCACTTCACCCTCAGGGAGCAAAGGCACCAACAGAGGGGTTCACAGGAAGGTACCGAGGCACCACCAAGTAAGCAGGATTTTATCTTAAAAGATTATTTATCTACTGAGAGACCAGTGCTGAATTTTGTACATAATGCTTGATCTGTCTTGTCCTCTGAGAACAATCTAGGACATCCCCAAGACATCTCTATTCTTTGCCCACCTATTCCTTTTGTAGGCAGTGAAACACCATCCACCACTCCAAGTTCAGATCCTGTACTGGAATCCATTGATGCTCCAGTAAATGTCACCATCACAGTGACTGCAACACCATGAAGCCAAAGAGGAAGGTGCACAGCAGCTTAGGGAGGGCAGGTGAGAGGTGGAGATATCCCCTTGGTCACACTTCAGTCTTAAAACCAAGGTGGCTGTGACACCAACTACCCCTTCCACTTAATACCCAGACTCTATAACAGATACAAGGGCCCATCTGCAGTACCCCCAAGTGACAGGGTCACAAGAAGTCCTGGCCTAGCATGGGGATGTCAGAGGACAAGGAAGACACAATTAGAGTAAAGACTCACTGGGTATCTGAAGGCAAGTGAAAATGGTGGCTCTGGGAACCAACTCTGGTGCTACAGAGAAATGAACAAGCTACTTCCAGAAAAAAATTAAAAACATCTGTGGAATGAGCAATTCCTAAATAAATCACACCTAATGCTCTCACTAGCAGTGGGTTATTTCAGTTGCAACTAGCTCAAGAAGAGGCTGATTGCTAGGCCCCATACTGAGTGGATAGAAGAAAGGTGTGTAGCTGTGTGTTCCCCCACTCATGTGCAGTTTAGGAACTTCGTGGAGCCGGCAGTGGTCAGACACCAGGAGTCCAGGCCAGGCCAGCACAAGAGCAGAGGTATTCCGGAAGCAACACTCAGCCACTGGGCCTGAGGGAGCTGGCTGGTGGGGAACAGGGGCTGTTCCAAAATCAGTTAGTTGCCAGGATGACTCATGGGCTCCAAGTGTGTGTGTGTGTGTGTGTGTGTGTGTGTGTGTGTGTGTGTGAGAGAGAGAGAGATCTTGCTGAAACACAAATGAATGCTTGTTCAACTGATGAGGAGAGTCAGCCCTCAGAGCTGCCTCCACAGGGGACGCAGATGAGGAGAAAAGTGAGAGCCAAGGGATGATCTGCCAGCAACAGGGAGAGTGGCGCCTGACAGGAGACAGAAAACTGAGGGAAATTTAAGCAGCTTCCTTGGTTCTCACAGATTTAGACTTTATTAGAAAAAAGGGTTTCGGCTTCCCTCAAAGCTCTAAGAACTGGAGCTAGGGTTTAAGGAAGGCTTATTTAAGTATGGGAAATGAGATACAGAAGGGCTACAAAAGATTCTCTTGACTTTCTGGTCAGAGAAGCCTAGAAACTTCCATCTTTTAGAGCAGTAAAACAAAGCTTCTTTTGAGGTGTTTAAATTTCTACCCGAGTTTATATTCCTAGACGAGGCTCTGGGTTCACGGTAAAAAGTGTGTGAGGAGGGCCTCTTCCCCTTTGCCCTGCTTCTCTTCTGCCTTCCTTTCTTCCTTCCCAAGAAATACTGTTACCCTGCAAGGTTCCCTCTGCCTCCACACAACGCATAGACTCAGGATTTTCTGTCTCATCAAGCACTTGCCCAAGATCCTGCTCCTTCAGGGCCTCGATCGCTGCAGCCAGGATGGAAGAGATAATGCACCAGGTTCTTGGGTATCCACAGGAGATTTTCATGGGGAGAACTTCAGAGTAAGATATCACACCCACTCCCATCCCAAAGCATAAGGCCATTCTGTACAAACCAAGTATCTGAGCACTCCCATGTTCACAGGGTAGTCTATATGGAAAGCAGCATTCTCTTTTAATATAAAATCTTATCAATAAAATAAAACCTGTCCAAGCTATATCATTTAAAATATATACAATTTCAAACATAATATTACAACTTTAAGGAAAATAAAACATTTTTTAGTATGATACAAAACATGCATCTGAGTCACTGCTTTAAAAGAGAGCAACACAGGTGAAGTTCAATTCTAAACAGAATTGCATGGCAGTACTGTAGCTGGAATGAGATATATGACATGATCGGCCTGCTATGAAGGTCTTGGTCTTCAGAGACTCATTCACTCTATAAAACAAAACCCAACAAGCAATGCTTTCGGAAAAGCCTGCTTCAAAAGATTTAGAACATTGCAATTTAACTTGCACCTGGTATAGCACCTGTTACCAGCCCATCAGTGCATAAATGAAAGAAAAATAGCAAAGGGAGATGGTGAAATGATACAAAAGGAGTGGGGGAATTTTAATGCTTGATGACAAAGAATCACATGGAATTCTAGGCCAAGAAGGAACACAAAGAGGCCCGGGCAATTTCATGATCACTGAGCTGAGTGAAGATCAAATTCTCTGGTAGGTGGTGGGGTGGAGGGGCATGAAGGGGGGAAAGCAGTGCATCCTGGAAGACTAAAGTACTGAGCAAAGCACTCTGCCCAGGTGGGACAGAGGGTAGCTTCTCTTGCCAGCTGCAGAGCCAGAGCCCCAGAGGAACAGCAGAGCAAGAGCAGGATGGTTCTATCAGAGGGAACCTTGCTCGAGGCTTCTGGAAAGCAGTATGGAAAAATAGAAGGGGCGCAGATGACTCCAGATAAACTGGGTTCCAACTCGAGCTCTGTGGCTCATTGTATGAACTGGGAGTTTTCACACTTACTTTGTAGATTTGTTGTGAGGATTAAATGAGATCACAGTAAACAAGCGCCATGCACAGTGCCCGGTACACAGTGGTTCCTCAACATCTGTTAGTGCTGTCCCCCACACTGTCCAATGTCCTCCTACTTCCTGGGGAAGTGCTATTAGGTAGGATTGTTTCTAGTGACCATGCAGGGCATAAAGTTCAGATCTTCTCATGCCTAGGGAGAACTGATAACTCCTAAATATAAAGGCTATTATATATATACTTATATTTATATATCTCAATATATAAAGGCATTTTTATAAATAAAGTACAATTAAAAAGAATAACACTTAAAACAGCGTTACTAATAATATAAATAAAGCAGTCCATGATGAGATTGCCCTAAAGGTAAAAGTCATTTTCTCTTCCTCATGGATAAATTCCATGTTCAAACTCAACATTTACAAGCAGTTTCTGACCTAAGGCTCATGCAAATACACCTGTTTCATGAATCAAACTGACTGCCCGTGGACATTTACTCCCTAGTTTTCTAAAAGTCCCTGTGTGACAGCAATGCCGTAACTTGATTGGGAAACAGAATGTATTTTCATATTTTGTGTTCAGGACTTTGTCCCTTGCTGGTCACAAAGGGGCTGAAGTAAGGGATGCAGTCATCCCCCTCCAAAGCTCAGCACATCTAAGTAATATGAAGAATAAGCCTAGTACACTGCAGGCATGGACATCTGGAACGTAGAACTTGCTTTTACAGCAACATAATACTGTAGCTGGTGATGGCCTTACATTCCCTACACTCTACTGGAAGTAACTCTCGCATAGTGACTGAGCTGAACAGCACATTTTCACTAACAGTTTGATTTATAAAAGTTACAGGCATATGTAAGGGAGTACTGATGCATTATACAGAAAAGTTGACTAACATAGTATTCTATTATTCTATTCCACTGCAAGTTTTGGGAAACTAAATGTATTTATTTATGTTGGAACTTAATTCTACCTGAAGAGAATATTTTTTGTTTCTTTCCCAAAGGGACACACAATCCAAGAAGGAACAGTGACTCATGCTATGAAATCCATTAACAGTTTTGGGGTTTTTGTTTAACACGGAGCAGAAAAGTCTTCCAAAGGCAGCTGCAATGTCATTACTCAGAGGCAGCAGTGGCTGTGATGCATAAGCTCTGCTGACCAAAGATTTAGGTGCTTGTTTACAATTATTGCATTTAGAAAAAAAATCAGGAAATTTCCCTCTAAAACCCCTTTTCCTCCAAATTAAGTCTTTCCTGACACTCTGCTATAGTTTGGATCTTGAATGTCCCCTGAAGGTTAAAAGCTTGGCCCCCAGGTGGCACCTTTGGGAGGTGGTAGGAATTAGTGGGAGGTCATTGGGTCACTGGGGACATGGCCTTGAAGGGGTCTGCGGGATCCTAACCTCTTTCTCTCATTGCTCCTCAGTTGTGATATAAGCATTTTGCTTCACCATGTGTTCTCACCATTATCTACTGGCTTGTCATAGGCCTAACTAACAAGGCCAGTTGAGCATGGACTAAAATCTGTAAAACTGTGAGCCAAAATATACCTGTTCTCTTTATAAGTTAATTTTCTCAAGTACAAGTGACTCACATGCACCCACTCACATCTTCTAGGTGGGTTCCCATGTTGGAAGTGAGTAAAGGACTATTCTCAGGTGGTATGGCACCGTGAGCATGTTCCTACAGAACAACAGCCTGAAGAGTTTCTGCCAAAACCGGGTCCTAAAGCCCTACATTTTTTTCTTAAAATGTGTACCCTTCTCTTCAAGCCACTACTTTGCAGATTTTTGTTTGCTCCTACTTTTAGGATAAATCAAAAGGAGCTCCATGAAGACCATTTGATAAATTAATGCAGTATTAAAGTAGTGAGATATTAACACATTAATTCTGTCATTGGCCTTGGATCTCTTTCTGCAGAATGCAGTAATCCAGCCAGACCTTCCATTCCCCCAACAACTCTGGTTATCATTAGGACCTGGACACTGCTCATCCCCATGTGCAGACAAAAAGTCAGCAGGTCACATTAGCACTTTTGTGGAAGGCATCCCCATAAAATCCATCATCCTGATCTGCTATTATAGGTATTAAGTCACAACTGTTGATCTGAAAATGGTCACAACATTGAACGGCAATTTTCCATGTGAGAATGTGACTTCAAACAGCTTGTGCAATTCCCTTCTGGCTGAGTCAGACAGCAGATCATATCCATGGCAAGAGGAATCCTTACTGTCACTAAAGGTCTTCAAAAACATAGAATGATCCCTCTTTTCTCCAGATGATTGAAAACCATGCAAAACAAGGTTGTTTCCTACTGAGGGAGAAAGAAGGAATAGGGAAGGGAAATTTTAAGGCATAAATAATATAAGAGGGCACACATTTTAAGATACATTCACATGAAGTAACTACAAAAAAATAAATAATGATTTTCTCTGATTTGAATTAATGTCCTTCACACAGTTCACTCCCAGGCCTGCTCTGTGCAGCTACTGGCTAAAGTAGGAAAATAACTAGTGTTTGCACATCCTCAGGTTTCCTGGGGCTGCTGAAGGACCCCTGACGAGCTGTCTAAAGGAATGCCAGGAGGAGACCACACTATCATCTTCCCAGAACAGTCCTCTGAGATAGGTGGCAAAATAAGAGGATTCCAATTTAAACTTCTGTTCTCCATTTCTAAATGGCCAAGGCTGTCTCCTGAAAAACACAACGGTTTGGGAACATTATGAAATGAAAAAACTTGACTTTTACACAGCACTCCAGAGATATTACTTTGAGAAATAATGAAAGAAAAGTGAGTAAAAGTAGAGTCTGGTTATGTTTGGCTTGAATTTGAGCAAGACAGACCTACAAGGTTTAAAATAAAATTGAGCTCTCATGAATAGTTATATAATCCATCTGGAATTAAAACAGACCCCTTATAAGCCCCAAAATAACCACTTACAGAAAGGTTACAACTTTAGAACCAATTCAAATGAAAAAGGGGCCCATGTACACAAAACATAATCTCCCAAAAAGTGTTCTTCTCAGACACACACTGAATCCAAGCCTAGCGGGATACATTTTCCAAAATGCAATGGGATTAACTGCCTGAGATGATGGATGTAAGTAACAGAATTAGAAAGAATCCTTTATCTGTCCTATCTTTTCTTGAACTATCCAACCTCCTGCCCAGTCTCTGAAGAAATATGTGACAGCATCATAGAAAACTCTCCTTCATAGAGTCCTCAGCTAAGCGAAGACTATTTACAAAAACCTTAAGGTTTAAATCACCTCCCTGTACCTCTGCTGCACTCTGTGGTATCTTCTGAACAGTCAGAGTTGATGTCATTTATGTCATCCTGACAGCAGGTATGTGGAGTAGGTACTGGTACCACACTGTCCTTGGTCCTCTCCTCAGGTAACTGGCCACAATCAGGGACTGTGGAAGCCAGACACACAGGAATCTTCATAGCACCGAGGGGCTTCATTTCCAAACCATCCTGAGGACAAGGTGCTACCACTGGGACTAGAGGAAGGGAACTGCTGCTGAAAGTGCCATTGGTTTTGGTGAAACACCTGTGGAATTTAAACCAAAAGAAACAGAAGCATGTCTAGAGGGCAATCATTAAAGTGAGCTTTTTGAAATATCATTTGGTATTTTGAATTCACCAATTCTTTAGAAAGACTGGTGCTTAAAAATAATTCACGTGATCTGAACTATCAAGAATTTAAACATTATAGTTACAGTTCAATAGAACAGGAGAATGCATCAAAAGGCAAATTACTTAAGAACAGACCCTAAATGACAGCCCATCCCACATGCTTTCTTTGTTTTAATCCACTGTCAGACTGACTTCATTTCTTTCCTCCAGTACTGGGGATCTACATTTCCAATCCTTTTTCTAAAAAAAAAATTTGAATCAACGTCTCATTAAATCTCTAAGCAGCCCAGGTTTGGCTCAAACTTGCTATCCTCCTGCCTCAGTTTCCCAGAATGCTAGGATTGCAGGAGTGCATTACCATGTCCAGCTTTCTCATGTCATTCCAAACTTGCCCCCAAAGACAGAACACCGAAGGAAAGGCCACTAGCCACTGGAAGAAATGAGGGAAAAAAGAAGGAAAGGACAGAAAGCTAAGAAACTTATGGCCATCTGAGAGAAATGACCTTATGAAACTCAACAAAAAACACACAGGTTTGAAATCACACATTCTCTCATATCCTTGGAGGAAAAATTTTAAGGACATTCAAAACCCAGGAGTCTTTTCCTTATTGCAGAATTAATAGCTAGAAGATTCCACTTCAATTACACTCTACTTTTATATAAGATGTGTGTTTTAATTTTTTTTTTCTGTTCTTTGAGTTGGATAACTAATCTGTCTTCTAGTTCATTGACTCTTCTTAGCACTGGTTAATACTCCAATTCAGTTATTGTTCTTTTTGGAGCTGGAATTTTCATTCAGACTTCTTTTTTCAGTCTCTGTTTCTTAGCTGAAAATTTCCATATGTTCATTTATTGTGGATATTTTTTCCTTTACGTCCTTGAATACACTTTTAGTAGGTGCTAATGTCATTATCGGCTAACTTGCAGTCTTTTTCTATTTTTTCCGTTTTCTCCTTGAGTATCACATTTTCTTATTTTTGAATACAGTCATTTTTTTCCTTGTTGGATTTTCCCTCTATTTTTCTGACTGTTCTGCTGTCATTGAACTCTGTCTTCTAATACCTTCTTGCTTGGGCACCTACCTCAAGACTGAAGGGCAAAACCCCATAGATCTCACATATCATCTTGAAGGATGGTCTCTTGTTCAGTTTCTGCCTGCTCTGGTTATGTTCTAATACTTTTGAATTGTCCACACCTTATCATTATTAACCTACTGATGATCAAACTATTGCCAGAAGCCAGAGATTCATAAATACATTTTTGTATTTCTAAAACTGAGATGAAGAAAAGCTTGAGAATGACGTTGCATAGCACTTTGCATGTTAGGTAGGGAACACTAGGAGTGACTACACTGGAGCCAGGTAATATTAGGGAATAAAGAAGTCTTTATTTCCATCCTGTAAACATGGAATAGTATGGGGAGTATGTGAAAAAAATCAGTAAAAGGAAGTCCATGCAACTGTTCTTAGCAGCTCTACTGACTCAAGTTAATGGAAACACCAAGTGATAAGAATGAAGACATGAGCCTAAAAAAGAATAAGATATCTGTCAGTAAAACACATCCTTAGTTTAGATAACTTCAACTTTAATTTCAAATGGAAAAATATACTCACTACACAGTTAATGGAATTCAGATTTCAGTCATCTGGAATGAAAGCAAAGTATGTCAGGTATCTATTTGTACAGAATGAGCACAGTATGATCAATTATGACTCTAAATTTTAATGCTATAGCAAAAAATATATATATATATATACCTGATTCAAGTATGACCCAAATATTTCCATGTGTGTCTTAAGACAATAAAAAGTGAAGGAAGTATTAGTATAAGAGGAAGTTTGTTGGAGTAAGGATCAGAGTATGGCACTTCTTACTTGTTCCCTTGAACACTGTATTTATTCAGTTGTAAACTTTAGTGGTGTCTTCCCTTCCTATATTTTGTTAGTTTCTTCTAGTCTGTTTTCAGGGAACCCAGAAATTCCCCTGTGGATTCAAGGAATAGAACCCACAGACTCTAAATAGGATAAAATGTGAGGCAAGGTCAAAGGAAAAAAAATTCTGGATTCAAACTACTACATTTAATGAGTATTATAATATATATAAATAACCTTATCCAGAAAAATTGTTTATTCAAACAGTGTTTGTTGGATACCTTCCAAATGCCAAGCACTATGGTAGGTACTGAGAATACTAAGGTAAATATAGCAGAGATCCAGCTCCCAGTCTAGCAGAGAAGATGAACAAATAAACAAATGGTTACAATGTAGTATGTGTGATACAAGAAGTATAAAAGACATTCAGGGCACTCTGAAATGGCTTCTAGATATGTGGCTGATGAGAATAGGGCATTTCACAAATATCTAGTTAGAGATAGGTGCACATTCTTCCATTCTGTATCACACTTTATTGTCTTGAAATTGGAAAATTTATATTATATAGCAATTACAGAATTAGAATGTAATGGTGATTCTGACTTCAACAGATCAGAAATTTCTGTGCTTAGTTTATGACTGCTTAGTTTACATCAGAATAGCTATACTGCTAAGAACAACTAAAAAGATGGAGGAATTTTACTGTGTGTAAATCTGTGTGAGGTACTGGAGAGCTACCAAAGTCAACAGTTGGCTGAGATTCTAGAGAAAAAGATAACTATGAACCTGAGCTTCAGCCCCACTTTTCCCCTGGAGGCCTTCACCCAGTTTGATGCAGGATGAAACACTGAGACATCAAGAAGAACATGGAGCCAGAAAGACAAAGTTGGAGTGCAGACCCTGCCGAGGAGAAAAGGCTCCATAAACACATCAGACTTTTAATTGAGACCCCTGAAGGACCACAACCTAAATCTAATAGTGAAGCAAGAATAGACAAGGCTTTTATAAAGGCTAAAACTTACTAAAACTCAATCTCTCCAATTCCAGATTGGCTTAAAGCGATCTGTCCCTCATCCAACTACCTGTCAAAAAAAAAAGTGAATTCTTTCTGGAACAAGAAAACATTTTCTAGAGCCTACATTACTTTTTATATGTAATGTCCAAAACTCAATAAAAAATTACCAGGCATTTCAGGGGACAGAAACAACAGAAAAACAAGTGATGCTGATTATGAATTGGTGAAGACTTTTTAAAATTGGATAAAAATGTTCAATAAAATGGATAACCAGAATGTTAACACATAACAAGAATCAAAGGTTAATCACTTGGAAATTCTGACACTAAAACAACTGAAATTATAAACTCAATACTACATGGGGACAAGAGTCGAGCACAGACATACAGAATTACTAAAGAGGAAGCTGTCATTGCAGTCTTCAGGCTGCAGCCCAGAAACACAAAAGGATGGAAAACAGAAAGAAGCTTAAGAGACAGATGAGACAGTGTAGTGAAAACTATGTGAGGTGGGAATCTCTCTGAAGGGGAGAAAGAAAGAATGCAACAGAAACTATATTTGGAGAGATAAAGGCTGACTTTTCTAAAACTGATGAAGCTCAAGCCACAGATCCAAAGCTCTATGAACCCCAAGAATAAATACAAAGAAGATTATGCTTACAAATGTCAATAGCTAAATGGCTAGGAGCAAAATACAAAGAGAAAATCAAGAAGGGAGCCAGAGGGAAAAGACCTATTACCCTGAATGGTAAGAAGAGCTGAGCCAATGATTTTCAACAGAAAGGATAGAAACAATAAAGTAATGGCATCTTTAAAAAGCAAAAAGAAGGGCCAGGGATTTAGCTTACTGGTTCCACCACCTGCCTCACAAGCACAGGGTCCCAAGTTCGATCCCCGGTACCAAAAATACAAAGCAAAAAGAAAATAACTGTCAACCTATAAGTCAATAAACAGTAAAGAAAAAATCCTTCAAAAAGAAAGATGAATTGAAGACATTTTTAGACCAAATGCTAGAACAATTTGTTATCCTCAGACCTGTACTAGATGAAATACTAAAGGTATTTCTTCAAGTTGAAGGAAAATGAGTAGCAATAGATAGAAGAAAGGAAACAGAGAGAAATGAGTAGCAACAAAATATAGTACAGAAATTCTGAGTACTGACTGTAAATAACTGCAATGTCTTAGAGGATCTTAAATGTTTTTATAATAAAAAATATATAATAAAACACAAAACCCTGGACTAAAAAGTGCAGTTAAAATGCTATAAAATATCTGTATTGCCTGAGAAGTGGTAAAGGTACTAATGTTCATTAGGTTCTGACTAAAGCTATTGCGTCCAGCACCCAGCACATAGTAAGTAACATACAACAGGACCTCAACTTGTAAAGTAACAAACAAACACTAAAACATCAGACTTCTTTTATGCCCCATTTCTAAGCAAATACGTAAATTATTAGGGAGCATAAATTTAATTAATCAAATACCTCATAACAGTAAGATGAGACATGCTTATTAAAGTAGGAATACATTGACATACTCACCCTTTGGGTTTTTGTATCACAATATTAGTTATTTCTGTCCTTGCTATTGGTTCTGCTGTTTGCGTGGTTTTTCTAACATCTGACTGCTTTGAAGTTTTCTTGACTTCAATCAGGATCCAAGAGGATAGGTAATGACTGCCCTCAGTGTCACATGAGACTCAGGACAGCAAGGAGGAGCACAGGCAGGTAATGAAATCCCCCAATCGTGATGGTGTCGGACACACTTAGTGAGCCTCTGGCTTGGCAGTCTATTTCTCCATAACAATCTGAAGGTGCTGTTAGTAACCTATATTTAAAAGGCAAGTATCAGATCACAAAGAAAAGCTTCCATTTAAAAGAAGTAAAATTAAGCTGAGAAAAAAATTGCAGCATACTTGCCAGAATCCAAAAACCAGGGCAGTTCCCTACAAACAAAATATTCTAAGTTAATAATTTGTTTATGTAGAGCTAACATAAATGAATGAATTTTATAATGTTGATATAACAAAATACTAAAGACTCACCAGACAGTAGATCCCCTTCTGCTTCTCTCAGTTTCTTTTTTCCTGCTCTTTTAATTTAAAGCAAAGGTGTAGGGATAAGACTTTTGAATGAAATTTCAGGACATTCACTTGATCTTAGCCAAAAGGCCGAGAAGCGATGAAATTTGAGAACATTCAAACAGTCTGATTCTAAAATACACTGGACGGAATGATAGTGAAGTTATATTGATGGGGCAAAACCCAGGGGCAAGCAACACAGCGGCAAGGGCCACTGCAAGGTACTGGAACTGGTGTAATGATACAGGTTTATGTGTAGCGAGTAAACAAGCCTATTAAATATACATGAAAAATTACAGATAACAAGAACATAAGTTTAACTTTTTACTACCTGATCTTTACATCTGTTTTTCAGGTAAAGTGACACAGTAAATCATAGCAGTGTTTACTTTTATTCTGAATTATCAGAATTATATTTCTATCAGAATGGATAGAAATATAATAATTTGAGTTAAATTTGTAAAGTGGTTATAACCTGAATTTTAGCACAATAAACCACAATTATTTAAAAATTTCTAGTACAATGATTCAACTCATAATCATCAGGAATTAGCCACTTAGCTAACCAAATGTAAATACATCTATCATATTATTTTTGGTTCAATTCCAGATGTCTATGTATAGCAGAGTAAAAATAGCTTTAATACGGGGGTTACATGTTAAAATATAAGAATACAGGAATAGGGCCGGGGATTTAGCTCAATGGTTCCGCCGCCTGCCTTGCAAGCTCAAGGATCCGAGTTCGATCCCCAGTACCAAAAAACAAAAACACAAACAAACAAAAAAGAATACAGGAATAGTCTACAAGAAAAGGGCTATACCTCTGTTCTAAATATAATTAGGTATAGCATGTGAAAACAGTTCTCTGCTGATAATGCCTTAATGAAAAATTCTAAAGCAATTAGATCACAAATATACTATCTGTATATGCAAACTTAAAGAGATCCAAATCTACAGGTAGTGGAAGACAGAACAGGACAAACATCTGCAAATATGTAAGATTCAGTGAGATGCTCTTACAATGCACACTTTACAGATTATACATCTTGTAACTTTACTATCTTAGGATTCTCAGTCTTTCACATGTAGTTATTACTGGCTTAAGGTAAAGTGAATGTTTTCAGTGAGTTGTCTCTAGTTCAATGAAACTACTTTTAATTTTAAGTTTGACAACATCATATAAATAGAACTCTGTGTCTCTCCACATATAAAAATCTGTGCTGTTTTTTAAGAACTCAAATGGCCTGGGACCTTTTTGTAAATGGAAAAAACATGACTGACCAAGCTGCAAGATTAGAAAATGATTCTTTTATAGAGTCACATAAATAAAAAATAAATACTCTTTAACCAACCATCTAAATAGCACAGATAGTATAGGATTGTGCTTGGGAAGAATAAGGTGCTTGTGTAATTAACTACACATATTCTGGATATTTCTGTAAAATATATAGCATACCTGAAGTATTTTCTAGAAGTATTTGACTTATTATAGAGATGCATATGTATTAAATATGATCATGTTGAATTATTTTGTTAAAATGATTATATAAGTTTTGGGGGTGTTTTTTTGGTACCGAGGATCAAACTTGGGACCTTGCGTTTGTAAGGCCGGTGGCGGAACCACTGAGCTAAATCCCCGGCCCAATTATGTAAGTTTTACATTGAGATTCCTCTTTTGGTTATACCTAGAGAGCAAGAATTAAATATCCTCACTGTCCACATTAGAATGGGAGTTTCCTTTTTGGAATTAACTTTTTGGTGATTGCCACATAAACGATGACAATAAATGACTGAGCACATTAGTGACTGTTCCAAGTAGACATGCACACCATGCATAAACAAAAGACCAAAAGCTCTATTCTCTGACCACAGGCCTTCAGGCTACAGGTTAGAAATAGGAGACCGATTTGAAGTGATACATACTCTTCCAAAAAGGAAGGTACTGATCATTTAAACAATTAGACACAAATTTTTTCCTTAGGAAATAGGCAGATTATCATATATGGAAGAAAGACTCAATCTTGGGCTTTATGTGCTTTTTTCCTTTGGCTTTATGGCTAATTCTGAAGAAGCTAAGTGGTCAGAAGTCAGAAATGGACTGAGATGTAAAAAACAGACTTGCTAGAAGAAAGAGTTTAGATGTATTAGGCTATTAGTTGTTTTCCTATTCGACAAACCAACTGGGCGGATTGTACCCTAGGCCTAAAAGAACTCCTACCATAACTAAATGTTCTTGTATTAGTCTCTACACTCTGTTTTCATCTGAGTATATCTGACATCTGTTGGCAAAAGAGCACTCCCAAACCAACCAGCACACAGACGTTTAGTCTACCATTATACAAAAACTTGGAGACCATTTATAATATCAGTGTCTTCTAAAGCACTAATCACAACAGTTTCCTTCCTTCTCTTGATTATCAGCCATGTAGCTTGTACTTTTTTCCCAGGTGAATTATATACATTTTTCCAAGATGATTCTTACTTGGCTACTTCCTGCCCATTTCCAGTCTCTCTAGGACCCTTTAAAAGTTAATTTCTCATTCTTTCCTAATGGGACCTCTCAGTTTGTTCATCTGTGAATTTCATCAGTGTCCTCTCTAGTCTCTTACAAATTATCAAGACTGATGGCAAATAGACCCAATTTAGTGTCAATCCATTCCCGTTAAACTAGCCAAGCAACTGACAAACCACCTTTGATTACATATCCAGAACTGAATTACTGTCTTTTGAATGAGAGGAGCAGAGAAAGGCAGAAAGCTTTGATTCACCTGGTTTAACTTTGCTTAACTCTTAAAATGCCCAAATCACACAAAGATTTCTTAGTTAAATCTTTACTGTAGGGGACTGGCTCCCTGACAGCCTGCATTAAATATGTTTCTTTCTAGCCATTCATAGTGAGCTATTACAAATTACTCTTAAAACCTGAAAAGGGTTAAAGTTAAGGGAACACAGTGGGGCAAGCAGTCATTTGTAACATGCCACAAAAGCCTCAGAATCAAATAAAACTTCTCCATCCCCCTCTTACTCATTCTCAATTTTTCACATCACTACTCTAGTTAAGACAATAAAGACAACATTTTCTCTCCAGATAGTTATTACTAAAATAGAGGGATGAGAAAAGGGATTGAGGGTTGGCAATGACTTCTTTCTTAAAAGTCTACTCCAAGAAATACATGTAAGTTTAAACTCAAAAAGGCAGAGAAAAAGGAATGAGGAGCAGCAGGGCACAGCGCAGGTGAGATTCCTTAAAGGGCCCTAAACACATGTCCAGCTCTTAGGCATCTGTGGAACTGGAAGGTGAAGTTCGTGAGATACCACCACATCTAACGGGGTGCCCTCCAAAACTCAGCTCCTCTACACGAAAGGAAGACAGGTCCTCTTCATGTGTAATAGTTAATCCTGACTCCCAACTTGGTTGATTTAAGAAACAGAAGATGAGTAAAACATGCTTGTGGGTGTGGCTGGGTGGATTGTGGGGGTGTACTCTTGGGGACTGTAACAGGTCCCTGGCTGCCTCCTCTCTGGCGCTGTTTCCCTGTGTTCTGTTTCCAGGCTGTCATGAGGTTACCAGCTTCACCCCACCGTGTCCTTCTTCCATGATGTTCCCACCTCAGAGCCAGCTGACCACGGACAGAAATTTCCAAAACTGTAGCCAAAACAAACCCTTCCTCCTGAAGGTGTGTATGTCAGGTGTTTCGTCTTAGCAATGAAAAGCTGGCTAATACATCATCTCTGTAGTGTTTCCTGGCTCAGTCCTTGCACCCTGTTACCTGCACATCATCCTTGACTCTGCATTCCATCAGGCTCCTTAAACAACTCCTCATGTCTTTGTTTTTTTAATTCTCTTAGACCAGTGATGGTGAACCTTTTAAAGACCAAGCACCCAAACTGAAACCCAAACCAACTTATTTATAGCAAAGTGTCAACACTGCAGTTAAACCTGAACACTGAGATTCTAGTTTAGAAAAAACAACTGTTGTCTGATCCTCGGCTGCTGGGGTGACTTGACTCCTGTGCAGACAGTGAGGGCTCTGTTTGCCCTCTGTAGTATGGGTGCCATAGGTTCACCACCACTGTCTTAGACTTACCTACTTTCTAAATTCTAGATATCTTTTTTTTTTTTGGTACCGGGGATCAAACTCGGGTCCTTGCACTTGCAAGGGAGCAGGCGCAACCACTGAGCTAAATCCCTGGCTAGATTCTAAATATCTTAAACATACCACATTCTCTCCATATGTGTGGCAACTATCTGTGTTACTTTCCTCTCATTGCTGAGACAAAATACCGAACACCCAAAGTTAGAGGCGCAGGGATTTATTTGGCTTACAGTTTGTAGAGGTTTCAGTCCATAATCAGCTGGCTCCAAGGCTGGACGGCAAACAAGCATCGCAGCATTGGCCCACACAAGATAGCAAAGGTAACAAGAGGGACCTTAATAGCATTTCCTTGCCCTTTTTATCTTATTTAGACTACTTAGGGCAGGTAGCACTCACACCCTTAATCCTAGTGCCCTTGAGCCTAGCACTGCATCATGAATCAATTCCAGCTTCACACACTCTAGATCAAATCTATGACCATATTTTCATATTATGAAAATATGAGGCTTTGGGAGGACATCTAGAGGCTTTGGGGGGAACATCTAGACCCAAACCATAACATTATCCTAGGCCACTATGTTTTCATCTGGACTGCTGCACCTGCCACCCCACTCTCCTCCCATGCCCCACCTGATTTATTCGCCAAAGGGCACCGAAGTGTTCTCAAAAGCCAGACTCCTATTATCATGTTGTCCTGCTTACAATCTTTCACTGACTTACTGACTCTGAATGATGTCATTTCATTCAGCTTTTACCTTTAACTTTATGTCCTATGTTCCTGCTATATTAGTATTCTTTAAAAGTTCTCTGATGGGCTGGGGATTTAGCTCTGGCACCTTGCCTGCCTTGCAAACACAAGGTCCTGAGTTCAATCCCCAGTACCAAAAAACAAAACAAAAAAAAGTTCTCTGAAGATTCACACATTCTGTTTAGAGATTTAGTTCAAGTAGTACCCTCTTCCTGGAAAGCTTTGATCCTATTCCCTACTTTTTTACCTAATTTTTAATTCTTTTGAGAGCATCAAAATGTCTCTTGCTGAGAGAGGTCTCTCCTCTCTAGCACATCTTTTATTTTTCCTTTAAAGCACCTAGTTTTAATTATATATTTACCTTTATTATTTATGTCTTTTGTTAAAAAGAATGGTCTCCCCTACTAAACTCCTGCATGTAGGCAGGGGCAATGCCTGCTTGCTCACTGCCAAATCCCCAGTACCCAGCTTGGTGCCTGGCTCACTACAGACCTTCAACAAACACTTAGAACAAATGAATGGATCCTTATTTTCTTTCTCATACTCCTTATTTTATAATTCTCTTTTCCCTATCTTTATTCTTCTCTGAAGACATACCAAGGCAGCAAGAAAAAGAAATGAGATGACATCTTATACAAAGAGTATCCAATTACATTAAATATGTAAGAATTAAAAGCAAATTATATCAAATAATATATAAAAGCAATCAACCAAGGATATTGTCTCCGTTGATTTCATTCAAGTTTAAATTCTATCACTTTGATATGAATGGTCCTAATTTGTAACATAATCCCAATCTACACTCTGGACCAAGTTTGCTTTTTGTTTCTTTCCCTCTTTTTTTAAAAAAAAAACAATGTAGGGGATTGAACTCAGGGCCTCATACATGCCAAGCAAGTGCTCTCCCACTGGGCTACATCCCAGCCCCCCAAGACCAATATTCTCATCTGTCTCCTTAACTTAGATACCACGTGGTATTGAACTTAAAAAGGCCTGAAACCAAATTCATCACCTTTCCTCAATGTATCATTTTATTAAGTTTCTTATTTCTATGACTACCACACTGACAATTACTATGTCATCCACATTTGGAATCTTCTTTTTTTTTTTTTGGTGCCGGGGATCAAACTCAGGACCTTGCGTTTGCAAGGCAGGCGGCGGAACCACTGAGCTAAATCCCTGGCCTGGAATCTTCTTTTTTTAAGATCCCTATCAGACAATGGCCAAGTACTAAAGATGCCATCTCTGCAAACTCATTCATCTCTTCTTCATTCCTTGATGGATGTGAAACCTTCCCTACAGCAAGTCTCCCTGGTCTCCTCTCTCAAATCCAACCTGTGCATTGCTACCATTTGTTGAGCTAAAACACACCTTTGACCAGATGATATCCCTTCTCAAAAAGCTTTGTTATGAATGAGAATGCTACTACCCCAATGTATCTCAATATTTAACCCATATCTCCTTTTGATTACTGTTAAAAAAAAAACTCAGACCCTTCTTACTCTTTATTTTACAGAAACAAGATTTTTGCTATTTCTTAAATACAAAATAATGATATTCAACCTGCTTTTTCAAACTACTCACTATACTCCCTACTGTGCTTAAGAATCAAAACTACTAGACTGTGGGCTCTCTGAAGGTAAGGCTCGGGCCAGTGTCTGGTACATGGTAAGCATCCAATATATGTTTATTAAATAGACTGCTTAACTTGATATGATATAAACTCAATCTACTTACCCAATTTTATATCTCACTATTCTCTACTTCCACTTCATCAGCTGGTCAAATTATTCCACTGGTTCTCAAAGTATGGTCACAGGACCACCAGTATCAAGATCCCCTGAGAACCCATTAGAAATGCAAAGCCTTAGGCTCCATCCTAGATTTTCTGAATAAGAAATTCTAGGAGTAGTGTGGTGCGATGTGTCTGTAATACCAGGTACTGAAGAGGTTGAGGTTGGAGGTTCTCAAGTTCAAGGTAAGTCTGGACAATTTAGTGACACTTGTCCCAAAGTAAAATTTTAAAGTGCTAGGGATTTAGTTCAGTGGTAGAATGCTTGCTCAGCATGCACAAGACTCTGGGTTCAATCTCTATGCTGCACCCCTAAAAAGAAACTCTAGGAGTAAAGCTAGGTGATTTGTATATTTATAGTACTCTGAGGGATTGTAATGCACAACTTGGAATTCAACTATTTATTCTTGTATAAGCATTACCCTTCCCATATCAATGACTACTCTTGTAATTCCTTCTGTACAGAAACACCTTATAACCTTTTCCAGGACCTGTCTAGTGATTAGTAAGTGTTTTTTGACAGAATAGCCAGAATTCTACAATGCCCACTTAACAGTACCTAGATAACTTAATTGAAATTCTATCTCTTTTTATGATACACTGTATTTCAGCTGGTATTAGGAAATACAAATACAAGCTTACTCTTAGTTAATAATGCTGATGTTCTAAAAGGGTACACTGAGTATAATTTTGCTTATTTTAGAAGTAAATCATGTAACATCACCTCTCAGCTTTCAAAACTTATTACAGGTTTTGCCATTTTGTAGGATCTTGAAAGGAGATAACTTGTTCTCAATTTCAAAGTCATAAAAATTAGAAACATGAGATTTAATGGTTCCAATTTTTCAGAGTTGATAGTAGGTACTTATAAATACTTATCTGTCAAATTACTAAGTGTCAAAGTCACACAGTGGTTCGTGGGAGCCAGAGGGGACAACCAGGTAACCTTGGCAGCAATGAGGTGCGTAAAGATTTGCCCTTGGCAGGGAGGTTCTTGTGCAGGAAACTTTTAACCCAGGGAGAAACAAGCTGGTTTCTCCAAGCTGAAGAGAATTCATCTAAATGAATCACAGATTTGAGCAGTGGCAAAGCCCAAGTTAGGGCTTACTGTTAGACCAAAGGTCTTCACATTACACCATTCTACTGTGTAGGAACACTTAAGACCTGCTGATGGACACAAGAACCATTAGGGACCCACACAGTATGTATTTAGACAGAACTATTCATTTTAATTAATTCATCTGATCAAAAACTAGGTATATCAGCCAGTTTACCAGTTCTTTAATATGTTTTCCATACAAATTGTGGTAAAGAACAGTGAGGACAAAAATGTCATTTTAATGTACTTTAATTTATTTTAACATTATAGGTCAAACCTGTTTTCAGTAATGAAATATCCAAACTCCAATCCATACTCCAGTTATTTTATGTACTAACTACCAGTATAATATAATTTTTATAATCGTAGTATTTTAGAGGCTGGAAGAATGTTGAGACTATGAAATCTTATTCAGTGGTGGTGAACCTATGGCACACATGCTACAGTGGGCTGTTTGTATCACTCAAAGCTCTGAAAGGTTCACCGTCACTGTATGTCATCATTATGTAAAAGAACTCAGATTTCTATGGAACTTAAGTATAAGAAGCTTGATGATCCTTTGGGATTAATATATAGAGAGGTAGCATGAAGGCTTTCTAATATTCTGTGTCACAATTTAAATGCATACATTATTCTATCTTGTATGAAATATTTTGAGTATATATCACTTTTAAAGTTAAAAAAACTAAAAGAAAGAAAGATTTTTAATACTTAAATTACCTTTAGAAGGAAAATTTCAGTTAATATTACTATGAAAAATACTACTATATATGTAGGAATATTGTTTTTTCATTTTTTGTTTGTTTTCAGTACTGGGGATCAAACCCAGGGGCACTCTACCACCAAGTTATATCCCAGTCCTATTAATTCAATTTTTTACAATTTTGAAACAATGTCTCACTAAGTTGCCCAGGCAGGACTCAAATTCAAGATCCTCTTGCTTCAGCCTCCTTCAGTGCTAGGATTACAGGTGTGCAGCACTGTGCCCAGCTTGTTTTTATTATTTCCTTTAACATTCAAACATATTTTTATTTATCCTCATACTGTCTGATAATATGGAGTGGAAAATAAGAGTTAAGAAAAGAGAAAGGCTATAAGCAGAGAGTGACTCTAATTTAAAATTTTCAAAAACATCAAGCCTTTTAATCATATTTCTGTGAGAAATTTAGCCTTTACTATTGTTACTATATGTCTAAAGAAACAGGCACAGAAAGATAAAAATTATAAAGCAGTGAACACAGCCTTCAACTTGAGACTGCAAATTCTGAGTTTTATATCTTAGGTAAAGTTTCAAGAACTTCCTTTGTTGAAGAAAAAAGTAAAGGAACACGTACGCTTTATTCACAATGACCTGTGTGCATACCCATGAACATACCTATTGTTGTTCCGACAATTTCGACAGTTAACACACTCCAGAGGGTCGATCTGAGGGATTGCTGTGTACATTCCTCCACCCTGGTCAAGAAGGAAGTCCAAGGGAAAAGAAAAGAAAAAAGTACTGAAGGTGCCATAGTCCATTAGCCAAATAATCACAAGTACGTACATCACGTCAATAACAAATGGCTACCTGGTACATTTGAGTCTACTTCCCGAGCAATGCTGTTTATTATTTATTATTCAGAAATGAATTCTGCACAGTACGAAACTATACTCCAAAAACTTAACTCTCATGTTTTTCCCTGTATTTCTGTACGGGAAAAGAGGCAAACGAAGGGAAAAGGTTAGTCACTTCCCTCCAGTGTTTCAATTCTAATGGGCCCCAAATATAACACACACCATAACCTCCTATTCATTTTTCTTTTTCTGGCAGTCATGGAAAAACTTTAGGTGGTGCCAGTTGGAGAAACAGGGTGTGAAGTCTGTTTGAATGATGTCATAACAGTAACCCATCTTCACTTTCCTGTAATTATTTCAATTAGGTCTGTTCACTGAACTACACTAAGTTTTAAAATATGTCATATTTTTCCAGATGGAGTAGATTCTCAGCCAGCAATGACTTGGAGGGCGGTATCAATATTTTGATGTTGCTTTTGGCGGAAACTGCCTAGCAATTAAGAAAAATGCCCAGATTAACACATACCTCATTGTAAAATATTCACTTGACATACACAATGGTGAACTTGAAGTTAAAAAATGAACTGGCCTTACAGTTAAAGACAGAATTCTGCTTTTCAATAAAAAACAGCAGAACTGAATTTGATAAGGGTGGCAGAGGATGTCACACTGCACCCAAACCCAAAGCGAGCCTTCAAGGTTGGGAAAAGTTCAGGCAGTTGTTTTTCCTAGAATATGTTCCACTTCCATTCAGCACACAACAACAGTCAGAATTTAAACAAACCAAAACACTGAAAATTTCTTTTGGCATTTTTGATCCAACCAGCAACAGGAATTATTAAGAAAATACTGGGCCGGGGATTTAGCTCAGGGGTTCTGTCACTTGCCTTGCAAGTGCAAGGACCCGAGTTCAATCCCTGGTACCAAAAAAAAAGAGAAAATACTGAGAGAGACTATTTCTACACTATGCTCATGAGGGTATACTCCAAAGATTCAGAAAATGAACTTTGCAACCTATAGAATAACCTATTTATTTTAATCACTACACATGTTAAAGTTAATGATTTTTATGATCACTAGCATTTTTAAATTCCCTATTTCCTCCCACCCAAAGAGAAGAGTAAGAAAATAGGTTAGAATCGCAGAAGATAACTTCTAAAGTTGTACCCTTAGTGGTGCAACTATTATTCAAATAGCAAATCACTGTTCAGAAAACCCCAAGTTCCATGTTCAAGTACTAAAGCAAACATTAGCCTTGTTTTTTCTTCTTATGGAAACAGCATGCGGTATCCAAAATCTAATGCTCTCTCCTTCAGCTTCCTTGCAGTGTTAGTAGTTTAGACTAGCAATGGTGACTGAAAAAGTTTAGGATGTCACAATATAAGCCCTGCTTTCTCCATAAATAATGAAACCATTATCCTCTTTTGATTAAAAAAAAAAAGATGCACTGAAGTAAATTAGATACTTTTGTTTACAACATACAAAAGGTGTGTCACATAAAAGCCCTAAGTTTCCAGCTTTAAGGTACAAAAATGTATTTCAGTCTTGTTCTCCAAATGTAGTATTTGGATATGAAAAAAACATCTAAACTTACTTCAAATTACAGTACTTTATAGATGATGGAAAATTTATCCATAGTCAGAACAATGACAAAAATCTAAATGAATGCTTAATTTGATCAACTAAACAAATTATTTATTTGATTAAAAACAATATGGATGCACTTCCAAACAGTATTAATAAACCAAATTTCCTAGTGCTAGAGAACACTTTAACCAGCATAAATATAAAATATCTAGTTATTCTATGCCCATTTTGAAAATTAAACTATACCATCTAGTTATCTCTAAAATAAGAGTTTTAAGGGCTTATCACTCCTGTGGCTAAAGAATACTAGTATTCTAAAATGCAAAAAGCTTACGAGCCACAATGACAAAACACATTGGAAAAAACAAACAAAAATATAGTAAGTCAGAAGTCACAACACAGTTACTTGTAGACATATTTTGCATGGTCTTCACAATGCTTTGAAAAATCTGGAACTAGGGGTGTAGCTCAGTGGTAGAGTACTTTCCTAAACCTGGGTTCTATCCCCAGTACCACAAAAAAAAAAAAGTGAATTTGTTCTTAGCATGAATATATCTAGTGACCTCACCTAGATTTACAGACATTTCAAAGAATCAAAAACCCTAGCAACACTAGGCTCCCTTTTGCCCCACATGACAACCGTAGGCACAAAATTGAGCTGCTTGATTAACAAGGTACCTACCGTAGGTTGCTACCTCTCTCCCTACTTGCTGCAGTTTCACTCTCTGGCAGGCCTCTCAGCATTTGTCATTTCAGACTCTCTCCAAAGAAACTGAATGTAAAGTATCTGCTCTGCTCTGTGCCTAGTGGTTTTTCTATTTCATCTCAAGAACAACTTGTACTGTATTCTTTACTGACACTCTATTTTGTGTGTTAAATAATTTAAAATAGAAATCACACTGACAAATACAACTATTACCTAAGATTACTCTGGATCAAGGTGCTACTGGTGATACACACTATTTCTACCCATGGAACCAGCATGGTTTCTATAATAAGAAAACCAAGCTTGGTACTTGGCACCCTGAGGCCCAGAGAGGCTGCCATTTATAATTTGGTCTCTTACATTTACTAGATGATGAGGATGTTCAAATTCCACATGCGTCCTGGTTAGTGAGTTGGTGTGTGCAGGGTAGAGCCCTCCAGTTAAGCTCCCATTGACCATGCCATTGACTCCATTAGGGACCTTGTGATGGAGATGAGCACAGCCATTGTTGAGGCTGCTGTTGCCTAGGAAGCCTGCATGAACACTTCCATTGATCTGGGTTCCCGGGAGAGTAGCACATTCCACCATCTGTCCATTGATATCTGACCCTTGGTAGAGATACCTCGGTGGGTCATATTCTGTTAAAAAAAAAAATAAAAATGCCAAAAAAATAAAAGAACTCAGATACTGAAAAGACCAATTTTCTTGCTTAGGAAGTTTCAATACTGAAACCCCTGAGATACTACAAATAGACTAAAATAAAGCACTCTAAAATATTCTCATAAAGCCTACTTATGAGATATACTTTAAAAAAGTCACTGCTTTTTTCTTCACTGTGTGAAAGTAGGTAGGAACTCTGAATTAACTATGATTCTGTTAATGGGAAGTAAAATTAACCAGAGAGAAATCACTCAAATGAGAAAGAATAAATTAAATGATCTAGAACTATCAAAGTATTGTCAACACTAACAGATAGTGCTTAAATACCTACATTTCAAAGGGCTGAAAAAGCATGTTACAAAGCAGCAATGAAAGACTAATTTTAGGTAGGATATTTCAAATAACAACAAATATTTTAAAGAAAAGAATAGTGTTGTATAAACACTCACTGACTACTGACATAGCCCGTTAGCCATTATAGCCCACTTGGAGGTTTGGGGTACCAAAAGCAAAAGGCTACTCTATTTCCTTATACTAAAAGGATTTAAATACATTGTTTCCATGGACATCATTTTACATATATTTAGAAAAATTAAAATATCCCTTAGAATCATAGTATCTAAACTCTACAGAATTTGTTGATGGGATTTTGATAAATTTTCAAAGGGCATTAGAGATTGCCAAAAATGGCCCTCCTCTCCCTAGTTTCTCCTATTCCTGTGCTTTCTCAAGCAGGTGTATATTCAGTATACCTGTTTATCTTCTCCACCAACCTACAAACTTTGAGAGGACAGGAACCTTTTTATTTTAACTTGCATAATACCTGGCACATAAAAGACAAGTCAATGAGTTATTTTCTGGTGGAATGAAGTAACTTCAATGACTTAACACACATTCTAATGATTCGATACACACTCACATAATTAAAGATAACAGCATTAAAACCATTTAGAAAAAGGTCCAGTCAAATAATCACAACCCTTTCAACCTGACTTCACATTCTCTCTCCCTACCTCCATTGAAAGGCACTATCCAATAAAAAGAGACTATTTTTTTCTTGAGCTATTAACTAAATGGCAGCCATATGATGAACCAGCTGACAGCCACTAGAAGTCCCTATTACTACAGGTATCCTCTCGTTTTCTTTCTTTCCCTTATTCTAGGGCTGAAAAGGAGATTGAAAATCTTTTTCCCACCAAAATCTAAAATTCCTGCTTGATTTCAATGTCATATTTTATAATATCTGGGGAAACAGAAGAGATGAGTTTTTAATGCGAAAACAGTACCATCACCAATATTGCAAGCACACATATTATTAGACATTTTGGAGGGAAAGGATGCCACTCCAGAGCAATGTGTATATAATAGGTGCAGAGACAGGACCATGTAATCTCCACTTGTGTGATTCAATAAGAGTAATTCAATAAAAGTCTTCACTACATTCCTTGGAATCAAGCCATTTCTACACCCTGCTGGCCAGATTTGCACCAGCATGAGGCTGTTCCTCCAGCAACTCCAGAGCATACATTTCCAGGGATCATCCTCTTTGGTGGTCCCACAAAGCCAGAGTTTCCTAAAACCAAGTCAGCTATTTACTTGGAGACCTACTTAGTTTTGGCTTTGGTATTTATTACTCAGCAATTTAATTTGATGCTCCACTTACTTTGGCTGACAGCTAACATGGTTTTACAGACATCTCCTCTGAATGAACAGTATCTAACGGGTTTCATACCATGACACTAATACATGGAAGTATTAAGAATCAATATTTATTCTCACAATACTTTTTCATACCATCTTTGGAAAAATAGAAGAACATACTTATAAATGACTTACTCTGTATGGCATTCTGTTGGCGACTCTTCCACAGGCACATTGCAATGAAAACCATAAGAATGAGGACCATGACACCAAGCACACAGCCAACGATGAGATACAACATGTCACTGCTTCTAGCAGGACTAGTTGCAGGCCCAACATTTCCTCCATTTCCAGAAGAATTTGGAGGGGTGCTCAAGTCTTTGATAGGATACTCAGAAGCTCCAGGGACACGTTTCACTAGTTGAAATATAAAAGAAAACATGATGTCAGAGTGAATACAGAGTCTATGAAATGGTTTATTCTCTGAAGGAGGTCTGGTGAAGAATTCAAGGTAGTCTGTTTACACTCCCTGGTGAGATGATCTGACCACCAGTGAGTCACAAAGAAGGCTCCAGCTTAAAATTCTAATGTGCCAAAGTTTTAGTTTTAGTGAAATCATGAGTACAGAAACACACACACTTGGTCTAACCTAAACCACTACTATTATCTACTTAATTATACTTGTAGAAGAGCCTTGAAATAAAAATATTTCAACTTATGGATGGAACAAAAACTCCTTTCCATCTGATGTACTTTGTATTGATTAAGACTCAGTTTTACACATTTCATACTTTTACCATGTTTCAAAAATAACCATGTAAGAAAATATGGCTTTTAACTATTAGAGAAACCACATATAATTTGCAAACTCTATACTTAACGTTAAGCATTCCCAAAACAAAGACTTTTGGAGTTCACATAAATGTGGTACTTTTACCTAATTCACTGGAATTCTAGGCAGTAGTTATAACAAAAACAGGTGAGACATGAACCCCATTCTCTCCACTCCAAAACTGTATGTTCTCAATGCTCTAAATGTCAACAGAAAAGCAGTAGAATACAGTGGTTGGCAGCATAGTCTCTGAAACTAGATGATCCAGATTTATATCTTATTTCCACCATTTCTCATTAGCTGTGTGACTTTTATCTTCAGGAACCCCAGTTCTATATTTGGAAAATGGGGATAATAAGAGATCTATCATAAGGTGTAAAGAAGAGTGCTATGGCTTGACATCACTTCCAAAACTCATGTTGAAATTCAGCTGCCATTGTAACAGTGTTAAGAAGTAGGACCTAGGAGTAATCCCAGCAATCTGAGAGGTTGAGGCAGGAGGATAGCAAGTTCCACTCCAGCCTGCACAACTTATCAAGACCCTGTCAATGATTTTTTATAGATAAGTGTGCTAGCCAACATATATAGTTCTACTGGGATAGTCTACATATGTGTACTTGGAAAACTGCCCAAAGTAGAGATTTCCTTAGGAAAATATATCAATAGTCCAAAGGAGTAATCCAAAGTTTGGAACTGTAGCACTGCCCAGGGAGAAAGCATATATTCTCACTCCTCTCTTACCTTTAGTCTCACAGATCATCACATTGCTAAACTCGCTCTCTCCTCCTTCGTTGAAGCATTGCATTTTAATGTCATATGAAGTTTCTGGCTGCAAGTGGCCAATCATGTGCCACTGCTTTGACCCTAAAGAGAAAAAAATAAAGATAAGCTTTGCCCATCATACAATCTAAGTGATAGTGTCAATATAATTCCTCAATATTTTTAGAATGAGGTTGGAATAAGATCCATCACCATCTAGTAGCTTGTGTGATAAAAACATACTTCATGTAAGAATTTAACAGTGTACCACAGATAAATAGCACTTCTACTAAGTGGCATGAGAAAAAATAAAAAGATGAATTAAAGCTGTATCTCTGTTATCAGTAATACTTATTTTATTAAAAAATAAGTAGTGGTCTTTCATAAAATAATGTTAATTTTATGCATAAGTAAAAAGAAATCTCAAATACTTTGACTCTTTTTTCAGCCCTGCAAGTCAGCTCACTATGTACTCCCACCAAAAAGCAATACCATAAATGAATCAGCAAATAGCACATTAACCATAGCAAGTGAGCACTTACAAGCAACCTTCGTGAAACTCTGTTTCATTGCCACAGACACAACATGGACTGACAGACAAACAAATACCTTAATAAACAGCTGAGAAATAACCAAAAGCAAGCTCTCCTACGGGAAACCCTCAATTGTTACTCCCAATGCTATTTTTCTTTTGAGTCAGGGTCTCGAAATTGCATAAGGATCTCCAATAGAATGATTCTCTTATTCATGGCATGTAGCCAACATTTCATTTAGAAACACTTCCTAAACTGAACACTCTGGGATAAATCACTCTCTGTTTTCACTTCCATGGATCTGTGACAAACTTTCATAAACAGGGACACTTTTGCCAGATTCAATGAAGTCTTCGAGCTCTCTTTATCCTCCCCTAGAAAACAACTCTTCAAACTGTTTCCACTGTTTCTTAGAAATTCAAGTATACCACCAACTCATTTAAGAATTAAAGGGAGAGAGGGAAAAACAAAACAAAACAAAACTGCACATGCAAGTCCAATCTACATGGCTGACAGACCAGTACAGTATCACAGGCTCCTTTCTAATTCAACACAGACAAAAACATTTCAGTCTGGAAGCAAGACCCTCTTTCTGCATCACCCACACAAAAACCCTCTCTCACATACTCTCACATTTTATAAGGGAGAAAAAAAAATCTGCTTGTTTTAGGATTAGGGGTCTCTGAAAGGTTCAAGAAACAAGGAATTCTATGCCTCATTTATAAATGTCGAGAACCCTCTCCTAAATTATTTTTACTTAATCACTGGTTGAAGCTGGAAAAGACCTAATTCTAAAATCCAAAAGCTTCCCCAAAGACTTCTATTTTTACTCTTGCCTTAGGTCTTTCCTGAGCAGGTCTTACATTCACCTGCTGTAAACATTCTCTTGAATAACTGCTACCCTAGGCCTAAAGTCTTCCTTTTATAGCACTAATGACAATGCAATTGAACCTGGCTTCTGAAAAGTTACTAGGAAAATAGTTTTTATATATAGTTAGATTCATATTCCATTGTTATGGTAATTCTTCCAATGGCTAAAATTATAAGAACTTTCAGCAAAGAGAAGGAATTTTTATTAATCAAGTGCCTTATTAGGTTTAAAACCAATCAATCAGTATATGTCCTTTGCTAAACAGGCAATTCTTTTCCAAAAGGATGTTTTAGAAAAGGAAAAGATTTACCACAGAGAGAAACAAAAGCAGGGACTTAAATACCAGAATAATCTCTAATATTCCAGAACCTGACTCAACTTCATAAGATAAAAATATTCAACACGAAAGCACTGGTATGCTGGACACAGAGTTTAAATGTGGAATTTAATTCACAAGATTGGATATATCAAATAATATAATTATTCTTTTACTGTATTCTAAGGTAATTGTTTCAATTTTCTAAAGCTTAAATTTTGGGTCAATATATAAAAGTAATCAGAAGCTCTTAAAGTAAAATTAAAGTACAAAAGATGAATATTTTTCTTCCTGGGTTTGGGAGAACATACCAATAGTTCCAACTACCACAAAAAGAATTTCAAATGCATAAACTTGAAAATAAGGAATAAGCAAATTACACAGCACAGTGAAACCCACTTAAACATCTAACATCTCAGTATATTAGGTTTATAAACAAATCCTCTGTGAGCCAAAGACGAAACTCACATTTGCAGACACTACTACTAGACACAAAGGCTTTGTCAAACTGATTTCCAAGTCCTATGCTCAATATTCAGGTCACAGAAGTCTGTAAAAATTCAAAGATTTTCCTAGAGTTTGAAAACTGTTTACCAGTTTCTTAGAAAACTTAACTAGGAAGGGAGAGAGACAGAAACACATATTTATTTTATTTATATTTGCCTTATTTAGAACCATTTCATAAACAAATATTTAACTACTGTAAAAATTTCTAAAAATAAGCCAGGGAAAAGGACACATGCCTAGAATTCCAGCACCTGAGAGGCTGAAGCAGGAAGATTGTGAGTTCAAGGCCAACCTGGGTACACTGTGATATCCTGTCTTTAAAAATTAAAAATTAAAATTAAAAAACTAAAAATTTTTAATAATAAAAACCTAACATCTTCATTCTGCTAAATAAGCTTAACTAAAATTAAGATAGGACAAAAGTGCAGAACAATGATGAAAATTATCTTTTCATTTATTTTAAGTAACCTTTTATTGATATACAATATACATGCAGAAAAATTACCCAGAACTGTATAGATCATAAATGTTCACAAACTGAACAAAGTACTAATACCTAGCTCAAGAAAGAGGAAGTTGCTAGCATCCCAATGTTCCCCCCATGTAGCTTCTAGCCACTTCTTTCCCTCAAGACAGCCACTATCTTGACCTCTAAGAGCACAAAAAGCTTTGCCACTAAAAATTACAGCAGAAGAGAGAATCATTCCTTCCCTCAAAAACCATTTATGCGCCTACTACAAGTATAAAAATTCAGGTCATAAATTTTTCATTACTTGACAAAATTCCACTGAATAAATATTAAAAGGTATGCTATAATACATAAAGAAATGTAATACAGCATACTTAAAGTAATTTATTATAACAAAAACTATATGCATTATCTGACCTCAGAAAGCATATGGAAAATGACCTTGGCCTAGAGCAATTTTCTGACATGTCCATTAAGACATTTAGAGTCCCCTCTCCCCTCTCTTCTTCTTGGCTTCCACGAGCTAAGCAAATTTGTTTTACCATACACACTCCATCATGATGTTCTGCCTCACCACAGGCCCAGGAACAATGGAGACAAGCGACCATGAACTGAGACTTCTGAAACCATGAGCCAAAATAAATCTTTCCTCCTTTAAATTTATTTTCTCTAGTATTTTGTCACAGTGACAGAAAGCTGACTAATATAACACCCTTCACCTTCTTATCTGTTTTTTCTTTTCTTTTTTTGCATGCATTCCAATTCTCAGACTCTCTAAACACAGATGATCTGATCTTTCTAGTTCAGAAGTCAATAAAAGTGAGTGAGACCTTATTTCTTAAATGTTCCTAGAAGTTGCAACAAATTTTTATATTTAGGTCACTGGTCATTTAAAGGAAAGAAAAACCAAAATCTTTTGCAGATGAAGTACTAACAAAACATATTTACCCCCAACTTTTGTAACTATTTCTGCAATGAATATATAAGATACTATATATATATTAAATTGGAAAACTTGGGTCTCCTTGGAACAAATTCAAGAATGATGGTGTATATATCATTTCATTTTTTACTCTATGTTAGTCTACAGTGATGTAGGTTTCATGTTTATAAGAACTCTCCCTCCAAAGCTCCCCTCTGGGGACTCCAGCTTGCCCGTGGGACTTACCTTCAACAACATCCCTCTTGTAATCACTGTCGTTGTCACTATCTGTTGGTCGGTAGTAGATATAAAATCCTTGAATGGGAGTGTTATTGTTACTTGATGGAATATACTAAAAAAAAAGAAGTAAAAATTTGTCAAAGACAAAATTTTAACTTTTATATCCATTAAGATTTTGTTATCTGCTTTGCAAGCACAAGGTCTCAAGTTCGATCCCTGGTGCCAAAAAAACCCCAAAAAACAAAAAACAAAAAAAACCAACAAAAAAAGATTTTGCTATCTGTGTGGTAATACTTGTCTAGCTTCATTTTGTAAGCATACTTAATGGCCATTTTTAACTTAATTCAAAGGTATTTAAAGGTAATTAGAGCATAGTTAAGTATAGGTCTGCTAAATAAAAGTATTTCACTAGGTTCAAAGTATTTCACTAGGTTCAAAGGCATAAAAGTACACTTGGTTCAAAATGAATAAATCACAAAATGACATTTAAGTTAATGACACTTTGATGAGAGCCAAGGAAACAATAAATTTTTAACCTTGTCCTTCTTAGAATATGTGCTTTTAGACAAGTAATAATGCCCTTCTACTTCTCCTCTATTAAAAGTTCAACAATTTTGTTGTTTACAAAAATCATGAAAATATAAGATTGACAAAACCAAACCAGGAAATGCTCTCATTAAAGAAGATGTTTACGTACCGTCCACTTTAACATGATCTGAGTGTCACTAACAGCCTCTGTATATGCAATGTGAGGTCCAGTTATGGGACGGCTGGAAAAACGTTTGGGGAATCCAGCCACCTGGTAAGGACGAGAGGCTGAACTCCGAAAACTCTCCCCATAATGGTTGACAGCAATGACCCTGAATTTGTATATTGAACCTTTAGGGGGAAAACAAAAACAAAAACCCAATAACTACAAAAAGCTATAATAAAACATCTGAAGGTAGAATATTCAAAATATAACAATTATATGCAAGTGTCTATCTACTATAATGATAACACACTTTAATGCCTGTATGATAAATAGATTTCGACCTATTTGCCAATTTCAGTCAACAGACTGGCCTTGTATTTGAGTTCCCAAGACGTTATTAGGAGTCTCAAGAATGAATGCTATGAAATAGTAGTGAAGCTTATGGAGAGAGCAGGTAGAGGATAAAAAAAGAGGACAGACATTTACTCTTTACCATCCCATCTGAAGTTATATCCATCAGAGACAGTATCAGTTGAAGTACCAGCTTCCCTTAGAAAGAAAAACTAGAGCAAAGTTTAATATGGTGAATATATTATAAAGAAGTCACAGGTAAGTGACAACAGATGCCCCCCTGGATCAAACAAAATAGGATAAGGAGAAGCAGACTTTAACCACACACAAGGAATTTATTTGGATTAAATATTAAGAATTCTAAAAAATGCTAAAGTTTCTAAATTTTTAAAGACTGGAATCTAAAGAATATAGTAAAATCTTAATGCAAATGTCTTAATCATTCAAAAATAACCCTGAACATAATGTTAGTCTACAAAATGTTACTTACCTTTACCTACATTTAAAACTGCTGTCTCTCCCACTAGACTTATGTATTCCTGTGCTCCTCACATTACTTGGTTAGACAAACGCAGGCATTTGCATTTAAAAGTCCAGAAACAAAAATGGTTTTGAACCCAAGAAAATAAAAGTAAAAGTTTATGGTTTTTATCTTTTGGAACTTAATCTCTCCTCTATAGCCTCACGATTATTTTTCTTTCTGGGAAGGTGATCCTCTGCTAAGCAAAACTTATAGAATAAGCTAGTGTTAACTGTTGTCTCATTTCCATAAGACTATGCACTGAGAATAATTGTGCTGAGATTCAGCATCAGACACTTTTAGTCAAATAATACACAATTTTCCTCTTAAAATATTCTATCATAGCAAAACATACACACACACACACAAATGTGTATCACAACATCATCTCTAATTGTAAATAAGTAGAAACAATCTAAAATCCAGAGGAAAAGAATGGTTAAGGGATGAGAGTGTAGCTCAGTGGTAAAATGCTTACCTGGCACATGTAAGGCCCTAGGTTCAATTCCAATAGCCCTCCCCCAAATGGTTATGTTGTACTTATAGGGTAGATATATAAATTAAAAATTGAGATTTTAAAGTATTTTATAATATTGGAGAATGCATATGATATAATATGGGGTAAAAGAGACAAAAAATATATATGATATGATCCCAGGCCAGGGTATCTTAAAAAAGGCTAGAGAGAAATTTACCAAAATATAAACACCAAATATCTCCAGATGGTTAATTTCAGATGACTTACTCTCTTTTTATTTCCCTGGGGGGTTTTGTTTTTTGTTTTTTCATTACTGGGGATTGAACCTAGGGCCTTCACATTGAGCTCTTTTTACTTTTTATTTCAAGACAGGGACTTGCTGAGTAGCTAAGTTGCCCTGGCTAGGCTTGAATTTGTGATCTTCTTGGCCAAGCCATCCAGAGTTCTGGGATTATAGGCATGTACCACCACACATGGTTATATTTTTTTTATTTTCAAATTTCTTTTTACTATAAGCATTCATTACTTTGACAATAACGATACATTAAAAATACACATCTAAAGTTAGCAATGATGGTTAGAAAAAGGAAACACTTGAATATTACAACCTGGTTCTAAATTGCGAACTTCCACAGAAAGTTTGGAAGGAGGGATATCTTCAGCTGCCACCAGCCAATCACCAGTCCTCATTCGTTTATATTCGACCTTGAAGGCTGTGATAGGAGACCCACCATTTGCCCGGGGAATCCATGTGACATAGACTGAGGTCTCTGATGCAGTGGAGATAGTAGGCCGATCTGGAGCCTCCGGAACTGAAAATGGAAACACTCACTTCACAGGAACCCAGAGTGACAAGAATAACCCAGAGACAAGAATAACTTAAATAAACTAAAAGGGATAAACCCCAAACCTCATGTTATTAAAGGTTTCTCAGTAAACTTTCTGCCAGAGTTAATATTATGGCTGCCTTCCTGTCATCCATTAAAGCTAATGAGAAATGAAATGGTGAAAAAAAATAAAAGGAAGGAAAAGTAAAATGATCGATGACTTGATAATTACCTGAGACAAAGTTAATGAGTATGAGAATTTTGACTATGCTATTTTGGAATCATGAGTAAAATAATATGTAAGTAATTATTATTTGATACTGCAAAGTCTGCTGTGGTTATAGTTTATAACAGATTCTCACAATTATGTGTTACCTTATCTAAATTTTTTTTTTATCCAACAAAACTACATAAAACATATTCAGCCTACCCAGCCTCCTGGTTATTATGTTAACTATTATATAATATCCTATTTTAGTATACCTCAAGGCTACAAGAATTGTTACTTCAAAATGTAGACTGCAAATGGCAAACAGACAAAATTTGATTAAATTGAGACTGCTGATAAGGGGACAAGAGAATGCTGCTCAGAATAAAAGCAGGAAGACAGAATGTGTAAATAGAGAAAAGTGTTCTCAGAAAGATGATCCACATGAGCATGCAGAAAAGCGGGGTCAAGGAGCTGATATCTGGCAGCTTTCAGTTAACTTGGCCAAAGGAAGAGATTCCCTAATTCACAAGTTAGATGGACTAGACCCTGTGGCAGGTAGAGACATCAGTAGTGAGTTCATCAGCCACTTAAATCATGTGCTTAGCTCCTCTCACTAACCAAGCAACCTGGTGGTTACTAAAAACAAACAAACAAACAAAAAAACCCAAATGAATTAAGACGTGTATGTACATGTACCAACTCCCTAAGACGAACAAACATAATCATTATGTACCACAAACATATACTAATAAAAACATCAAAAATGTAAAAACTGCCTTCCCACTTGGTTCCTACAAGGTAAGATATTGATAGAAAAATTTGGCCCATATGACATTCAGGGAATGGCAAACTGGTAATTTGCCATTCTGGCTTACATAGTCACCTGTGAGCTCTGCAAACATGGGAAGGGAGGTTCTCAAGTGATCACAGATCTTCTCAGGTGCTGACAACAGAGTTTCTAAATGAAGCACCAACTCTGGGCTTTGGTAAGCCATTAAGGAGGTCCTTTTTCTATCTAGCTGTGTCATGTATCTCATACAACACACTTCTGTCTCAACACCTCTTCAACTCTTATTATAAATACATAAGAAAGAAGTCAATCACGTTGGATGTAGTATTTTATGGGGAAAGCTGTGGCAGTTCAAGAACAAATTGATTAAGGGACAATAAAAGGAATGTATTCAAACCAAGCAACTTTGAGTGATACTTACTGTATTCCTTTTAATTAGAAAGCAATGGAAACAGAATGAGTAGAGCTGTTAGTGAAACTCTTTTCAAATACTAGAAAATCAAGCAACAGCTATACATTGATTCATATGAGGCTCAAACTCTTTAAATACCACAGATCAAATAAGAGAAGAAAGTTATTGGGGAAAACAGAGAACATCTTAAGTGTCTTAAAGAAACAGCATGCGACCCTTAAAAAGGTATAAAAGAGGGCTAGGGATTTAGCTCAGTGGTTTCACCGCCTGCTGTGCAAGCTCAAGGACCTGAGTTCAATCCCCGGTACCAAAAAAAAAAAGGTGTAAAAGAAAGACTTGGAGTTAGAAAATGTGGATTTGAGCAGCAGTTCCACAACTGTCTAGATGAGCTCAAGCATGCTGCAAAATTCCTGAAGCCTCAGTTTCCTAATCTGTACAATGGATATGCTACTTTCCTTGGTTAGGAAGATCAAATAAATCACTTCTTAGGGCTATCGCTTGGATAACTCCAAATTCATGATTTTCAAAACCGAATTCATATCCTTCACCTAAAGTTTCACTAAACCAGTCACACTAAGTAAAGCCTGTAAACAAATTAGAATATGTCATTTGTCCATCTCTTGCGTAAGGAGATGTCTTTGCCTAGAACCCCGTTTCCTGTTTCTTCATCTCACTGTCATTTTTGTCCTTTGCAGCTTGGCTGAGGAGCCTCTCTCACCACGATTCACCCTTTGTATCAAGTGGACAACTTGGATATTCCTCTTGTGATTCCATAACACCATCAGTATAGTCTCAAGCAGAATGAATCAAAATCATTGCTACTGGTTTACTTGTCAATATCACCTACTCTACAGTCATGGAGTTAGATATTTCACCTACTCATTAGTATGGGCTTAGATGTCCCTATCATTCACTATACTATAAACTCCCTGAAAGCAAGGATTATTTTATCTTTGCTCTTCAAGCATATAGTACAGTGTCTTCCACAGGATGTACTAAACAAATAACAAAGGTTTTGCTTTTCAGATGTTAGCTTTATTCACATAAAGCTGACTCTCATATAAAGTACCTGTTTAAAATGACTGAAAGGTGCCTCTGAGGTGAAAGTACTCAGGTAAGCAAGGCTCACAACATTTAAGAGGGGAATTCAAAGCATTATGACCTGCCTTTGATGAAACCAACTCATGGAAAACTATGGGAGAGAAGTCTGGAAACTCCTGAAAGCTCAATTAAGAAATGGTAAGTCTTCCCTACACATCCTGACATATTAGCACAACTACAAAAAAACCATTAGGTGGGTTGCTCAAAAGTAGATAGAGTGCTTGCCTACCATGCACGTGGGCCTGGGTTCAATCTCCAGCACCACACATGCACACATTTGCGCACACACAAGCCCAAACCCACAAAAAACATTTGGCTAGAACAGTAAATGTGAAATTTAAATACTAAGAAGTCTTTTGAAAATTTTACTGCTCAGACATTTAAAATCCCTAAGATAACTAGATATAGTCATACAAGTGACTATGACATGTAATTTGGCAACATAATTTACCAGTGGCATCACCGTACATTTTGATAATTCAAACACACACACACACAAAAGGTTAGACTTTCTTCATTCAAAATGGAAAATTAGTTTTCTTGCCCAACAGGAAACAGAAAAATCCTTTTTGTGAGTTATAAAAACTTAGCCACAAAACATTCTGAACGTAAGTCTATCAGGTTAAGTAACATTGTGATGGAGTTGCCAAACTTTAAAAAAATCTGGGACATTAAAAATGGTTGAATAGGACCTTAAGGATCTATGTGGTAGGATAAAATCTGAATAACATTATATCCTACCTTTCAATCTATGCACTCCCCAAAGCCTAAAACAGGTCAATCACAACTGTAAATAAACAAAAAGAATAAAATGAAGGCTCTTTTCTTTACCTCCACTATGTCTGGAGGAATCTGTAAGCACCACTCCAAAGTTGTAGTTTGTAGCCTCTGAAACAACAGGATGCTTAGGGATGCCCAGGGGTGGAGAGGATGCCTGGGTGTTTTTTGACGATGCTGTTTTCTCTACAAAAGTTAAAAAAACAAAAATCAATGCAATTTTAGGTTATTTATGTAAAGTTTTTTTAAAGTACCATGAAACTTAACTGGTATACAAATATAGATAGAGATACAGCCACCCCATCTAAATATAATACCTATATTATAAATACTTAGCTAATCTTAAGAACTGTCCAAAAAATTACTTTGTCTTTTTCTAGTATCTTTAAAAGAAAGCTAAAATGTGTCTTTCTTCATCATACTAACTTTAACATTGGGAAAACAAGTGAAAAAGTCAAATGAAAATGTTTTCAAACTATGAAGCCCATTTTTCTTTTTACTTTATGTATTTCTTAACAAAACAATTAACTAAACAATTCATTATTTAAAGCTTCTGCTAGGTTTTTTGATAGAAAAAGGTCACAATAAGTTTCAATATTTCATAGGCAAAAAGTAAAATTGGATGTTTTTTAAAAAGCGAAATACATTATTATTCAGTATTTATAGGTCACTCTATAAATAATTATAGAATGATGGTGAAAATTAGCTGAAGGCACATTTAAAATAGAAAGTACTTATTATTGGCTGACTAGAATTAGTAATTAGATGAAAGGGGTTTTTACAAAAGTCAATAGAGAACTTCTCACTCCTCAGACTTTCTTTCTATGTCAGTGCCAAATGGAAATACTCTTCCTTGCAGTTCCCATCTCCATCCACTGATGTCCTTTCAGGCCAGGTCATGACAGTATCTTCAGTTCAATTTCCCTCAAGAGCTGCCCCAAAGGAAGAAGAGCCATCCCTTTGAGCTCTCTCTCCAAGTACTGTTTGTAGAAATTTCTCACAGTACTTGTCATATTCTGGTGTCTCTGCCTGTACCCTTGCCCTCTTCCAGTTCCCTCGTACCCCAAAGCCAGAATCATCCTGTTAGACCAGAGGGCACACTGTATCACTCTCTGTTCAAAGGGGCCAGCTCTTCTCAGCTCACACAGAGGCAAAGCCAAAGTCCTTGCAAAGTCGACAAGACATCACACAATTTGGTGACCTAGTCATCTGCTTGAGCACCTTTTCACTTCAGCTGCTCACTCACTTTGCTCCCATCACTGTGGTGACCTTGGTTCTCCTAGGGACACACCAAGCACACCCCACCTTGGGGCCTTGGCATTTGCTATTCTCTCTTTTGGGAGTGTTCTATCCACATGCCTTCCTACCTCTCTGTTATGGTTTGTGTCTAGATATTCCCCCTAAAGCCTCATACAGTCATGGGAGGGGTGTGCTTTTTCAGAGGTGGCTGGATCTAGAGTGTATGGTTCTGGGATCAAGGATGTGTGATTACTAAATCAATTCACTGATTAGTTTGGCATAGTTCTGGCTAGCATTAAGGGTGTGAGTGCTATACCTACCCTAGGTCAGGTAGACAGTGTAAAATATAAGGAATAGAAAGAGGGTTAATGTGCTCTCGCCTGCCCACTTGCCGTGGACTATTTCTCCTCTACGATACCCCTTTGCCATGCCACCCTGCCTTGGAGGTAGCCAACTATGAACTGAAACCTCTACAACCTGTGAGCCAAAATAAACCTTTCCTCCTTTAACTTTGGATGTTTGGTATTTCCATCTTAGCAATGAGAAAAAGTAACTAAGACACTCCCCTACTGCAAGCCTACTGCCAAATAATCACTGTGGAATTCCTGGCCACTTGCTTAAAGTGTAACAAATCTTATCCCTCATATTTCTCATATCCATCCCTGAATTTACGTCTCTTGTTAACACCACCTTCTAATATACTAATAATGTATAAGCTTTTCCCAACTAAAATATGAACTTCATGGGGGCAAAGAGTTTTGTCTATTTTGTGTACTGCCACATACATGAAGCCATTCAGTAAATACCAGATGAACTGAATTTTGCAGTTGGTATCTAAGGATGGATCTTACCTTCCTTATGGAAGCACAAGCTCTACTGGGATGGTTCTGATCTTAACCATCTCTGTTTTCCCTGTATTATCTATTCTAACGCTGCATATCATAAGCTTTCAGGAGTGGAATATTGAATGAAATACTACAACTACTCTAATGTGGCCCAAGAAAAGACACTATAATAAGCTTGTTGCAAGAATTTATATCTAAGAATCTCTACTATCCAAAAGGATTCTTACTAATCACCTGGCATTAAGACAGCCGGCTTCTTTCTCCAACGGAACGTTATACTCACCTTTGCTGGTTCGGAAGGTAAGCATGGCAGGCTGTCCTTCACCTGCAGCACTTCTTGCCACCATCAAAACCTCATAAAGACTGGATGGCTCCAGTTCTGTTAACTGTAGCTCGTTTTCACTACCAGGAACTCGAACCGTGTGCCAGCTCCCCACTGCACCAGCACCATCATCCAGCTGCTCAAGAGAAACCCCAGAACAATGAGAGATGGAGGGCAGGAAAGCCTTCACTCAAATTCAATAAAAACTGGAATTCATGTGATTCCAGAGGACTTTGGGGAATGATGTACCATTGCAAGCAAAGGAGACACAATACTATTCACATTAAGAAACATAAGGAGCAAGAACTCTGGAATTCTCAGTTAAGAGATTCCTGGGCCTCCCAAAGTCTGTTTCCTTTACTTGTAATAAGAACAATACCCTGCTTCTTACTGGGCTAATGGAAGAATCAAAAAAGTATATAGTATTGGTGTCACATAATACGTATATGATAAACCAAGACAGATACTATATTAAATATGTTTGTATGTATATGAACTGCATAATTATGGATGAAAGATTTACAGCATTCTTGCTTCATGAGTTAACACTGTTTAATGTGTGTTAGAAGAAATATAATGAGATCCAATCAGTTGTTTCCTGGTTAATGAAACCAAGAGACAATACTGCAGGAGGGTTTTAGGGTAGACAAAAATTTACTTTCCTTCATCTAGAATCATCAGGTTATGAACAATGGATAAACTTCCTAGTATCACAACACTGATTTTTCTAGTAATTGAAAATATTAAGCATTAATTAAATAATAGATATCAAAATGTCTTAAATGCCAGGGATTTAGCTCAGTGGTTCCACTGCATGCTTTGCAAGTGCAAGGTCCTGAGTTCGATCCCCAGTACAAAAATAAAAATGTCTTAAACAAAGAAAGTGATTTTAAATATGAGTACATCTCTTCCCACTTCATTCATTTACAAGTCTCGTTAAATAAAGAAAGGAGCTTTTTCATTTTGCCATAATACAAGCCCATGGAGGAAAAACATTATATAAAGAATCAACAAAGAGAGGCTTAAGGTTTACTAAAATAAATGACCAAATAATGTAAGACTGTAATATAATTAAGAAGACAGCCTAAAATGTAAATAACTCTCAGAAATTATGCCAGAAGGTTTTGTTCAAACAGTTGTTTCTAGAAAAAACTGTTTTATTTGTTAAATAAATTGCATCGTACAATCTTAGCAAGGGATGGAATTACAGTTTTAAAATGGTTTATAGAGCTTGACACCAAAAAGATAAAAGAAAAAGGTTGATTAAAAAACTATGAAATGGTTACTAGGTTTTCAGAATCCCACTTTGGGGAAAATTGTCTATAATTCATTCTCATTACTTTCATAAGATTGGTCAATCCACCATTACTGGATCTGACAAACTCATAATTCTGGAACACTCTCATTCTGTTTCCTACCCTTGCACAAATGTGAAAAACAATAAGTACATGTTACATAAACAGGGTGATGGTGTGAGAAGAGAAAGATGATAAATAGGAAAACATTACCTTTCGATATTTCACAAAGTAGGCATTGATGGGCAATCCGCCGTCCTTGCCTGCCCTCCACACCAGGTGGTATGTGTCTGCTGTGTGGGTCTGTGGGGGGCTCAGGATGATGGGAGCATCAGGGACAGAGGTGCCACTGGGATTTTTTTCTGATGACTCCACTGCACGGGGATGCCCCTTCCCTGGAAATGAGCTCAACAAGCCAGATTCTGAACTGTCTCTGTGGTCTCTTTCATCACTCTGAATAGCATCAGGTGTGAGTGTTTCTGCTTTTGTATTTGTTTCAAAAGGAACTGCAGGAAGACAGAGAGAAGGAGAGACAGACATACAGAAAGACAGAGAAATAGAGAGAGGGAGGAGATAATTTGAAAAAAGCTCATTTCATTGTCTTCTACCCAAGTGGTAATATCACTGCCTACACTGGTATTATTAGCACATTTGAGCCCTTAAAGTTAAAACATGGCAACAACTAAACTCTAGTCTCTTGCTCATGGTGGAGCAAATGAATTGTTTGAAAATAATTTTATGATGTGATGGTTGAGTGGCTTAAAGCTTTTTATTTTTCCTTTGCTTCATCCTAGCAATCCCTCTTTACTAACAATTTGCTGGACCAGCCCCACAAAAGTGCCACATGTGCTAAAGCTGCATCAGCTGTTCTGGCTCCAGGTGCTCTCTAATTATGACAGAAAAATGTCTGATTTTTTAAAAACTGTATACAGTAAAAGGCTTACTGCCATTAATCTCCCTCAAAATACTTTTCCTCATTTCAAACACATTTATCATTCTTGCCACTTCCTAAAGCAATTCTGGAAGTCTTCTTTTGTACTTCAATGTCCTGAATCAATTCAAAAATTTTACCTTTCATGATCATTTTGACTCTGGGGAAGAACCAGAAGCCACATGGTGCCAAGTCTGGTGTATTAGATGGATAAGGACACACTGTAACATTCTTATGAGCCTGCCTTTCTGTTGGATAGCACACAGAAGCAGCATTCACTATATTTTTGATCACCCTTAAAAAGACACTTGTGCAACTGCATTACGGACCAGAAGAACTGCTAACTGCATCTAGTTAACCCCCAGACTCACAGAAGGTAATAAAGGGGTGTGGTTTGAAGTCACTAACTTTTTGGGTAGTCAGTTATGCCACAACAAGGATCCCATAGACACCTACCCTACACACCAATCTACTCTCAAGGAAGAGGAAGAAATGCAGCTAACAAGACTAGCACAGATGGTATACACCTCACAGATACAAGACTTATTTCTAAGTCCTATTTCTGGATAGAATTAAAATTTGGCTTAAGAAAATACCCATCTAAAGACAGATAAAACAAGCAGATAGCCTTAATACTTATGAAAAACAGTATACAGAATATACAGAGGAAGATAAAAATAATTCATGTGCACTGAAAAAATAAGTAGGTTTGTATATCCAATAAAATTTATTCAGCACATTTCATAGGCCAAGCATTGTGCAGGATATTTAATAAACATAATCTCATTTAATTCTCAAAACAGCATTCTTAGGTAGAGAGTAATATTTCTTCCCACTTTACAGATAAAGAAATAGGGTCCTGTGAGACTAACTGACAACAGCTGTCAGACTAATGTTAACGATGCTTCTATGAAGAAAGCGAGAGGAATTAATGAAAACAAATCCTGTGCCAATATAATAAAACTGAAGGATTGACAGCTTTCTCTAAAGTGCTAGGAATATTGGCCACAAAAAGATTAATTATTGTGCAGGAAGGGAACAGAGGAAACAATGTGACAGTTACAAGGAACTCAGATTCCTGGTAAAAGGTGAGTGTTTTAGAACCACTACCCTTTAGCAGCCCAACCAATATAAAACAAGCTAACAGTGTAAGGTCAATCCCTGTGAGCTTAAAAGAGAGAAAGGGTGGCCCAGAAGCATCTTCCATCAAAGAAAACAATTTAGCAAGAAAATAATGTAGAAGAAAACTAATTAAGTTCACTGAGACAATTTGAAAATATTGCTCCTGGAATGGGTGTGTGAGTCAGAAGTTGAGTGGATGTTCAGGGTTGATCTGGGGCCTGCCTGCTAATGCAGAAAAACAGACTCTTGAAATTGGAGCTAATTAGCTGTGGCTTGGTGTATCTGTATCATTAGCAGTTTTGTGGGTCCTCTAGGCAGTTGACCACTGGGAGGTGGCATTTGGCTGCAAAAGAGTTTCCACACCAAACACCTCACTTTACACAGAGGTACAATAAATGTTATGCCATACCCTGTCCACTGCAAGAGTATCAAAATCCCATTTCTGTTATAGGTGCAATGCAGCTTTTTCACAACTTTTATCAAAAAGGGGATCCAATTAACTTATGCCATTCCCAATATAACTGGGGCACTCACAAGATACTAAATGCAATTTTTTTTTTGATACCAGGGATCGAACTCAGGACCTTGCGCTTGCGAGGCAGGCAGCAGAACCACTGAGCTAAATCCCCGGCCCACTAAATGCAATTTTAAAGGCTTTAGAATTTAGAAGTACAGATGCTCCTTTATGTACAGTGAGGTCACATCCCCATAAATTCACTGTAAATTAAAAATATCAGGCATGCCCTACCGAGGTCCGGAGTCGCACAGAACACACCGAATCAGCCCGCTGCAGACAGGCAGTTCTGTGCACGCCCTACCGAGGTCCTGAGTCGTGCAGAAGACGCCGAATCACCCCGCTGCAGACAGGCAGCCACGTGATTCCACACTACAAAGACTCAGAGGACACCAGACCACCAGACCAAGGTACTGAGTCCCACTGTTCCCGGCCCAGAGGTAGGGCCTTCTGAGCCGTCGTCCCACTGCTCCTGGTCCAGAGGAAGGGGCTTCC
>NW_004624812.1:155302-209825 GCF_000247695.1 Heterocephalus glaber
TTTCCAATGCGAAATGTAATTGTGTTGTATACCTACAATGTACCAATAAAAGAATTTAATACAAAAAAAATCATTAAGTTATTTTTTCCCCATTACCTGTGCACCCTTCACCCCTCCACCAGGTACAAACACTCAATGATAAATGTAAACGTATTGTATACCTAAAATGTACCAATAAAAGAACTTAAGAATAAATAAATAAATAATAAAAAATTAAAATATCCTTAAGTTGAAAGTGCATTTAATTCTCCTAACCTACTGGACATGACAGAGTATGGCGACTGGGATCTATGGCATCACAAGAGTATATATGTCTTACGGCTAGCCAAGGAAAAGCACAAAATTCAAAGCATTGTTTCAACTGAATGTGTCATTTCCACATCATCAAAAGGTTCAAAAAATTGTAATTGGAATCATCTTAAATTGGGGACCACCTCTAATTTCAAGTGTTTTCACATGCATTCTCAACTTATCTTCAAAACAACTCTGTGAAACAGGTAGAATAGACATCCAGCATTTTTAAGGTAATTATTTTTTAATTAGAAGAGATCAATGAAACTATGGCAATGTAAATGAACTTAGTGGCTCAGCTGAAACTAATTAAATATGGAGTAGGATATAACCACATCTGTCCAAGATGTGTCCACCATGAGGACTCACACTAGCAACACCCACTACCCTGTTTAGGAAACTTAGGCCAGCTCTCACAATAGTTTCGAACAGTTACAACTCACTCCACAAATATTTGTACATCCAGGACTTAAAAAACCCAAGGCCTCTTGGAAAAAATGAAAGGAGGGAGTCACCTCTGTCTTTGATCTCATTTCCTCTTGCCTTCACAGCAAACAAAGAAACTATCAGTATGCTAAAATTTAATATGGCTCAGAGTCCTGTGCAAAGAAGTAGGTTATGTACATGTTGTGTACCCAGTGGCCCATCCTCTGTCTTAAGGGTGCCCACACACTGCCATGGTAGTTCACACTGTGGAGGACTGGCCTGCACAAAGACCTGAGTGGAACCAGACCACAATGCAATTAAAGCCGGGAATTCTGAAGCCCCCAACCTGCTATCCAGAAGGATGAATGTGGTCTCCAGGATCAGGATAAGCACTGACCTGGAATCTATGGGCTCTCTGACCTGTGGGACTGAGGATCCAGGAAGAAAGGGGCCACAAAAAGCCCTCTAAAGCAGAGACCTTGGGCAGGGAGCTCAAGTTGCCCACCACTAAAGGCAGTACTGGATATTCTGCCTCTCACAAGACAAATACAGCGACAATCTCTACCTGACTGAGTAGTTGCTGGAAAACACTACTCTAAATGCCCACTGATGGAAGGCTTGAATTTTAATCAAGGCAACTTCGAGTTAATTTTAAATAATTATGATGGATATTCTATATGGCAGTACTTCAAAAATCATATAGCTTTTAAGTCATCATCATGAAAAATCAGTAGAACATAAACAAGTAATAGTATACATCTCATTAGAGAAATAACTTTGGGTAAGACAGGGGAAATATATACAGCAAGTCCCTGACTTACAAACAAGTTCTATTAAGGGAGAATATTTGTAAGTCAGATTCGTCTGTAATCTGACAAAGTAAGTCTTACACAGTACACCTGTAAAGCTTATACAGTACACCTATGAAAGTTCACAACTAAAATGTTCACAAGTCAGGGACTTACTATACATACAGGTATTAGTTGATAAGACCCCAAGTCTACATTCTCAATGAAGGCTAACCCTACAGACTTAGAATACTGTACTTATCAACAGCTGATATAAAAAATGCCCCCAGTAAAATTTTCAGTAGCTTAGAAAGCCAAAAGTATTACTCTGAAAGACAGGATATATTTTGAACATACTTCTAAAGAAGAGCTTTCTATTTGATAAGTTTAAAATACTTGTACACATCAGAAATGAAGACCAACGTTCACCTGATTCATGTACTGCAAAATATCCCAAAATTCAGTTTTATATTTCACTGTCTTAGGGCAAAATATATGTATTTAGAGATTACTGCATTCATTAAAATAACATATTTCAAACCATCTTTTCCCCTACTACGAAAGGACATTACTCAATTAAAACAAAAAAGGCAACTCACCAACTGTGAGAAACGCTTCTGACCGTGTGGTGCCATAATCATTTATCGCTTCACAGATGTATCTCCCTGCACGTTCTTGAGTGACAGCCTGGATGGAGAGGGAGCTTGAGCCAGCTCGGGACATGATGAAGTAGACAGGCTCTGGGTCAAGGCCTCCAGGTCTTACTAAGTGTGACTTTCGGGATTTGGACCTAAGGACTTGAGATGGATGACTGGTTATCAAACCACGACTATCATACCAGCGAATGACTGGGACTGGCACTCCAGTGGCATTGCAGGACAACATAACAAAGTCTCCATCTGACACCATTGCACTTGTTGGTGCTGTGATTATAACTGGCTTGAATCCATTGCCTATTAAAAAATAATTCACATACCAAAATTTTAGACTGTAATATTATTTACACCACAAAATAATTTCATCTGATTGCAGAAATAGGATATGAGAGAAATTATTAGAACAATGATACCTCCCCTTCCTTAGTCATCTTCTCAATTTCCACCAAGTAAAACTGTCAATAAAGCAGAATTGTTTGTAGCTGTAGGCTCCTACACATTCCCTACATAGAATTCCTGTACTACAGGGAGAAAGAAATCTCTCAAGAGCCTTCCATTAGCTATATATATTTAACTATTGTAAATACAGAATGGAGTTCAGGCCTTAACAAGAAAAAGATGTAAAGAAGTATAAAACTAGATCAGTCATCTTCAATTCTTTGGGAATCTGATTATAAAAGGTCTGGGAGGAAGAAATTCCTGTTTTAAGTAAAAGTTGAACTTTTTTCTTACTATTGACATAAAGATTTTTGTTTCTAAATTAAAGTCTCACTAAGTCTTTCCTTTTGGTCCTGGTATTCTCTGGAGGTATTTTTAATTGAGCCTACAATGACATACTGATTAACACAAAAGATATTTTCTCCATCATGTCTGTTTTTCTCAAAACCTACTTCCCACATCTAATAAAACCAACACTTGATCTTCTCAGATTTCTGAATTTTCACCAGTATAAAATGCCATCTCACTAGTCACAATCTGCATTTCCAGAACTACTAATGAAGATGAACATCTTTTCATATGTTTATGTGACATTCATATTTTCTCTACTCTGTGAAATGTTTTTTGTCGATTTTTCTGTGGGGACTTCTTTTTGTAAAATGGTTCAGAGTTCTTTGTACACAGCAGATAACTATTCTCTTGCTTAGTTAAATATGTCACTAGTGTCTTCTAGTTTATTGATTTTCTTTTCACTTCTTGATAGTGTCTTTTAACAATGAGGATGTTTTCATTTCAATGAAATGAATTATATCTTTATAATCAGCCTTTTAAAATATTTTGTTAAAAATTTTACCCATACATTATATAGATATTCTCCAATATAGTCCTAAAATATTTTTTCCTTTTGTCTTTTACATTTAAGTCTTTAATCTAGTGGGAATTTATCTTTCTATGCCATGTGAATTACAGATTTAATTTTACTTTTCTCTCCTTTTTGATAACCAATTATCCCATGTCAAAATTTGAAATAGATTATCTTCTCCCCAGTGATCTACAATGCCAGTTCAGTCAATTCCATACGTGCAAGTATCTTTTTGGCACAGTCTATCTGTTCCTGAGCCAATATAATGCTTTCTAAATTACTATTTTTTTTTATATTTAAGGCAAGTCTCTTCTTCTTTTAGAGTGTCTTAGCTATTATTGGGCCTCTGATTATCTATACAAATTTTAGGATAATTTTCTCAAGGTTCTCAAAATATTCAGATGAGATTTTAACTAGAATAGTATGAATTTACAGAAAATTTATGGAAAGACTACATAACTATAATACTGAATTTTGCTATCTATGAACTGGTATGTATGTCTTACGTAACAGAGTCTGTTTGAACATTGCCAATATAAAATGTTATTTTAAATATTTTATTATTATAGAGAAAGGCAAATGATTCTTGTTTATGGTCTTCATCCAGCCACCTTACTAAACATTATTAGTTCTAAGTAATAGACATATAAAACAGTCAGCAAACTATTTGAATATTCTATGATGGCAAGGCTGTAAATTAATAACAATGTTAGTTCTTATTTCTTTTTGTCTTTCTGTGCTAGTTTGGATCTCCAACATAAGGATGACTAGACGAGATATTAAAGGGAGTGCTTATAGTTCACCATTAAAGGTGACATTTCATGTGAGTTCTTATTAGATATCCTTTATCAAATTAAGAAAGTTCCTTCTATTTTAATTTTTCTAAATGTCTAATATGAACAGTGAATTACATACAATATTTTCCTACCTCTACTGAGATAATCATATTGCTTTTCTCCTTTATTTAATAAATAAGTTAAAAAAATACTTTAACTTTTCTGAGGGATTTCTTGTATAACTGCTCAATCAGATGTCTTTTCTTTTTTACACATTCCTGGCTAGTCAGTATTTTGTTTAGGATTTATATACCTATTTTCATAAAGAAGATTGGCTTTTGATTCTCCTTTCTTTTTCTTTTTTTTTTTTTTTGGTATCGGGGATTGAACTCGGGTCTTTGCGCTTGTGGGGCAGGCTGAGCTAAATCCCTGGCCCCTGATTCTCCTTTCTTATAGCAGTCTTTTGTGATTTTGAAGTCAAGATTCTACTCACTAGAGAGTTTTTATCTTCTTTTCTCCAGAAGGGTTGTGTAATATTTAGGATGATCTGTTACTTGCAAGTTTGGTGGAATCTCCACAAAACCATCTGACCTTGAGTTTTCTTTGTGGGAAGATTTTTAATTCCTAACTTAATTTCTTTCATAGTTACAGAGGACTCGTAGGCTTTTTATTTAAGTCAGACTTACTAAGTTACATTTTTCCTCAGAATTTGTGCATGCTATAATTTGGTTCTTAAATGTCCCCCAAACACATTGGAGCTCCATGTGTCTGCGGTGCTATTGGCCCCACCTTCAGGAGGTGGGGCCTACAGGAAGTTAGGTCATCACAGGTGTAGCCTTGAAGGAATACTGGGATCCCAGGCCCTTCCTGTCTCTTTTTGCTTCCATTTGAGGTGAAAAGACCTCCTGTACCATGGCTCCTACTGTGAGCAACTGTGCTGCCACAGAGCCAAAGCAGGGGAAGGCCAGGCCAAGGGACCATAGACTAAAACCCCTAAAACATGAGCCAAATAAACTTTCCCTTCATAATTATCTCAAGTATTTTGTCACAGTGATGAAAACTAACACAGTCCACTTCTGTTCATTTATGTAAATTATTTTAGTAAAGTTTATCAGTCATTATTTTTAATCTCTGTAAGACTTGTACTTATAGCCTCTTCATTTCTAATATTATTTATTTTTATCTGGATTCTTTACACTTAATTTTGTCAAAGATTTTTCCACTTTATTAGTCTTGACAAAGAACCAACTTCTACATTTATTGATCCTATTTTTTATTTTTGTTGTCTATTTAATTGATTTGTGCCCTTATCTAGTTTCTCCTATTTTTAAAAAAAATCTATTCTATTGTTCCTTCACGCACTAATATTCATTCTGTTTTCTGTTATAAGCAAATAAGGATACAAATTTCCTCCTGAATTCCATTTTGGTTATCTACTACAAAATTTGATCTGTAGCATTTTCATTATCAGGTCAGTTTAAAGTATTTTAAATCTACACTATGATTTCTTTTAATTCAGCCATTTGGAAGTATAATTTCAAATTTCCAAACACAGGGCAAGTTTTTAAATTATCTTTTTATTATTAACTTCTAGATTAATTTCAGTAAGATAAAAATTGTGGTCTGTAATGATTTTCTTAAATTTGAAGTGTTTAAAACTTTTATCATAAACAACTAATTTCCCTAATATATAAAGAACTATGATAAATCAATAAGAAAAAAGGCCAAAATTGTTTTAAACTGGACAAAAGACCATGAAACATGAAAACACAGGTATCTAAATTTAAATGATTCCTTAATGTGAAACAATACCTAATTCCACTCTTAATAAAAGAAATACAGACTACCTGGTACTTTCTCCTTTTTTTTACTTTTGGACTAGCAAAGATTAAAAAAAAGAAACTTCTGACAATATTCCACATTGATGAGGGTGTGAGGAAAGAAGCAAAGATATACGCTGCCTACAAGAGTAAAACTCATAACAATTAGGAGAGCAATCATTAATATCCATCAAAACTCCAAACTCATTTATGGCTTTATTCTGCAAGTTCATCTCTAGGAATCTCTTACAGATATTCACACATGTACAAAACAATCTTTGCAGAAGGACATTCATTACAGAACTATTTGTAATAGCAAAATATTAGAAACTCATCAATAAGGTACTAGTCAAATTGTTACACTATACGATGGAATACTATACAGCCATTCTTTTAAAAGGAATAAAATACTCTTCTATTTATCATATGGGAAGACATTCAAGATAACATGCTGGGTGAACATTTCAAGGTAAAGAACGCTACCACCATTTATGCGAAAAAGAAGATAATGTTATAAAATATATAAACACAAACACATGCTTGTGTGTGCCATATAGTATATAACTACAGGTATGCCTACGTACTGGGATATTCTAGAAGCTGATAAAACCAGTTAATTTTAAACAGGGACATGATTGGCTGTGGAACATGAGTGAGAGACTTTACCATAAAACTGTGTGTATCTGTTGAAAACATTTTTAAATTCTATTTTATTTTATCTTTAAATTTTCAAAATTATCATCTGATTTTTTCCCCCCAATCTTAGGAATGGAGCCTAGAACCCAGGGCCTCATGCATGCTAGTTAAGCACTCTACCAATGAGGTACACTGCCAGCCTAAAAACAAATTTTTAATAAGCCTGATTAAATAAGGTGGTTTCTTCACAGAAACACCTATCTGCCACTAGTAAAGAACACGGTATATGAATACAGTTCTGGCATGGCAATAGAATTATCTTAGTAAAAATGACTGTTTTTAGCTACTACAAAAGCCTACTTTGAAGTAAAATCTCCTATGATTACATGACCTAAAAGCTTACTTTGTTCAATTTGAAGTCTTCCAGTGGATTGCATAAATCCAATCCTATTATCTGCTACACACTGATACAGCCCAGAATCTTCCATGGTAACCCCAGTAATTTTCAGTTCATTTCCTCCGGTTAGATGTCGTGGGGAAGGATGAATAGGCTGTGCGTTATGAAACCAGGTACGGTTAGGAACTGGGTTCCCAAGAACATCACAGGTAAAATGTACTGTGGCACCTAGAGACACTCTTTGGTCCTGTAGTCCTTTAGAAATTGAAGCATGCTCTGAAAGTAAAACACACAAAGTAAAGTCTAGCCCTCAAGATATATGTTTTAAATTATCACACAAGTCATATAATATCTTCTTTCTATCAATAACAACTTGAAAACAAGTTGTATTCTCTATTGACATTCTTCCATCTGCTGTGATCATCAAGAAAAAATTAGAAATATATTTTAACTTTCCACTAATAGGATAAACCGTATGTTACTAATAAGTTATAGTCTCCTATTTTAGATCAATCCACCCACTTGATTCCCCTAATACACATGAATATGCACACATACACACAAATAGTTTCTAATCCAGGGCTTTTCTTAGCATTTACTTCGGGTGATTAATTTAAAATAAAGTAACAGTCTCCCTGGATTTCATGTTAAACAAGAGCTGAAGAAGATATTTTTTATTTTAAATTCTTTTTATGGTCAGTTCAACTCTGATATTAGGTGTATATTAGGAGAAAAGGAAAAAAAAACAGATCTTGCATATGCTATGCAAGTGCTCTACCACTGATCTATATCCTCTATCCCTCTCATTGAATTTTAAAATTCTCCTGCCATCTCCTTGTTGCTAATCTATATCAGGTAATGATACAAGTGAACATGAGAAAGAAAATTTACAAAAATTATATTTACTATGGAACTACTTCCTATTTAATTTTTTCCATTTTTCAGGAAAATCTGCTTTGATAAAGGCAAACACTTTCTGCTGCTACATGGTAGTGAGGTAGGTAGCTGATAGAAGAAAAAAGAAATAGCTTTCAGATAAGAAATACATGTAAAAATGTAGATAAAAATAATGCAAATTTTATGAGCCAAACCTAGGTGGAAAGCATACCAAAGGGAGAAAAAGTTTTAAAAATTAAACAGACTGAGTCCCTTTTGAGATAATGTTTTCTAGCCAGTACTCTGTCTCAGTTACTATTACAAGGATACCACGTAGATACATCGCAGAATCTTCTGTTCTGTTGCATTCCAGGTCATAAAGATGGGAGAACAAGCTGTGCATTAAGTAATCAGGTTAAGGGTGAGGGTCCCAAGAATACCCCCTGTGCATTGTTCTGTGCCAGTCAGAAACACAGCCTAATTCAATGGTCCTTGAGAAAAATGATGACTGTTCTGGCTACTGGTGTGGATATTTTAGATAATCCATGTTTCAATCTGAAACAAATATCCTGAAACAAATATCTGAAACAAATATCACAGATATCCTTCAACCATCAGTTAGACCAGGAAAATGGCCAGATTTGAAAAAAATAAAACAAAAAAACATTGAAGAATTAACATCTTACCAAGTACATTAACCATGTAAGTAACATGTTTTATGTCTCCAGACTTGTTGCCCACCACACACGAATAGTTTCCAGAGTCCGCTGGGTCGATGCTTGCTGTGGCAAGATGGGAATACAGTCGCCTCCAGTTGCTCCCCAGCACAGCATCTTGCCCCTCCTTCAGCCAGTACACTTGAGAGGCCGGGACCCCAGTCACCACACACTCCAAAGTTACAGGGCTATGAGAAAGAACAGCTAATGCCTGGGAAAGGGTGGGGTGAAGAATCTGAAAACCATCCGATGAAGGGCCTGGAAGAAGAAGAGAACACAAAATATTATTACTACGGATTCACATTCAGTCTCTTCCTTAGCAACACTGTAAGCATCCTCATGTTCCCACTTATTTTTCTTTATACCCAACAAGATCCCATTGGGTAGCTAAATCATTTTCAGTTGAATTTAAAATTTTAAAATAAGATTTTGTGGTTCTTTAGAACTACTTCTGAATTAGCACTCTGGAAATGTAAAATTCTCAACAAGTCCAGAAACCATTCCTTTACTGTGCTCTACTGATGTGACCTCAACTAACATTTACAATCTAAAATTACCCATGATTTTTGTCATATCTGAAAGGAATGAGAGCAGATATATCTTTTTTTTCTTAATTCATATTTAGCCACCATTTGATTACCGTTGCCATAAAGTGTTTATATTTTAAAAATAAATGATACTATTCCATAATTCATTGATACATTTGTTTTGTCCCTAAGATTAAGATAAAGTAAACGAGATCTGAAAAGAGAAAAGAAAAAGAAAATAAATTCACCTGTGCCGACTTTTATGAGCAACACTTTGAAGAACTAGTTACTATCACTCTCCCAAATACTTACGACTCACAAGGAGCTTCTGGCCAACAGGTTCAACTTTTAATTCATTGGTGATAGGATTATAAGCTGCACATTTGTATACTCCTTTGTCTTCTGAGGACACGTTCAAAATCTGAAGGTTTCCTGATGGAAGGATTACATAATTCCCTGAGAAAGGAAAGGAGTCCAGTTAGGCCTTGCCCTTTCTGAAGACCATCATGACACAACTAAAACTAGCAAAGGTTAACCGCTGTGCTTTAGATTTAGACACATAAGACCAGCAGCAAATAAGTGATTAAGGAAAATGCATTAAATGAAAGAAAGAGAAAGTCAAGGCAGAAAAGAAAAAAAGGTCAACAGTACTGGTGAAACAAAATCAAACCCATCAGAAACATTTGAGTAGATGGAAAGTTTGAAAGCATAAGAAGTACGTTTTGACAAAGATACAATGACCACAGCTACCACCTTGACAAACATCTACCAGTAGTACCAGTCAGTCACTTGGCGTTCATTCTTTTCAATAAATATACACTGGGTAGCTATTTTCTGCCAGGCATGGTACAGGTACAAGTGACACAGAAATGTAGAAGTATATCAGGGCACTGCATTCATGCAGCTAACATTCCACAGGTGAGGGGTGGCAGAAAAAGGGGACACAGCCAACAAGCAAGCAAAAAGATACTTAAGACATGTCAGATGGGGTAAATTCTATAAAGAAAAACAGAGTTGAATCAAAGGTTAGAGCAACAAGGAATATTTTAGAGCAGTCCATGCAGCCATCTATCTTTCCTAGGAAGTAGTATCTGAGGGGGACCAGAATGAATTGCAGGAGCAAGCCCTTGTGGTATAATGTATAATGTCACTAGAGCCATGTGTCTCAGTCTCCTCCACTTGACTTCTGAGATTATAGACAATATATGCGATGTATTTTTGTATGAACAGTCCCTGGCACACACAGAGCTTACTAGTAGGTTATGTAATAAGCATTTGCTCTGAGTGTGCTATTGGCTTTTCATAACAGGACTCACCTGTGGAATGTTTCAGCCACCTTCCCCGGATCTTATAGCGCACCTCGGCTTTGGGGTTACTAGCTGGTACCTGGCAGCCAATGAAACCAGTGCTTTTTTCTTCTGCTGTAATAACATGCTTTGCGGATGAATCAAAATCACCAAGAACTGAAATAGATAAAATAAATTCATGCAAAAGTGAATACTTCTCCCAAAGGGAAATTGGAAAATTGGAAACATTTGCAGCATGGCCTGGACAGCTAATCTCAGCCCTTAGGGTAGCATGATTTTTCTGGATCTGAGAGAGCAGCTGAGGTAGTACCTCCAAGGCTAACAGTTAAGTTACCTTACTCTTTTCAGAAGTCACTGTTTTCAGGGGACTGTAAGAAAAACAAACTTCGTCTAAAACACTAGGAAGAACTATAAAGCATAATTATTCCCATTCTGTAATGATAAATCCTTTTCAATCCAGGTCCTCATTAAAAGTCACTTCCCCTGTTGGTGACTACTCAAATTGAAAAAAAAAAAATGGCTTCTGGGAATAAACCTAGGTCATCAAAAGCCAAAGTAGTATATATCATTTAAATTTTTTGAATATACTAACTCAGTCTCCATCCCTTTCAGTTTAAATTCACTCCAGACAAGCCTGCACGAAGGGCTCTGTGTTATCTTCCAGTGCCCAAAGAATTCAGCAGTCTGCCACTAGGAATCCAGCCCTCCAGTGTGTGTCTTGGAGCTGTCTATGGGTCACAGCTCTACAAAAACATTTACTCTTCTCAGTTATGACAAACTCACTACTCCCGGGGAATCCAAATTTATTCTGTAAATAGGGGTGCCCTTACAAGACGTTTTCCATTACTGGAAGCCATTCACCATTTGAAAGGCAGATGGCTCAAACTTACTAAGAAAAACCACACATTCCAGATTTTCCATATGTTCAATACTCAAAATTCCTTTCTTTACAGTCAGTTATTTTTTTCCTGCTTCTTTAGCCTGGTTTCAATTAAATAAATTAAAAATCACTCAATAATCAAGGCAAATAAAACAATCAGATATAAAAGAAAGATAAAGCACTGCATGAAATAACTAAGTGTCAAAACAGACAACAGCTTTTTTGTTGTTACTGATATTATAGTCATTTAAGAAATCACAAAAAAATTGTTTAGAACTCACATTAGAAAACTGTTTTAATCATGGAGCTTAAAAAAAAATCATTTCCATGCCATTATTACAAATGAAGATAGTAGGCTAGGCCATAGAATTTCAAATATATTTCCTCAAGTTATATGTATGATCAAGTCAAGGCTGAATAAGAATTCTTAAGACTCCTACCAATATATGTCTCACACCAAAGCCCATGCTCTTCCCACAACTCAGAAATGCAAACACTAACAGTCACTTCAAGAAAACCCACAGATAACAAGGACCCAACGAAACTTACCTGCAATGGATACTGTTGCAGGGCCACTTAAAATTGCACCGATGCTATTGTTGGCAATGCACTGGTAATAACCCGAAAGGGAGGGGTTAAGAGAAAGAATCGTCAAAGTTCCCTGATGAATCTTAATCTGTTCCACATTTCTACCCAATCTTTTTCCATTATGCAACCAGGAGATGTGAGCAGTCAAGGGTTTAGCAGAACAATGTAGTATTACAGGTCCACCAAGCTGCTGGTCAGTAGAAAGTGGCTCAGAAATAAAGTAAGGTGCCAAGTCTACAAGGGAACATACCCCATATGCAAAAGGATAAAGAGAAGGGAAGAAAGGGAAGGAAGAGGAGAGAGAAACAAGAGTACATTAAATGCATTTCATCTGAACCTTTATAACTAAGGCAATATCTTACCTATATATATGGCAGCTCTTGATACTTGTAAAAATTTTAACAAAATTTTTATGAGCCCATCTTTTGGAATAAAACAGAGCAATATGTTAGCCTAAGACTTACATTAAAATTAAGGTAGAACAGACAAGAATGCTTATAATAAAAATATATATAACACTAATTCTATTAATGGAAAATACCAAGCTGCCTTTTAACAAAGTGATTTGTAAGACATGGAAGTTAAACACCTAAGAAAGTGAAGACAAGATGCCTTTCAAAATAAAAAGAACTCTCTCCTATTTTAACAATAGGATGTTATTCTGTAAATAAAGGCTATGTACTTTGCTACTTCATTATTTTAATATAAAATGCTCAACTCTTAAGAAAATAGAATGTTAGGAAGCCACACTGAAATACAAACTCTATCCTTTCTTGAGTATAAAGGCTTCATATTTATATTTGGCATTTGAAATAGTTTCATTTGTTATATTTATTCCTGCAGGAACTTGAGTAGGGAAGGGTGATTCTTGTACCAGATTAGCAATACACACCCCCCTCTTCCTCCTTCCCAAATAGGGAGGGGAGCAGCAATACCATTAATTTGATAGAATAAAATACTTAAAAGAAAAAAATAATAAATTGTTCAATCTTCTTTTACAGAATATTTAATCAGAAATAAAGATTAAAGAAAGCTTCTTGGCTAAACCTATGGTCATTGTTTAGAAAACCATAAAAGAAATAAAACCAATGAATCAATTTTCCTTTACCAAATCTAACAGTGTTATACAGGATTTTAAACAGATAATAAATACTACTCAATGAATAAACATCACTATATTTGTATATACATCTTTACATAAGTCTAAAATTTAAAAAATACATGTTGCCATGTATTTAGTCTGGGGCTTATATATTCTTAACAATAAACACATTTAAGCTTTCCAGTAACCCAAAGAAGTACACAATAAATTAGGTGAGGTCATGAAAGAAAGTGCCAGACTTGGCATCTGAACCAAGCTCTCTCGCTCCAAGTTGAACATTATCCCATTATTCTACATCTTCTCTTTTATGGTATGTAGTTAGCACTTTATTCCTGCTATCATTTCCAAATTCAGAAATCAGTAACATATAACATATCCTCTTACTGAAAAAAAAGCATGATTAGAAAATGTTTTATGGTGACAATTATAAGAATAAGAAATTACAAGAACAAGGATGAGACGGCCTCCTAATGCCCAAAGTACTATTAAAAGATCCTTAACGAGCTTACACAAGTTTTTAAATAATGTACACGGTCAAGCAAATCTCAGAAACATTTTAGATACTGCTATTATTGGCAAAGTATTAAAATCAAAATTTGTTTTTTAGGATTAAGATGAGGAAAGGCTTCAGCCAAAACCCCACCATTCTCCTCTTACCTGAAACCACAGAAGAACACAGAATCGTAAGAATAACATACAGTAGTGTCTGTAAGGGTCCAAGATCTGGATGCATAGCGCCCGATTATAGAAGCAGGTAGGACAGATTTCCAGAGAAAACCCAGGCCTTCACTCACTAGAAAGTATTAAAAAAGAAAAAAAAATCTAAACCATAAAATCCACTGAAATCTTTAATGTGAACCACTGGGAGTTTGAGCATGATGGCTGCCCACTACCCTGAATGCTCTGCATGGTGTTTGTCAAGACCTAGGCACTTTAGATCTTGAGATGCTAAATTAAAGTTGGAAGTTTTACTTATTCTCCTATGATACCAGGATACCTTTTATTATAGAGAATTAGTCATTCCAAATGAATACATTCAACTGCCTCTAGTGTCTTTTTATACAACTCACAAGCAACTAAGCACAACCAACATGTATTCTTTCTTCTCAAACAACAAAGTTATAACAAATACATGGTGCTTACTATGTGCCAGACCCCAGTTCAGTGTTTCTGAGATACAGTGGACACTTGACTTATGAACTCGATGGGTTCCTGAGGGCTGGTTGTAACTTAAGTTGGTGGTAAGTCAATATGGCTGAGGTGGGGATGTTTCCCTGGGTTCATGCTATAGATAACAAGAGGCAGATGAATCTTCCATTAACCTAATTAACCCAAGTTGTTCGTATGTCAGGCTGGTCATAACCTGAGGGTCCACCATCCTCATCTTCCTGACACAGGTGTTTCTGGTTTTCTTCCCTTTCCTCAGGTAGAGACCAGGCTCACGGATTGTTCAAACATAAAGAATACAGTACTAAGTGCCAGCCAGGCTGTGCTGGGATTGAATTTGGCATTCAGTGGTCATAGTGGGATCATCCAGGAAAAGAATAGTTAGGGATGAAGGCAGACAGGAAGGCTGGGCCAGATTGTATTCAGTGTTGAAGGCTGTACAAATGTTCTAGGACTTATTCTAAATGCCTTGGAGGACTTACAGAAGGAGAGTGATGTGATCTTATTTATGCTTTAAAAAGACCACAAGCTGATGGAGAATATGAAAAATGAGAGAGGCATGAAAGAGGAAGAGCCATCAGAAGGCATAGTAATCCCTCCAGAAGACAGATTGGGGGATGGTGGGTGAAAGCAGTGTCTTTAAAATGTTCCACAAAGCCAGCACTGGCAAGACTGTGGGGATAAATCACTATGATATATTGTTGGTGGAAATAAAATCAGTAGGTTCTTCATGGAGGCAGTATCTATCAAAAGCATTATTCATGTGACAAATATTTATTAAATATTTATTACATGCTAGGTACACTCAGCCAGGCCTAGGGACACATGTCTGTAATCCTAGCTACTCAGGAGGCTGAAGCAGGAGGATGTCAAGGTACTCTCTCAGAAGCCAGGAATAAAGCAATTTTTACTACGTAAGTACAAATAACATAGATAAAAGCTTGTATTTTAGATTCTAGAGAGAGAGAGAGGTGAACAATGAACAAGATAAATAAATAAAATTAGTAAAATTAAAAAGCTCCATGCATCCTTGAAACATGGCTAAGATTTTTTTCCTCTGTGACTTGGACATGTATCTACTATTGCACTTTGCTGTAGAACTTCTCTGGTTGCATAGCTTTGTCCTCTTTAAAGGCAAGAATGATACCATATTCAACATTGTAAAATTCTAATGCCTTGTCTTAAGAAAGTAAACACTCCATAAATGTTTCTTAAAATGAAGGGAATATTTTAATATAATGTATTTCCCAGATGGATGTTAAAGAGTAGTATTTAATGAAAACCACCATCTCATCAATTTAGTGTATTTTAGCTACATATTTAACTCTGAACTCATTTATTCATTCATATGTATAATTTTAAAAATAAGCAAAAGTACATTAAGTACTTACCATATACCAGGTATTACGCTAGACCTGGTTATTATTTCTGCAAATTCTGCCCCATGTTCCTACTCGGCCTGGGCTAGACAAAGAACCTATGACTACAGTCAAAATGTAAAAACTGTGTCATATTAATGATACTGAAGAAATGAAAATTTTATCTGCATACTCACTATGCAAAGAAAGATTAATTTTAACCCTGGATAAAACTAGGTAGTAACACAAAGCAAAACACCTTACATATGACTTCTACTAAGCCAAACAGTATCTCCCAGGATCTGGTGTTCTCTGTACCAGGTACAGTAAAATCTAAGTGGCAAACCCAAGTCTCTATAGTTTACTGACATCAGGTCATGGGCTGCCTTTCTCACTTTTTGTTGCTGACCTCTTCTAAAAAGAGGGAGAGGACATACATATTGGCACCACTCATTGACAGAAGGTCCCTGCTGTGGGTAAACTCATTCAGTTTATTTGAACTCTCACTTGGTTCAAGGGTAAGAACTAACATACACCGCTGGTAAGCAGTTAAGGCAATGTAAACATTCAAATAACTTGTTAACAGGAGATACTTTCCTAAGAGAATGAAGACAGGGAGGATTTTTTTCCACCTTTTGCCAAATCTTTCTTCAACTATTTATTTATTAGAAAGCAATGAAACAAGCTTCAGAGGCAACTTTAACCCTAGTACATGACCTACTTTACAGGTGTCCTTTCAAGTTTTACAGCTCATTGTTGCTACCTAAATATCATCAAACAGGAATCCCCTTTGTAAATTCTGTCTCTACTGGGTTTCTCAACATTCCCAGGTGATTTTGGAAGTTGGAAAGAATCTATGGTCACAAAAGGCATTTACTAAACATTTGTTGAATTGGCTTATATTTATCCACGGCAAGCTTGCCCAGTGTTTCAGAGAACTGTGATAGTGAGAGCAAGGAGTTGGATTCTGTTGTTACACAGGTTGGGTAGCCAGAAATTATACTTGACAGATATCATCAGACTCTCAGGTGCAAACTCACTGACCACAGAGAAGATAAGATGTGCACAAGTCAGAGCACATCCCTTAGCACCACTGGAAGATCACTCAATGCCATGTCATTTTCAAAAGTACTATCTTTATCAAAAAAAGAAACTGCTTAATGAGATTAGTGTCACTGCTATTTGACTAAATTATTACAAAACCAAATATATATGATATATAAATTTCCCTAGCACTGCTCTGGCACATTAACAATTTTTTTAGCCAAGTTTATCACAATTAAATGAGGCTCCTGTCATCTTATACATGGGACAGTGGACTGAACATGCATATCATCTCTCTCATCCATAAAAATTTACCTTCAAGAGACAACAGCCCTTAATTCCTAAATACAGTTGTTCTCCCTCCCTCCTTACACCCTCTCTGAAAATACGACCAGCAGAGAAAAGGTCCATGGGAAGAGCACACCAGCCCACTACACTTCATACACCACTTGGGCACACCCTCTGCCAAAGGCTGTTTGACCTCAGTTCTAGAATACACAGCATTCAAATATCCCATTAAAAACAGAATTCTGACTTAAGTCATATCAGAACAGACTTTGGATTGAACTCATATTGTCATTTTTCAAATTTCAGCGTTTCTCTCATTTAGAACTTCTTAAAAATACCCAGTGTTGGTTATGCTAGGAGAGCGCATGGGCAGACCAACACCTCCATGTGGTGGTGTGTGTGCGCTTTCCCATGATCTTGACAGTGAGGAGCCCGAAGGATTTCATAGATGTCTACTTGGATTTTGTACTTCCTTTATGCAGAAGGATAATGAATTTCCTCTTGGAACAAAAAAGACTATTTTGTAATTTCCATAACTGTGGATCTTAAGTTGCTTCATTTTTGATAGTTAAGTTGCTTTTACAGAATTAACAGGTCTCCAGGCCGAGGATTTAGCTCACTGGTTTCGCCGCTTGCTGCACAAGTGCAAGGACCCAAGTTCAATTCCCAGTACCAAAACAAAAACAAAAACAAGAATTAACAGGTCTCCAAGAAATAAAAAGAAAAAGTCATTATTGCCATAGTTTGAGCTCAGCATGGCTGTAGTTACCGTTTACTGGGGCTTCCTTTTATTGCAGGGCCTGTGGATATTCATCACTTCTTCACAGGATTAACTATTCTTGATGGAGGAGTGCATATAATTGAAGGGGATATTGGGGAGGCTTTTATTATTCTTGCAACAGATGAAGATGCAAGACGTGCCGTAAGTCACTCAGGAGGGTTTATCAAGGATTCATCTGTACAACTCTTTCTTAGTAGTAAGGCAGAAATGCAGAAAACTATAGAAATGAAAAAAACTGATCATTTAGGAAGAGGGCGGCCCTGATCTGGGGCATCAGGGTTGGCAGCCTATCTAATTACATTGAGGCCATGAAAGAAGATGAGAATAATTCTGGATATGTCTCTTCAATTAACCAAGATGCTGGGTTTCATACGAATGGCACAGGACTTGATTTAAGGCCAAGAAAGACAAGGCCATCGAAGGCTGAGAATCCTTATTTCTATGAGGTTTGCCTTACTTAGTAAATGAAGATGATGTACATGTCTTTTTTTCTGGTTTGTGTGCATAGAGTAATTTTCTTAAAACATCATGATGGCCGAAATAATGGTGATGCCATAATAAAATCTGCTTCGTGTATTGATGCTTCAGGAAGTCTTAAATGTCATAGAAGTTTTATGGGTTCAAGATTTATAGAAGTAATGCAGGGCTCAGAACAAGAGTGGAGTGAGTTTGGTGGAGATGCGGTTAAAAAGGGTAAAATTCCTATGAAAGCTGAAGGACATCTTCCTCCAAGAGAAGTTAATGATAGACATTTTCAAAAAAGGTCTCATTCAAAACCTCCCAGAACATGTTCTTGTTCCCCTGTTGGATTTTATGTTCACTTAAAAAAATCTGTCCTTAAATGTTAGCAAAAGAGATCTAAGAAATTTCTTTAAATATATTGATCTGACAAATGAACAGATTAGGTTCTTACATAAAAGATGAAAAAAGAACAAGATACGCCTTTGCGACTTTCAAGACTCTGAAAGACTGTAATACTGCTCTGGGTTTCCATAGGACTATTTTATAACATCATCCAGTTCATATTGATCCAGTTTCTAAAAAACAGATGAAGTTCATTGAATGTTATGAAAAGAAGAGACTAGGGTCAACAGAGAAAGAGATCTGGACGTGTTTCACAAAAATACTCTCAAAAAGGCTACTCTGGCCAAAAGCTGTGCATATAAGAAATTTTCCATTTGATGCTACAAAAGCTGAAGTGCAAAAATTCTTTGCAGACTTTTCTCTTGCTGAGGATGACATTTACCTGCTTTATGATGACAAAGGAGTTGGTCTGGGAGAAGCATTGATGAAATTTAAATCAGAAGAACAGGCCATGAAAGCTGAACATTTAAACCATCAAAGATTCTTAGGAACAGAGGTATTATCAAGAGTCATATCTGAGGCACAGATACAGGAATTGGGTGTAAATTTCTCCTTGATATTTACTGAGAAAAATGCAAGCCCGTTCATGGTCACATGATAAAGATGACCATTCCCATTTATTTGACTCAAAAGACCTATCAGTTTACTCAGTTGGCTCTTCTGAAAACCTTAGATATCAGCTAGAGGATTTGAGGCAACAGGATAACTTCAAGCATCCCCAGGGATATTTCCAACAGCCTGATAGACGCCCTCCAGAAGACTTCCGGCACTCTCCAGAGGACTTCTGGTTCCCTCTGGAAGACTTCAGGACTTCAGGAGGAGAACTTTTGGCTCCCTCGGGAGAAGCACTTCAGACGGCCTCCTGAAGACTTCAGGCACCCTCAGGAGGATGACTGAAGATGGCCTCTTGAGGACTGGACGTGGCCACTGGAGGAGGATTTCAGGCAGCCCCCTGAGGTAGACTTCAGGAGGTCCCCTGAAGGAGATTTCAGATGGCCACCAGAAAAGGATTTCAGGCATCCTTGGAAGGCCCTTCAGATGATGACTTCACAGGCACTCTAGGGAGGAGCACTTCAGGAAGCCCTTCCAGGAGGACTTCAGTCATTCCCCTGAAGATTTCAGGCAGTCACCCATGAAACATGTAAGATGGCTGGCCCAGGATCACTTCTGGAAACCCCATCGAAGCACCTCAGAAAGCCACCTCTTGAACATTTCAGGCAACCACCCCCAGAGCATTTCCGATGGCCGCCCCAGGAACATTTTAGGCGTTCCCAAGAGGATGATTTCAGGCATAGGCCAGATGATGACTTCATGGGCCCTCCCGTTGAAGACTTTAGGCACCCTCCTGATGAGGACTTCAGGAGCCCCCAGGAAGAAGATTTTAGATGCCCTTCTGATGAGGACTTTAGAAAATTCCTCGAGGAAGAACCTTAGGGAAGTTCCAGAGGAGGACCCTAGATTTCCTAACAATTTCTGTCCTTCTGGTGAGGATTTTAGGAGCTCACCTGAGGATTTTAGAAGGCATTGCCCTCTCATGAATTTTGGTCACCCAGAAGGTGGCAAATTTGATTTTGGAAAGTGCTGATCCCAAATTAAACTGTGGTTCAGGTAGAGTAACTCCTGTTAAGATAAAGAATCTTCCATTTAAAGCAAATGTAAATGAAATTTTAGACTTCTTCCATGGTTACAGAATCATACCTGATTCAGTTTCAATACAGTAAAATGAGCAAGGTTTACCTATAGGGGAAGCCGTTGTTGCTATGATCAACTATCTATGGGTGCTATTAAAGATCTTAATGATATGCCAGTTGGTCCAAGGAAGGTTAAGCTAATTTTGCTTTAGAGAGTATTTCTAAATTCAGTTACCATCCCACAGTATTGATGCAGTAAAATGCATTTTTTAAAAAGTGTGATTTTTAAACATTTATTTTGATCTGTGAATAGAAAAACTGTAAATAGAGTGTGAATTTGATTTTCTTTTGCTTGCAAACTGCCATTCATTTTTTTTTCCTAATTTAAAATTACATATGCTGTATTTTTGTTAGGGCAGTGGGAACTAATGTCCTGAGTTCCTTAATTTTTGTTGCTGTTATGGGTAAACCTCAAAGACTTGTTGGAGTTGTAGTTGGGGAAGATACATTTTATATTTATTTTTATTTCTTTCTGTAGTCAATGCCTTTTACCCAAACAGTATAAGAAAATGGTCAATGGCCGATTGTTCAGGTTTGGCATTTTCATTGCTATCTGCCTGCAGAATTAATGCCCTCTTGTCTAAGATATCACCGTGTTGAGATCTCCTGTTAATTATGAATAGTCAAAATGGACAGACTGTGAACTTTGAAATTTACTTACATGAAAAGCTTAGGAAATTCTTAGTTTCCATGTTCATAACTTTGCAAAATTTTATAAAAATAAAAAATAGCAACTGAAAAAAAAATATGCAATGTTGTTAACACAATGACTGGTATTATTTTAAACAAAATACTCAAGATTTTTCCAACATATTTTACAAATAGAAACTTGTAAAAAGAAAGTTTCTACCAATATCCACTGACCAAAAAACTTACAATTCAGTACAGAATGTTTGGAAATTACATAAAAATATATAAAAAGAAAGTGATCCAAACATTCTGATAACATCAATATTTTGATGCACTTCCTTCTAATCCTTATCATGTACGTGTATATTTACCCAACTGAGATCATAACATGTAACAGTTTTAAATTCTTTTAATCATTTATTATCTAATGATCCTTCATGGCCATTATTTGTAGCAGCTGCAGAAACTCGGATTATTGGAGGAATGTATTTTAATCTATTTAATCATTCCCTTTTTATAATTAGACTACTTTTCAGCACATCTGTATTTGCTATTACAGACGATGCTGCCATGAATGTCACTGTCCATAAATCTTTAGCCAGTCCTAAATAATTAGTCCTTAGATTTTTAGAAGTGGAATTATTGGGTCAAAGAATACAAACATTTTTAAGGCTCTTAATACATCATCAAACTATTTTCTAAGATGACAACACCAGTGTACAACCCTGTCCCCAACAAGCACATGATCGTAACTTCTCCCATCAGTATGTGATGTCGGTACTTAGACTATGGTAAGCAAACTGTGGATGTAAAACACCTACACTTTGAACTATTGATTAAAATACCTGATAGGACACAAAGCAACTTTTACTGTGTAACCTATTAAGAATTTATTTTACCAATATTCTAAATTTACACAAAACTAACTGCAAAAGAATGAAAGGCATGGAGATTGCAGGCCACACTTATCAAACCTTGTCCATATCTGATCTTCCACTAACAAAATACACCACAGACAGAAAACCTCTGCTTTCTCCAAAACTCTTTTACAAAGTAGGATAGAGGCACAGTTGCCATTCTGTATAGATTTATAGCATTTATTTCTCTAAAACTACATTTATATGCAAAAATTGCTGACACTTTATAGGAAAATATACTGGCATTCAAAACCAAAGAGTGCCACTGATTTCAAGACTATATTCTTCTTTCCCTGTTGCTCTTCTTGTCAATGTAAAAAAATAACCCAAGGGGTAGAATTTTAAATTGGGTTCAAATCAGTATGTGAAAAACCTAACAGTTAAGGCTTAACTCACTAGTCTCAGGATGCACTCACATGACCCTAGGACAGTCCTTCCACCTCCTTCCTATCTCCAGATCAAGTTCATGGCCAACACTGGTCCATCTTTTCCACTACAGTTCTGAGTGGCTGATTTGTCTGAGGAAATGCTCACTAGTCACTTTGCACTCAGGAAAGCCCCTAGTATAGAGCCTCTCCAGGAAAAAAAAGAGGGTAGAGTTAAAGAAAAAAAAGAGCAAAGTGTAGTAGTACCCTATTAAACGTACAAATGAAGACATCTCTTTCCTCCTTGCTGTAGAAATCTTTGGAGGGCTCCCCAGCCGTGTCTGGCAGAGTGCTGCTCTCTCCTTGAATATTGAGGTTACAAAGAAGAGCTGGTATTTCCTAATTTAGAGTTTTAAGCCCTTCCCTCCCATCTACATGAAAGCAATTTGTCAGGATAACAAACCGCACTTTATATGCCATCCAAGCTTAGCAGCATTTCTGTTGGCCAAGGGAGGCTAAAGGTATGCCTCATCTTAGAATGAGAAAGGAAATACTTCCCTAACGTTTACTTAACTTATTGTTCAGGTTGTGAACTTACTGCTTTTATAACCCCTCTTCAACATGCTGCCAGAATAATCCTTTGGGGAAAGTCCTTCCTGAATTTTTAGATTTGATTACTTTGTTTTTGAAGCATTGCCTCTGCTCTCCTAAGGACGATCAAGGCTGTCTTTCTGAATTATCCTTCTTCCCAGATGTGTATGTCCTACTTTCTCAGAGTTTGCCCTACCCCCTTCAAGTTTAAGGAATAACTATGATTAGTTTGTGAACAAAAACTTGGCTTTGGGATCAGGACAGCTCTTCAAAAATAGAAAGACATATTAAGTTTGTTTCCTTCTTAAAAGAATCTTATTTGCGATTTCCTTCTTTCAAATTGATTTAGCCCTATTTTAAAACTATCCATTTCAAAACATCAACTGATAAGAAAAAATGAGTTTTCCACAACAACTTAAAAGAAAAACTAAAATATACTTACTTAAAAATTCTTGGTTAGGTATGATTGAGATCAATTCTGTACGGTTTAAGTACGCAAATCAAATACACAAAGACACTTTTTAAAAAAAAAACAACCCACTGAACTATCTGGAATTCAATCACATGCAACTTTGTCTTACTATCAAAGTTTTTTTCCATTCAGAATATTTAAATAATATAGCCAAGCTAACATTTCCTACACAAACTTCTAAAAAAAAACAGAAACAAAAAAAACCACTATCCTTTCAATCAGTTAATCCCAAACATAGGACATCTACTTGGGGTGAGATCCTGTCAGCAGTACAAAGACAGGGATGGCATAATTCCTGTACCTTCTGCAGCCAATGACAACCTCCAACCTATACCCTGCAATGTGGGAAATGGCTGAAGGCAAATTAGAAGGCTGTCATGAAAGGGAATTGGGGACCTGGACTAGAGAAATACCAGAGCATAAACTTAGAAGACCTTTAATTTAAGACATGGATATAAATAAAAAATGTAAGAAATAGAATTGATAGGTTGGAACTCATTCACAGATCTATTTCTTTGTTTCCCAACTACCTTGACGAGGTTGCTGTCCAGATTTCTGACTTCGACCAGTGACTAAATGATGTGCATTTACCAAGACAGGAAACACATGAGAAGTAGGAGTGTCTTTCCTGGTTACTGTTTGCAAAGTGTGGAGAGAATGGAAAATGTGTACCTGAAGATATGGAGATTATGATTTGAGGTGGATTTAAGTGGTACTTCAGAGCAGACCAACAGAAAGAGGACTGAAACTCTTTTTTTGTTTGTTTTTGTTTTCTGTTTTTTTGAGATAAGGTCTTACTTATGTCGTTCAGGCTGGCCTTCAACTCACTATGTAGTCCAAGCTGGCTTTGATCTCATGGCGATTCTCCTGCCTCAGCCTCCCAAACGCTGAGATTGAAGGCATGTGCTACCATGCCCAGCTTGAGGACTGAAATTCTTAACAGAGATATTTTGGGGGGATCATAGATGGAAATTTGGGGAGCAACAGTAGACAAAAATAACTGTTGATCCAAATAGAGGCAAAAGCCTCCAGCTGAATTCTAAAAAATGCCAATTCTGAAGGTTTAGGAACTCCTCAAAATTAGCCACACTATCATAGTATTATTAAAAAAAATTTTAAAACAAAAAGGAAAAGACAGAAACTGATATTCCATGGATGCCATCAATCACTTAAGACTTCTTTAAAAATGACTTCAGAAATGTCATTAAATTTCACACTGATATACACCTTTCAAAGTACTGTAGTACAGGGTAATAAGACTCGGCTTGAAGCTGTTCACTCCTTGGTGATTACTAAAAGCTTTGATCAGTGACAGTCTTCATGTTGTCCAATGGGATCTCCCAAAACGAGAGGAACAGCTGGCAAACATCCTTCAGTGATTTTATGAGAGGATGGGGGAGGGGCACAGAAAACAGAGGCAAAGAAAGTGCTATCATTAACTGCAACAAATATACTAATAGTTAGCATGTTATTCTCTGGGGGCTATGTCGGTCCTTTTAAAAACCAAAGAATCCCTTAAAGCAGCCATGTACAATTGACAATGATGATTTCTCTGACCTGTCACATAACTGAGTCAGGAGGAGAAACAGAGGAGTCCTATAAAAGGAGACAAAGGGTATCAAACGCCCAGGCCCATTAGCAGTAACTGGCAGGACTCTCTTCTTACCAGAGAGATGCCTCTCAATTTGAGATGCCCATGGTACCCACTGTATGAGTACTTTATTAATGACTGCAGCATCATTCAGATCAACCTTTTAAAAGGCTGGCACCATAGACTTCATCCCCTTCCCCCATTTCTCAGTCGAGTCAGCCAAGCATATAAATGATCCTGCTGCCTGCAGAAGCATTTCCTTTCACTGCAGACCGCCAAAAGTGGACAGAGAAAATGGAAGTGACTTGGGAGTTTTGGCACCAAAAAGGCCAAATGAGCAAAGAAATAATCAACTCCACATGAGCTACTTCAGCACCAACACAATGAAAAGGGACTAGGACTAACCCCAGGAAAGGTCACAGGGCTCAAGGGTCACAGTAGAAAAAGCCAATGGTGAGGGGCTACCAGCTGCACCAAGCATCAATGTGGTCCTAATTACATACTGAAAGAGAGGGGTCTGAGAGCTGAGTTAGGCTCTACTCACAATGTTTGTGTGGTTCTTAAAAAAGACAAGTCAAATGTTCTGTTCCACTGTTTCCAACAGAATTTCTTCCTGCCTCTGGAGCACAGGAACTCAAAAATTGTGGAGATAAAATAAACCTGGCATCCACGGTGAACTGTACAGAAGCATTATGAATTTTAAAAGTATAGCTGCATACAAATGGTGAAATGTTAAAAAAAAAAACTTTGGAGAGATTACTGAAAAAATAAAACAGCAAATTTCAAGGGGAATTTGTTGCAAGTACTGTAGAGTCAACAATTGTTACAAATTCAACACTTGGTGGATTTTCAAGTTTGTCATTGCATTGGCTTTGTGGGTAAAAATAACGGAGTTATGGTAACCACAAAACAAATGCTAAAAACAAAATTTTTAAAGTTTGCTAGGAACCAGCTAAACTTGAACATACTGATGTTGTAAAGATACCATCAGACACTTGGTAACTTTCTTCAGTACATGAGAAGGAGGGGGCACACAGAAACATTTGAAAAGGAGCTCTATGTTAAGTGGTAGGTAATATAATGAATACAGTTGTTTAGAAGTTCAGGGCTTTGCTTAGATCTTACCAAATGCTACACTGGACTGATGGGAGTACAGGATTTTCCCTGGCAATTACAAAAGATTCAACCTCAAGGAGTTTGATTTAGATTTCATTTTAATAACGTGGGAGGGGGGTGTTAAGGAGAAACTAATGTCCACAAAGTATATTCTAATATATGAAGTCAAGCATTTAGGAAAAAGCAAATAAGAAAAAAACTAGAACTTTTGGAAAGGTCTGTGCTGTAAATAAATTTGCATCCATACTGGTTGAACATCCTAAGTCTCTGCACAAGTATTTTTAGGTTATGGGACCCTGGGAGTTATGAGTTTCCTAGTAACATAAGGCTACATGAAATAACTGAATTAGTCGAGATTTCTTACAAGCCCTTGATTTTCTCAACTTGGTAATGGGAATTAAGTCAGACACAGCTTCATCAAATCTGCTGTGCCACTGTGGAAGAGTGGCTGTGCAGTAATAATAGGTCTCTTCAGGCACATTCAAAAGTTGATGAACATAAATCACAGATTATTAAGTAGTCACCACATAACTGGCACAAACTGATGCTAAGTCATGACACAAGTAGAGACACACAGTGGTCTGTACCAAAAAAACAGGCATCCCAGAACACCTCACATTGGTGGTAGGCAGATAAAACCAAAGTAATGATCAGAATACAATGCCCTGGCAGATGAGAAAATAAAAAAACAAGTCCATTAAGATCATAATATCTTTGTAAACATAGCACAAAATTTTAGTCCAGTCATAAGAGCCTGAGAAGTCATCTTTGGCATTAGGTCTGATCTAACAGAAATGAAGAAAACTTTGTTGGGATGTCTCTGTTAAGCTAAGCCAGGCAATAGCTGCTGCACTAGGAAACAACAAACAGGATAAGCAAAAAGAATAATTCAAGGACACACACACACACACCCCCCTAGAAAAACCATGACCGCAGACAAACCTAATCTAGAAGATAAACTTTTCTGAAAATTCTTTGTTAATCATTTTCAGTATCAATGTATAAAAGAATCATTATAAAGTCATTCTCAGTGTGATTATACCTGATTTGTACTCCCATATATTCTCAACCCCAACTTTATGACTCATTTATTCATTATAGCTATTTGCAAAAAAAAAAAAAAGAAAATCAAGAACATTATAAAAAAGTGCCATAACATTTCTAAAAGAATTCCAAATTTCTTGATACAATAACATCACCGGAAGGTCTTCATGCTACTTCACTGCAAGGTGGAAGGGAAAACAGCAAGAGATTAAACTTGGTTTTATCAGGAACCCAGTTCTGTGATAACTATCCATTCCCGTGTTTACATTAATTCATTCATGGGGCAGGGACTTCATGGCTAATTAATTATTTGTTAACAGTTCTACCTCTCAATTCGGCTGTATTAGGATTAAGCTCCCACCCATGAACCATGAAGGACATACTCAAACCATAGCAAGTACCTACATTCAAAGTATTTAGAGAAAAAAAAAATGTGTGAGATAAAGTAGAATAAGGCACTAGGGGCCTTGACTTTATTTCCTAAAATGCTGAATTTCTGACATCTTTAATTTTTGTATTATATATAAGCAATGGAATTTAAGACTTTTTACTGTAAAAATTTTTCAAAAGGGAACAGCACCTCTTATTTTTTAAATAATAAAAGTGATATCGACCACATTACAGTGAAACTATCGATGCAGTATCATAGAATTTTGGAAACACTATCAGAAACATGTATACAATGGGAAACATCAGTCTTCTCATGAAGACTCAATATTTACCTTAAAAAAAAAAATCACTGGTTACATCAAAAGAGCACTACCAAAAAAAACCCAAAAAACAAAACAAAACAAAAAAAAAGAGCACTACCAATTTGTAAACTACATAGATAGGAAAAGGGAGATTGAATTTGATCAGTCCACACTTTCCATCTATGGAAATACTGCAATGAGTCCCATTAACAGAGTCACATAATCATTGCCTGCTTCTCTTCCTGGCTTCCCTGCCAACTTAAGTGAGCACCTTAAGAATAAACACCTAGAGCCAGGGATTTAGCTCAGTGGTTCCGGCGCCTGCCTCATAAGCGCAAGGTCCTAAGTTTGATCCCTGGTACCAAAAAAAAAAAAACAAAACATAAGAATAAACGCCCAGATGCAAGTGTGGGTGTTCTAAAACATCAGATATTATTTTGTTTATCTGAATTACAATCTCTGCTTGAAAAGCCTCAGGGTGCAAATAAAACATACTACTAATTAAAATAACCAGGCAAAGTACTAGTAAAATAACTAAAAAGTACCTTTTATAGAAACGCTTTTTAGGTGCTTCCTCCTAACCTCAGTATACCGAACAATGAATGTGCCCTTAAAATTAAGTGAGGTATTCCCATTTCTGCTGGGAAGGATAAAAAGTCAACTTAAGTCTATAGCCAGAGAAAGAACTGTACTTGATTTATGCTATACTGGCCATAAATCTTATGCATGGAGAGACATCTAGCCTAAGAAATAGCAAAGAAGTCACAGTCTGATACAAATAACTTTATGTTGATGATTTACTAAATTTAAACTATCGCAAAGGCTCCCAGGTTTAGGGATATTAATCATCAGAAGATTTAAAAAAAAAACATCTGGATGCTGGGAGTGTAGTTCATTGACAGAGCAACTGCCTAGAGTAAGGCACAGGGCTCAATACCCAGCACTGAAAAAAATAAATTAAAATGTGTGTGTGTGTGTGTGTTTAAAAAACCTTTCTGTCCTAAGTATGAGTGCCAAAATTTTGCTAACCAAGAATATTAAATTTTTTTAAAAATTAAGGCATGCCATCTACTATCATTGTTTCATTAGAAAAAGACAAAAAGGTAAGGAGGAAATAATTTCAGCATAAATTTTGCTTTAGGAAGCAATCACTACATGCTTTTTGGATGTTTGTCTAATTTTACTCCAGATAAGTATAAAATCTTCATTAAAAATCACACTACTTTGCAGGAGAAATAATTAAAGATTTATGTTTTCACTGTCTTAAGTCAGTGGGATTTATAACAGCTCAAAGCCATACATTTCATCATAAAACAGGATAAGTCATGTGTCCCCTAAGATATCCTGAGCTTTTCATCCTCAATATCAGCTAATATAATCTCTCTAGAGGAGGAGTATCACTCTCGCTTGCAGAGACCCAACTTGTATCAGAGTCCCATCCTTTATCTTCATGATTAAGTTTCCCACTGAAGTAGGCCAAATGTTCAGACCTTTCAGGGAAGCTGGTGTTTCAGAGGCAGAAAGTTTGTCATGTCCATCCCTACAGTCAACTTAGAAAAGTATCCATTACCTCTTTTCTCTCTACATACTACTCTAAAACCTCAGGTTTTAAAACTTTTCTTCTTCACCAATGGCCTTGATTTTTAATGCAATCTGATTTTATAAGTAAAAACATCACTGCCAAGGATTCATAAAGGGAAAGTACAGAATTTGATTCCACTCAACTAACTATTCTATAATAGATCAGGTTATTTTCAGGTCACATAAATATAAGCTTCTTTGGGGGAGATGGTACATGGGAAACCCCTGCACTTTCCACTCAGTTTTATGTGAACCTAAAACTGCTCTTAAAAGTTAAGTTTATTTTTCAACTTTTTCTAGTGGACTCAGATTAACCACTATTTGTCAGTTCAGTGATGGAGGAGATTGTGTCTGTCTTGCTCACCACTGTACATCCAACAGCCAGGAAGTTATCTTACACGAAATAAGTGCTTCACAAATTTTGATAAATGAATAAACTCACACTGCACAAAATTCAGCAATGTTTCTGGGAATTATAGAGTTAAGAAACTACTGATTTAATATGGTACCTTGGTACTCATCATCAATCAATTGATTCTGGGAGGTGTGCTGAGTACCAAAAACAGTGAGTACCAAACCAATTGTTTTGGTTGGAAAAGGTAGCAAGTCCAGGCAATTGACACCCACAAGTTCTAGCACATGGAGTACCAAACAAGCGATGCATACTGGGATAAAATTTCATGTCAAATACATAGAGTACAAGATTCAGCAAGATTTCAAGTACCAAAGTATGTCTGTATTAGCTTTCTTGTGGCTGATACCCCAACACACACAACTTACAGGAGGGAGAGGGTTGCTTAGTTCACAGTTTGAGAGGTTTCAGGTCATGGGTGGCTGACTAGAAGGCAAGAATATCATGGAAGAAGGATGTGGTAAAGGAAAGCTGCTCGCTTCATGGAGGTTGGAAAGATGAGTAGGGGAATAAGACCAGCAAGACAGACCCTTCAAAGGCAGCCCCAGTGACACTCCCCACCCCAAGTGTCCACATCTTCTAACAGCACGTTCAGCTGTGGACATCAGTGGATTAACCCACTGGTGAGTACAGCTCCTGCATAACCCAATGGCCTTGCTAAGAGTCTCATAATTCAGTCAAGCTGAAAATTATGTTTAACCATCACTTAATTGTCACAGCCAACAAAGAAATGATAAGGATGGTCAAATATCATAAAATAGCTGTTTAAGAGGGTGCTTTATCAGAGTTTATTTAGTCTTTCATGGAAGACTCGTGTATTTTTATTTACTTATTTCAATGCCAAGTTTTAAAAATCAATAGCCAGTGGTCTGTATTATATGTAATTTAAAACAGACACTGACATCAAGATGACTAGCAAAAAGCATGAAGCAGAATTACAGAGAAACCATAGGCAAAAGTAAAAATAGGTTAAATGAGTGTTATCAAAAGTCCATTTAAACTTAAAGAAAATTCAAAAAACACCAGAAATATTATTCCTTTATTCAAAAATAGAAATGAATCGTAATCTACAAGACATTCATCGTGATCTTAAAGGCTCTAAAGGCATAGTACGACCCGCAGTAGGTAAATGGAAATGACTACACGTAGGATGGCTCTAAGAATTTGTAGCCAAGACAAATACAACAGACTTTCTTCATATATTTTTGACAGAGGTCAGCAATAGTAACTAAAATATCAGTATTTCAGTATACATAGTTACATTTCCTGCAACATGATATAAACTTAAAATCAAGTGATAGTAAGATCTTCTAAATCCAAATTCTACCACATAATGGTGCTAAAATTCTAAGAGCCATTTTAAATACATTTTAGGAGTACTGGACAAATTAACAAAGTCAAATCACAAAACAGTTTTACAAATCTTAAAATTATCAATTCAGTTTGTCCCACCTCCTGCCAATATTTTTATAAGTTTTCAATTTAGTAAATTAATTTATACATATATGTGAGGCAGATCAGTCATTCCCTGGCAATATCAGGCAATACAAATTTGCTGATTTGTTTACATGAACAAATGTCATCTTCCTAAGTAGTTAAAATTAAGATTTTAAAATATTGTACAAGTATTTAAAGCAGGGCTAACAGAGACTGTTTAACTGTTTAAGGCAATGGTTCTCAGTCATCTTTCTGCCTTGGCACAGAAGAATTATAACATCTTTGCTGGGGTAACTAAGGATCACTTGGCTGTGATTTGAGGGGCTGGGACTACTACACATGAAAAGTTGTGTCAAATAATTCTGGTAATTTACTCCACTGCTACCTCTTGCTTCTATTAGGCAGAAAGTAATTGGTTTGTGTGGAAATATATATGTGTGACCACACACACACATACACACAGTCTACCAAAAAAATGTATACACACTTCAAGAAAAGAAAAATAGTATGGTGTTTTTTCAACAGATGGTGTTACCCTCATATGGGGGACCCTAGAGGATGTCATATATCACAGAAAACCACAGAAATTGAAAATACATGTGCACCAATCTCGATGACCAACGATACCCAAGCAGCAATTGACAATACTAATACATGTCTGGAAGCTAATGCCCACCACTTCGAGAACCTCTTGTAATTGTAGAGGCCAAAGGTAACTTGTATTAATCTCACTATGTCTCAATAAATTTAGCATTAAAATATTTGTATGTTTTTCTTTTCCTGCTGTATTGTGTGTGTATATATATATATATATATTTTGTGGACTCTGTATATAACCAAACATGTTTTATGAGTTTGTTATGCCAAAGAATCACAGCTACATTGGTATTTCTATTTTACAAATGAGGAAAACAAAACGCAAGAATGCTCAGATGGCCTCCCTGAGAGATCACAGCTCATGACTGACAGGTGAGATCTGTGCCCAGGATGACCACTGGCCTAGGCTTCCCCACTACACACAGAGCTTCCTAACTGAAAGAAAGGCCTACCTCTGTCCACACTTAGGTCCACTCACTTCAGTGGGAGCACAAGCCTCTTCTCATCCTGGAATAATGAGGTTTTAGTTCTTCTCTTGTCTATTCTGCAGAAGGATTTTTGGAAGTATAAAATTCACTTAAAAACAGTATCAGTGTTTCTGCACTATTAATAAGTTCTTGTCATATTCCAGGTCATCAGCCAAAGACATACAACAAGACTTCATCAACCAATTTGCATTTGTACTTCTGAAGCACATCAATGACATATAAAGCTCAGATGATGTTACAGAATTCTGTAACCTTCAAGGAAACTTTGAAACAGGTAAAAAGATAAGTAGGAGAACTGAAATATCTTTAAGCTTATGGCAGCACTGGTATGCCAGACTCAAAAGGCATGTAACATAGCAGGCAGCCTTCCACATCTTAGGTATACATATAGTGCCTGGATCCACAATAATATGTCTTAGTACGAGAAGTAAATATTAATACACAGTTAAAGGGTTTCATTGAACTTAGAGGGATTATATATATTGGGGTATACTTTTAAGGTGGATGGGTCAAATAATGGATTGACAGTTAAAAATAAATTCACTGTTAAAAGGAAAAACAGCCAGGCATGGTAGCACATGTCTGTAATCCCAGCACTCAGGAGCTGAGACAGTTCAAGGCCAGCCTGGGCTACAGAGTGAGTTCAAGGCCAGCCTGATTAAAAAAAAAAAAAAAAAAAAAATGGAAAAACAATAAGCATCCTGCTTGAAAGCAAAATAATCAAATCAAACCAAAAATAATACAAAATTAATAAAAGTATCTTTCAAACCATTAAACTCAATTGTGGCAATCTAAAAATTTAAAACTAATTTTCAAAATTTTTGAATTCTATTAGTTTTATTTGTATTTACTTTGAAATTTTAGTTTCATAAGAAACTCCCATCTAATTTATTTTGTTCATTAAATGAGATTAGTATTATATAAAACTAAGACAAGAATTTTTCCTTTTGAAAAAGTCAAAGACTATTCAAGTTTGAATGCTAGCGGCCTTTTTCCTTCTTGAAGAATTATTACCGTCAACGCAGAAGACAGAAAAAAAAGAGGATATAAACCAATGGTCAACTGAAAAGTGCCCATCACGTGTCTTGTTACAATCCACAACTGCTTCTGGCTCCAGTTTTTTGGATTCCACTCACCACTATATCTTCAAGAGCCACATGACAACAATTTATAGTTATCCTGGCCAGCTGTATATAGCATGGGGGGCAGGATGGGTCAGGCTGACAGATGTGTAACTGCCCTATCTCCTACCAAATACTTACATCCAATGACATCATCTTCTTCTATTTCTTTTTTTGAAACAAGTTGGGGGTGGTGCTTTATTGGTGGTCTTTAATGCTACCGTCCAAATTAGATGCTTATCTATTCTGACCATAGGTAAAGCCAAAAGAATAGTGGGAAATATGAAAGATAAATGTAGCAATTTTGCTCCATATTACAATATACATATAAAAGTTCTAAAAAGCACTGGGATTCCCCATAGCAGACAATTCTGATACTTTGGGGTGGAAAATTATTACAGCACCCCCGATCTTTGTTCTTGTTTTCCACAATTTCAGTTACTTGAAATCATTCAGGGTTCAAATATTGCAAATTAAATGAAAATTTTGAAGAAATAATTCCTAACTTCTAGGTTGTATACTATTCTTAGTGGGATAAAATTTCAAACTGTCCTCTTTCACCACACCCTGCCTTGCCCAAGACATGAATTATTCTTTTGTTCAGCATATTCATGCTGTATACACTACCTACCATTAGTCACTTAGTAGCTCTCCTGGTTATCAGATTGACTATTGTAGTATACAGTACTTGTATTCAAGTAATCCATGTTTTACTTAATAATGGCCCTGCAGCATAAGAGCAGTGATGTTGGCCATTTAGATATGCTAAAAAGTTAGAAAGGGATCCATTTGAGTGAAAAGGTGTAAGTTTTCAATTTAATAAGGAATGAAAAAAGTCATGAAAGAATGCAGTACAATAAGACATTCTGAGAGACCAGAAGAATAGATTCGCATTAACTTTTATTATAGTATACTACCACAATTTATTGGCTATTTTTTATTCTCTTACTGTGCCTGATGTATAAATGAAGCTTTATCATAGATATGTATGTATAGAAAAATAACTGTATTGTGTTCAGTGTTACCCAGTTCCAGTACCCACCGAAGATATTGGAATGTATCCCCTGCAGATAAGGAAGGGCTACAGTATTAACAGAAAAATTATCAAAAAGTCCCAACAAAAAATTAGCCTTTATTTTAAGAACATGTCAATAAAGCTAGATATGAAGTATATCTCTTACAAAATAATGTTTATTTTCCCAGCATTAAGTTGGAATGTGCTTATATTAAATTTAGAGAGATGAAAAGGGGAAGAAGAATAAAAAATGTGAAGCAAAACCATCAAGATAGTATTCAGTTATCTGGGGATCTGGGAATTTATCCAAACTTCATCATCAGATGGTACAGCATTCACCTAACTGCTTGTTTTGCTAGGACCCATGTCTTAGGCAACCCAAGAACAAAAATATAACCAATTCTAGTTTATTCTAATATTTACAGCTCCCCCAATTTTATTCCCTACTCATTTTATTTTGCTCCAACAGTCTCTAAGTAAGCTGTACCACAACATCACATTCTGCCAATGAGCAACCCCTTCAAACACAACAATACCAGTAACAACAGGAGTGGCAACATCAAGGGCTCACATTGTAAGCTCCTATCAGGTGCCAATCACTAGGCCAAAGCACTCTGCCTGCGAGCAATAAATGTTCTGATCCAATGCCCTCAAAACCAGCGCTCCCACTCCAGAGGAGGAAACTAAAATGCAGAGACACTGCATTGCTAGAGTATGGTAGGGTCTGGCTTGTCCCTAGCGCTCTGGCTAAAAGGTCTGCCACTTAGATAGACTTAACTGCTGTGATAGACTGCCTGAAAATTCCTAAGCTAATGTTTCCATTTATATAAGACTAACTCATTTTTCAAGGCAAGCATTTCATTAATCGTGACATTCCATGTGCTAAATTTACTCAAAATAAGGGTAGGACTGTCTTCCAGTCCTGTGTCCACTTGCACTGAGCAGTACACAAATGAAAACAAGAAACAGCTCTCTTTAGTTGGATTTGACACTATATGTAGACTAGAGATTTGAAGTGTTACCAAGAACATTTGGCACATTCCAGTCACACATTGGGTCATTTTGTTGGTAATGAGAATGAGATAAGGCACAAATAACTTAACGAAAAGGTCAGTGGCAATATTCAGTGGCCTAGATATGTTATTACAATGCTCCAAGTCATTTTCTTATAGTTAGAAGGTTGAAAATGCCTTAAATGCCATACTTCTAAATAATTCAATTTCATTAGAAAATGAAGAGGAAAATCTCTTATAGGTTAATAATTCTACTATACCAAAGAATATATAACATCAAACAAATCCATGTTAATAAAGATGTTAAGATTAGAAGCAAGATCTCTAAGATTTCAACAACAATCATTTAAAAGTCAAATTAAGGGTTGGGGGTATGACTCAGTGGTAGAGCAACTAGCTGCACAGCTTGTGCGAGGTACTAGGTTCCATCCACAATACCAAGAAAGAAAAGAAAGATAATATATAAAAGGCAGTTAACCTGTAGACTTTAAAATATTATATTTTATTGTTAAGCCATTTAATTATAATCTAAGAAATAGCATACCTATTAATACATATTACTCACAATAGATAAAACTATTTTAGTCTACACTTGGCAATTAGAGATCTGAACAACTATTCACTCTTGTTCAGTTTTTCTCTTTTCAGACTAAAAAAAAAGACAAGCCTCATCAATCACTTAAGAGGGTCTGGTTCTGATATTACATGAGCTCTGTCAACCTTAATCAAATTGCTTGCCAGATTGGAGATAAGTAATGACTTGCTTAGGTTAAGCCAGGCCAGAGTTTTTCTTCTGTAGTATATACATCTCTGGAGTGAAAATAAACAGCCTAGCACCTCTCACTGGGAGCCACTCTCTGCTGTGATTACAACTCGGCTCCCTCCAACAAGGAGGAGGGACACACTCTGGCTCTGAGAACATCTATATTTCCTTCCTTCCTTTTCAATCTGGTCCCCAAAACCATTTTTAAACTATACCATTAAGCAGGAATTGTTTTGATCTTCATCAAAATAACACAAATCACTTATGAATTTTGCATTAACATTTGTGTTAGTCAGCGTTACACAATTGATAAAAACAAAACAGAAACTGCTAACAATTAACAAAACCAATACTGAGAGAATCACTTAAAACTGCAAAGCTTGAGGCCGGGGATTTAGCTCAGTGGTTTCGCCGTCACCTGCTGCACAGCACAAGGACCCGAGTTCAATCCCCGGTACGGAAAAAAAAAAAACAAAAAAAAAAAACCTGCAAAATTTGAATTCAAATTCTAACATATCCAAGGTGAAAAACTAAATTTTGTCTCAGCATTATCAATCACCTATGGATACAACTGTTTCAAGACACAAATACAAATTAGATGTCTAAAATATCGCCTTTCCTAATTTCTTTTCTTCAATATAATTGGAAATGGCTTTCAAACTTCATATTCATCAACAGAAATACACTGCCTACTCAAAGAAAGAGGTAAAAAGACAAAAATACCAGTGGCCAGTGGGAAAAAATGAAATTACTTCCTTAAGGGAAAAAGTTAAAAATACAAGATACCAGCAAGTCAGTTTTATCCTAGGTAAAACTCACTTTAATATCAAGTCAACAGAATCTTGAATCCAGAGTTCTGTTAAAAATATCAAAGACAAAAGCTTTTTAGAATTTAATGATTTTCATCTATTATTTGCCACATTCAAATTATGTGATTATAACCTAAAATAAACCCAAAAAGAAAAACTAAAGTTTCCAACCCCCTTTTTCAACATTCAACAGAGACATTTTAAAGGATATCTTAGAGCTCAAAGCTTTCACACCTGATACCAATGCTCATTACTGTCTTCATGATTTCCAATCTCACAAAAATTTTACTATCTCATACATATCAAAATAAAAGGATAAAACTACACAATATTCTGCAAAGTACAAAAGGTTCTACAAAAGTTATTTAAGAAATTATCATCATCAGAAAACAGGGAAGGAGAAAATTATTCTGTGTACAAAATAAAAGAAACCACAAAGCCAGTTGCTCAGCAAGGGACCTAGGACAGGGTGTCCTGGGCTGCTCCCAGGCCTGTCTGTGCATGCTGCGCCCAGACTAGGGCTGGACACTTCTTTCCCAGTCCCCTGGAGGCACCATTCTTGTATGTCTGCAGGGCACCCAAGGAGACAAGGGCCCTACTCAGCAAAGGCAATACTTCACTCCTTTGTCACCATATTATTTATTGTTAAATTCCCCAAATACACATGCAGCGTACATTCACTCTAGGTGAATCAGACACAAAAGATGCCAGTATTTCTCAGTGAATTAAAAAGAACTTTTACAAGCAAATCAGAACTTTGTTTGCCTACTAAATGTCAAAGGTTTTTCCCCCCCAGAAAACTCCACATTTCAACATGAGGGGAAAATAATCTGTATTTGTACAAATGAAACCCTAAAAATTCAGTTTCTCATTCTGCGTTGTTAAAGGACTGTAGTGTTTGATATGTGGTGCTTATTGATTTGAGTCTATGGCCAGCCAACATCTATAATCTCAACTACTTAAACAACCTGTACTATGTACAGCTGTATCTATGTACAGCTAGATAATAAAACACAAATCTGACCAAGTGACACAGTTTCAGCTCTAGAGGGCTAATCATTTATTTTTTCCCTAATATTCTACCTGTTTGGGAAGACAAACAGCAAACTAAAAAGTAACATGTTGTTCCTTTAAAACAATTTTTACTATCATTTTCAAGAGGGGCTGTGGGGTGGGATGCATTAGCACGGACTTCCCAAAATTCACATTTGGAAACCCACTTTGGGAGTTAGCTACAAGATTCCTATGAACATTAGTAATGTGCACTCAGTCAAATCCCTGAGCTAAAATTTCTCTCTGGTGCTGCAAAACACTGATATCAAATCTCTGCACAAGCTGTATTGTATGATTAAAAACCCCACTGCGGCTGCTTTCACAGTAACAAATGTGAAATTATTCTAAGACCTAACCACTACAATAATAGTGCTTTTAAAATGCATCCTCAAACACAAAAGAAATAACAAATCATGACAATTGTGTTTACTAGACTAATAGGAGACCACAGCTAACAACAAGTCTTACAGTGACTCAAAATTGGCTTTAGTTAGCTAAGGGATTAAAAGAAAAAGAAGAAAAAACCTTAGCACAAATGTAGGATTAAAATTATACTAAACACCTACATAGACCTGGAGTCAAATTCTTTTAAGAGAGAAATCCAACTAAAATACAAATTAATTTAAAACATGGTGACTCGAGCTTGGAATTAGGACTCAAGAGAGAAGTTTGATGTTTTTATTTCTGTTGTAACTTCAAAAAGGACTCGTACTATTTTTAAAAGGCCTAATTTTCAATAAATAGAAATCAAATCATACTGACTTGGAGATCAGAACAATTCTAATCAGATTATAACATTATTTGAAAATACGTTAAGTAGAGGGCCGGGGATTTAGCTTAGTGGTTCCGCCGTCTATCTCACAGGTGCAAGGTCCTGAGTTCAATCCCCAGTACCAAAAAAAAAAATGTTAAGTAGAGGCATATATTTAGAATTGGGTTTTAAAAAGTAATCCATCAGGATGGGTTACTATGGGTTATTATAATTCTCCTTCATGTAGAATAAAACTTGCCATTTCCCTTTAGAACAAGGTTTAATGAAGAAAATGATAAAATGACTTCCTTTAAAATGGTAATCACACAGAAAGACGCACAAGGTAAACTACGGACACAGTAGAGTAGTAAGACTTCACTGTAGTTCTACTCAGCAGTTTCATAATCTACTAAGAACTATTAAAATATCTCTTCAGATCTGCTAGTCTCAAAGTCTACTAGAACTCAGATGCTAGCACACCAGACTGAGATTCTGATGTACAAGTTGTCACTAAGTCATGGCAACATTTCAAAATCACACACGCAACCACACTCAGACTTTCACTTTCACACTATCACTTTCTAAGCCAATCACTACATTTTCAGTATGAGGCCAGCTATGTAATATTAAGCCAAGTAACTGAGGCTTATCCCCATTTTATATTTCAGGATTTCTCATTTCTACTTTTGTACTCTCAGAGTCACTACTATGAGAGGAACACTGCGAATTACAGAAACAGAGGTGAGTGTTAAGCAGTATGCCCGACCAGGCTAGAACTGTTCACTCCCTAATTCTTACTGCTGTTACTCACCGTGTTGTTATTTTGTTACACACACGCCCTGAGGAGAAAACCAGAAAAAGAAGCCAAAATAAATAGGTGGGAAAAATGTCTCATCCCCAGCTTGTGATGCTATTTTTCTTGTTATTGGAATAGTCTGCCAAGTTCTAATGTCACTACAGTAATTTCTTGGCCTGATAATGGCAGTGCTTTATCCATTAAACATTTGCTCCCCTTGACAATTTTACCAACCAGGCAATGTGCATAATTACTCAGTGAAAGGATATCAAATTATAGTAAAACAGAGACTACTAATTACTTTTATTCTTATACCATAAAAAGCCAGTAACTGTCAGAAATTTCCCTGGCAGGAGACAGAAATTGGAATTTACTTTTTAGAATCTATACATTCAACAGGACCCCACAATGCAGAGTAATTGTAACACAGAGAAAACACGTTATCAGCTCTCTAGGCACCAATGACTTTGTGTAGAAAAATATATACATTTTAAATACATAAACTTGTTAAAATATTCAAAATATTTGGAAAGCATTCTGGTAACAATGTGACAATGTCCTGGTCTCTTCAACATTTCTCTTTTTGTTGTTGTTGGGTTGTCTAAAGCTTTTTATAACCTTCTTTTCTTGAAGCTGTAGTACCTCTCCCTGAACTTGAAACTGAAAGTCTTGATTTCACTGGAGTTTTAAGAGCAAAATTGTGTGTTCAAATCATTCACAGATCTAGAGAAGACGGCTTAGCATCTTGCTACTCCATATGCTTCACTCAGCTCATCAACATTATTTGAAAACTTGTTAAGAGTAAATCTTGGGCTTCACTCCAGAATAAGAATTCACACTTGAACATCAGCCCCCCCAAAAAAATTCAAATGAACATCACTGCTATTCAGAACATCTGAGTGTTAGGTTATCGGTGGGAAGAGTGCAAGGAAAGCGTAAGTAGAGTGAGGGAGGAAAATGACATCTCTGTTCTTGAAGAAGAAGGATTTGGTGTACATGCAATTAAGACATCACATAAGTACCATGACAGTTGTGTTCCCAGCCTGCAAGAGAGAAATATCAAACCATGGTATATCCAAGGAATTCAAAGTAGCTAGGAACAGCAGAAGCACCAGGTAGGTAATTAACCCTGTACACACTACTAAAGACCTACGCTTTAATAAGTGAGCAATTCAGCAACTTGGAAGGATTTTCCAGGAAAGCAGACACATGACCAGATTTATATTTGAGAAATATCATAACTCTGACAAAATATAGAAAAATGGGTGATTGGGAGAAGAGAAACCAAGACTGTAGATGGGGTGAGTTACAGTGTAAGCAGGAGTCACAAAGGCATTTTTCCCTCTCACATTCTGAATCTCTTCTCCTCCCTCTACAAATTCTTGAAAAGGATGGTGGAGGGGTAGGATAATGGTAACACAGAAATGATAACAATGTCCTATTTATAAGTTTCAGGAGGGTGGAAAGGGTATCTATATGTATCAATAAATATAAAACAATAAAAAAGCAATATTATCCTGCTTTATAAAGTAGAAGTTTTGGTGACTCAGGATTCTGGAGTCCTTCCAATCATTCTAATTACCAATTACTAACCATAAAGTATTATATTTATAGGTATAAGATATGGACCTGGTTAAGTTAAATATGTATGGATGCCAGAAAAAATCCTGAATAGTTTTGTTGCTTGGGAAAGTAACTGATGCAGGCCTTTCTCTCCTAATATGAGTTATTTCTCTCTCCTGAAATTCAAGTTTAGATAAATTTGGGTGAAGGAGAGACAAGACGAGCATTTGCTAATTTTCATTTTACAACTAGTATGTTGTAGGAGTGAATAAAGTGGAGCAACACATGGCCTCAAGTATATTCTCAGTGTACCAATTCTGTGGACTTATCAAAAGGTGGTAAATACTATACTTGTAAAGTATTACCATGTCAGATATTGATCTAGCTAGAATATTAGAAAATCACTGTTTTCTCTTTTAGTAAGAAAGAATACCTGACACTTCACTGTCAATGATAAACTAAGGATTGTGTTAAGTAGAGGCAGTCTCCAATTTTAAACTGGGGTTGCTTTGGAAAAACATATTTTTCCAATGTCTATCTGAAACTTGGACATATCTCCCTACAGTGTATTAAATGTACACAGTAGATATATAGCCTAGCTACACCGCAAAAGCCCATTTCATAGAATTTTAGTATTTTTACAAAGGCCTTTTGAAGTCATTTGGTCCAATCACCCATGGAAGAGATTCTTTCCACACTATCTTTGCAAATGCCACTAGAGCATATCCAGTAATAAGGAGCTTATGCCCCTTACCATGTCCTCCCATGACTAGGCTCTATTTGTTAGACAGTTCTTCTTTCTTTTGGAACTTAATCTGCATCTCTGAGTACCCCTATTGAACAAAAGATGAATCATATCACATATCACCTATCACTATTTCAAGTCTCCTATCTCAATGACTCCTGGGCACTGGTGGTCTGAGTTAAGAAGAAAAGGGAACCACATGCCCCTCTGAAGTCTAGGGCAACCCATCCCCACATGGCTATCTGTGAAGAAAGATCTGTATCAAGGATCTATGAACAAACAGTAAGATTTAATTCATTTACAAGTGCTGAAAAATACAATGTCTCCTGAGAGAGAAATGGCTAGTGTCCAAGCAGAACACCCGGAAAACCCTTCATCAACATTTCCAATAAGAGAAATATGAGCTATTAACCACAACCACAATCCCCTCCAAAATGTGAGGGGAAAAAAAACCACTTCTGATTCATCTATATCATTTTGTATTCTTGTCTCACTGCTTGTGAAACAAATATTATTTAGCATATTGGGAAATTCCAACAACACAAACAGAAGGTCTTACAAGTGCAAGACATAGTCTGACAGCAATTGTTACTACTAAATTAGTAACCAAAACTCTTCTCCCTGATATAAGTGTGTGGCCAATTCTTCAAAATCTTCTTGGAGTACAAAATCCAAGCTCCACTTTTTTTCTTGGGGGGGGGCATGCTTTTTTTTAATTAAATTGTTTCATTTTTAACCCAAAAATATTACACTAATGTTGGACTAGTAGTTACTTCTGCCAATCCTAGGGATTGCGGAGGGCATTTATAAGTTGCCTTAAATGTTTCTTTTTCCCTATTTTGAATCCCCCTCCTTTCTCTCCTAAAAACAAACAACAATAAAAAAATGAATGCAGTTATCAAAGGATCTGACATAAAACTGTGACTGAAGGTAATCATATTACCTTCAACTCAGTTTTATGTACAAAGATGAAGTTATGGTTATTTTTCTAAGATAACCACTAGAATCTGATTTGCTAATAATTTAGAAAGAAATGTTGTTAGTTTCTTTTTTCACTCAATGTGCCAATAAAATGAACTACAAATTTCAAAACACATAAAAGACTCTATGATTATGTAAAAGCATGAATTAGTACTTTATATAACAAAGAAATCTCACAGATATAATGAGAGGTGCAGGAAAGTAGACACGGGAGTGCCAGTATGAGTCCATTTTCATAAAATTCATGAACAGGCAAAACTTATTATCTATAGTTGAGATTGGTCAGACCAGTCATTGCCTACAAAGGAGAGAGAGGACTGAGAAAGGGTACCAGGGAGCCTTCTGAGATTAAAGAAATGCTAGTTGATCGGATAATGATCACCATAGGTGTGTGCATATAGAACAATTCATGTGGCTGTTCACTTGTGCATATATGCTATACACTTGTATATGTATACTGTTACATTTATCCTTCATTGGAAAAAATGCAATACATTGCTTCCAAGTCCTTTCTTAGTTTCAACTAGAAATTTAAGAAAACTTTAACACACCAAGACTACAGCAGTTACAAGTGCCACATTCATTCCTCATTATTTAGTACTTCAAAGTAATTGCTTCTAAATCAAAGTAGAACACTAATAGGCAGAGGAGTTCCTGCAAATAACAGCAAATATCAGCAGCTACATTTATAAAGGCTTTACTGTTTGCCAAATGTTTTAATTTCATTATCTGACTGAATCCCCCCCACAGTGGAAGAGCTATAGTTGATTTTATCCCCATTTTACAGATAAAGAACCCAAGACTAGGTCAAGATCATTGCCCAAGTTCATACAAATAACGAGAGGTAAGCTGGTCTATAAAAGAACTGAAAACATGCTCTATATCAACTTCTTAGTTTTCTGTTTGTATTACGGTAATACAAAAATAAAATCAATCCAAGCAAAAATAAAATAGATCCAAGCCACAAAACAAGGAGACCATGTAACCTAAGTCAATAATATAACGAGTACATATGTGGTTCCTCTTTTAAAAGGCAAACCACTGGCTCCCAAGAACTGAAGTTCCTACTCACATACAGTAGAACAAAACATTCTAGAGTACTTTTCTTTTTTCAATTATCTCTAGCCATCAAAATATAGCACACTCTAAAGCAACTAATGTGTGAACCAAGACAGGCACTAACCTCAGTGTTTACCCAATTCATCTGACAGTCCTTTCAATGTTGCAGTACTAGTAGGAAGCATGCCCAGGATTAAGATGGAAAAAATTAAACATGTTTTCTAAAAGGCTTCTTTTTTTGAAACACATTGTATTGTGACGAAAACTGAGTACAGAACTACAAAAGAATAGGATGAAAAGAACTATGTACTATATACAACATGACTTTAGCAAAAAAAAATAAAATTAATCATCAAAAATGTTACTGCCTTCTGCATTAGTTGAAAACTATTAGCACTGGACTCCACATTCTCAGATGAAAATCAATTAACTATATCACCACACCATTTAGAACTGGTCCTCCTTGAAAAGTACATAAGAAATAAACTGCGTAATACTCTGAAAAAATATTTCCAAAAACTATTTGGGGCAAGGGGGGCGAGGAGAAAATATGTTAATATTTCTCAAAATTTTTACTCCAAAGATTTTACAGCATGTTTTTGTTTTTCGTGGGGCTGCAAGTCTACAAAGCAATGTCTCGAAAATACTAGAAATCTGATAGAATTAGAACCAACTGAAAAGAGAGGTATATGCTAAAGGAATTTAAATTATGTAACAACGTAACAAAAACACAATAAACCATATCAAAACAAAAGCATAAACTAAAATATGCCTATTCCCACAAGCATTTCATCTCCGTAAAAGTCTGACTTTGCTTTCAAAGCTTAAGAGTTATCACACTATACATCAACTCTTATAGGCAAGACCAAACTGCAATACAATTTTACATATTTATCAAAAGATCATTCAAAGAAAACTTACCAGGTCTGCAACGTGTATATGCTTGTGCTACAGAGGGGAAAGCAGAGAAGTGTCTTTCCGTACTGACACTGGGGTTCACTTCAGTGGTAAAAACACATCACCACAATCCTGCTTATAATAAAGTCTCTACTAGCAATGTGCCTTTAGGTTGGGCTTTTCTCTTACAAGATAAGCTGTTAGGTCATGCCTTGATTTCAGATCTAACATATGGAGCCTTCTAAAGCAGCCACTCCCCCCATGTCCTCCCAATCACTACGCTGCTCCACTCCCTCTACACACACACACACAAGCACACATGCATGCACGCACACGCACGTGCGCACACACACACCACATACAAAAAAGGCACTGCAGGGCAGAAATTCCTCAGGTACTCGCTAATGGAATTCCCAGGGTCTTGGAGCCGCTTCGGGGATCAAGAGATCTCATAGCCCCTGCTGGGGTAAGGAGCAGCGAGTCTGTTCCATTTAATCAAATACAGAATGAATTTTCAGCTCTATTCACTAGCTTGTCTCCAGGGCTCTCAAAAGGCACCAGGCAGCTAGAATCACACACATGTGGCTCTTTTAGGCAAGTATAATTAGTTTGATTTTAAAAAGCCACATTAATAATATCACCTCAGGACCATTATTCAAGGGACAGATGACAATGATACTGTATGTTTTAAACCTGACAATGGAGGAAAACAGCACTAAGAGTGAGAGAAAACTTGAAGGATTAAAAAAACCTCAACAAACCAGGTTTTCATTTCATTGTAATCCAGTATTTTAAAAGTGACATTAAGTATATTCCATACACCATTCCTTATTTTAATAGGAAACAATCAAGTAAAGCCCTCCTCCCTATCCTCTTGTGAATTGGTGAACTCATGAAAAATACACCAAAAAAAAAAAAAATCACATGCAACTTTCATGTACAATGCAAAAATTTAAATAAAAACAATAAGACATTTTCTAATTCCATACAAATTAATAAAATTTCTCAAAAAAAGCACCAATCAAAATAACACTACAAAAGCAAGTTCTTCAAAGCAGTATATTCAGCAGCCAGATTCCAAATTCCGTTTGTAATTTAAGTAGTTTGTATTAAGTAGTAAGATCATTTATCTAAAGACTAGCTGGTAGGCAATTCATCTACACTTGTAACTTGGTATCCTATTACTCCTACATAGTACCCATGGCGATCACACAGGGTGTTAGCTAATATAATTACACATTAAAACAACAAACTTTTCAATTAATTATTCTTTATTTCCTATCCCCTCCTTAACTTCACTGATAGTTTTTAATTCTTGAAATCATTTCCTTATCATTTTACTTAGACACAACACCAATTTTTAAGCTACATGTTCACAAAAGAAACATTTTGGGAGGAGAAAACTTTTACTTCATTTATATTTTAACAAAACCATAAATGAAACTGTTTACAAAGCAATGAAAGTATGCAGAGTAGGAAAATAACAAGAAAGCATGAGAAATAGCTATTAATTTTTACCTGATCTCTTTAAGCAAAGCCCTATGACAGAAACTCTTTCCTACACGCAGCCTTCATCTATATGTATCTTGAGGAAGGGGTTGGGGGGGAGCCCTATCTTAAAATGAACTTAATTCCTTTTATGAAAAGTCAAACCACCTGCAAAGAAGGCAAGGCACAAGACAGATTTAGAAGGCAACCTACACAAGCTGAATCAGTATGCTCCAAGTCCTAAGGGTTCTTTGTACTTCCCGCTTGAGAGTTAGGGCTGTTTAAGTACTTTGCAAGGAAGAGGAGGTTGATGAGAACCATAGCAATCAATCAAAGGATCCCAAGTGAGTTACTACACAAACAATAGCACAGTACCTCTAGTAACTGATTTTCCTGGTTGACTGAACTATTCAAACAAAGACAGATTTCCCAAATACTGTATCCGAGTTTTTGCATGAAAGTTAAACAATATACATTTGTATGCGTGTGTTTTATAGAAATATAAATGTTTCTGCTCTACACGCTGCCAAACATACACCCAGGGCACGTCTTTACAAAATGAAACAGGTTTTCTCCATCCTTCTCATATAACTCAAAGTATGTGGCAGTTTATTTCAACATGTGCATAACAGAGGCTTCAATATTTGGTGCCTCTTTGGGTTCCTAAGAATTCTTTCTAGTTAAGCACTAATTTTAAATTTCCAGAAATTTTCCGGTTTTCTATAATCTTATCCCAAAACTACTGAACTCAACATTTTCTAAAAATAGACTATTGGACGGGAGGGAAGAGCTATAAGATGTAATAGAATGTCTAGAATTATACTAAAATAACTGCATGTGCTCTGTAGCCCCCTCCCCAGTTTTCCTCGCTGAGTCCATTAGGTGTGCTAAATGTCAGTTGAGAATCTGAAAGTTATGCTATCAGTGAAGCATGGAATCAGAATCAACTTGGCTTCTTTCATCTTTGCTGTCATTGGCCTGAGAGTGAATCTCACATTACGTTTTTTGTAATCTAGTTTTTCAAGGTGTCTGATTTAGGGCACAAAGGCTGACTTTCTGTTCATGAAGTTCCCTAGATTCCAGATCCCGCCGCCTAGCCTCGGAGCACCTGCCACCCTCTGTCGTCCCCACCAGGAAAGGCAGGCATTTTGTGGGAGAGCTCCTTTCCGAGACCTTCCACCTGATTTGGTGGGGTTAGGCAGAACAATGAAGGGAAGGGCAAGGGAGTCCATCTACTCCTCTCAGTGATTTATTACTCGAATTCCTAGATGTGGAGAGAAAGCAACAAAGGTCTGGAAGCTGCAGTCTGAAATAAATAGCGAGCTGTAATGTATTTAGCAAATGATAATGAAATCCACAGCAAGCTTTACAGAAAAGAAGGCAAAATACACTCCCTGGGGCTGGGAAGTCACTGAGTCTAAGAAGGCAGAGAAAGATACATTGTGCAGGAAATTTCTCCTGCTTCTCCCTACACATAAATCACTGTCTCTCGCGGGGACTCTGCGGGGCTGAGAGGGGCGGTGGACCCAGCTCCCTAGGGAAAAACCGCTGGCGTCCCCCCCACCTCCGCGGGATCCCACCTGCCCCGCGGAGATCATCCTCAGAGCCGGATTCCGGCGTGTCACTGACACCTCACCCCGCCTCCTCCCTCGAGGTGGCTCCGACAGCCGAGGACGCGGACCCCGGGGCTCCCTTCCCACCCCGCGCCCTCGGGCAGCCTTCTCCGTCCCCACTCCCGAGCCGCGCGGCCGCCCCTCTCCGCCCCTGCCGCGGGACCCCCGCCCCCGCACCTCTCGGCGGGGCCGGGTAAGCCCCCAGACCTCCTGCGCGGTAGCCGGCTCCAAAAGCCACCCCCAGGTCATCCCCGCGCGCGGGCGGCGGCTGCGGCGATCCGAACAGGCCCCTCCATACACCGGGCCGGGCGGCGGGAGGGCGCGGCGCCACGCGCGCCGGGGAGGGGGAGCTGGGGCGGGCGTGGAGTCCCGGGTCTCCTCGCACCGAGCAGCGGGAGCCGGGCACCCGGGCTGAGGGGAGGGGAGTGGGGGCGGAGTCACGGGGCGCGCCCCCGCGGCGGCGCTCCTCCCTGCCAGGCGCGGGGACGCGCGAGCAGGCGGGCGCCAAGCCGGTAAGGAGCTGGTAAGGAGTGCGCGAGGCGCGGAAGAGAGAGCCTGACCTAGACTCCGGCGGGCGGACTGGCAGCAGAGGCCGTGCTCCCCGCCGGCCGGCGCCCCGCCGCAGGGTGCGCGCGCAGCTTGCCAGATCAGCGGCCGGGGCCGGGCCGTACCAAGGCGCCGAGGGGAGGACACCCTGCTCAGGAGCTGCGCCGCTTCACCTGTCCACTTGCTGTAGCGCGACCCCATTCCAGGCTAGCACAGAAGAGGCGCTGCTTCCATGTAAGACGGCTGAGGACGAGCTGCCTCAGCGAGTCACGGAGATGTCCGTATTGTCCACACTCACTTTCCCCTCACCTTTACTGTACTTTCCCAGGAGAGGCGGCTTTTCTGGCTTGTACACAAATGATCCGCACTTTCCCCGGTGTTCCCGCCCCCCGCTCCCGCTCCAGCCCTCCTACCTAAACTCTGGAACAGCCTGTCCATCCCTCCGCTGGCCTTTTACCTAGAGACCGTCCTATCTCTCCTCGCCTGTCAGCTATTCCCCACGCACCCTCCCGGCCTTCCCTTAACCGATAGCAGGTAGCAGTTCTTTATACACTAGAAAAGACTCAGTATGGCTTGGTAAATCCAGCTTGGCCTTTGGCCCCACAGGCTTCCTGACTTGTCCCTTGGACCTGCCCCAACTTATTTGATCGTACTGCACTTTAGTGGTTCAAAACAGAAATGTAGTGGAGAACAAATATGATACCAAATATGAAATTACCAGCCACACGGGCATCTGAGAATTGTAACTTCTATATGACTACATTACTATCATCATCATCATCATCATCATCATCATCATCATCATCAGTTCATTCTCTTTATCATTATCATTATTACTTACTAATTACTAAAGCAGAACTTAAAAATCAGTTTTCTTTTTAGAAAGCAGTCTCCTGAGTCAAGGTGCACCTAATAAATCCTGAGTCCCAGTGATCTCTCCTGTCTCTTTTATCCCACAACATTAGTTTAACTGCAAAAGAAGCCCTAGTGAGACTTGAAGTTCATAAATACTCAGTACTGAACTTCAGGTGAAATACACCATTCTACCTTTTCTACTCTAGCTAGATCCAGGGTCTTCGTGAAAGCACCTGCAAAGAAGTATCAGTGTAGGAGAGGCAAAAAAAGAAAATCTAATTCTGGCTTGTCTTCCATTGTTTTGTTTTGTTTTGTTTTTTAACTTATTCAGACAGAATCCATATGTTATTAACGGGTATAGTAAACGATTTTTCATCCAAAAATAAAACTTCCATAAATATAAAAGGTTTAACTGAAATGAGAGGTTTGTGCCTATGGATATCTTGCAACAGATCTTGAGCCCTGTCCCTCAGGGCTCTCTGTTAGAATCCCAGCCTTCCCCACTGACCTACAGAAGCTCTGCTACAGAAACCAGCTTCTCTTGGGACTCGGTTGACTTTGGACACACCCAGCCCCACTCTCTCTCCCACCTAATTCGCAGTGCTGTCCAAATATCACTATGCCTACTCACAGTCAAGCCTGAGAAGTAATCATACTTTTATTGATATTGATTACACCTCTCTGCCTTATCTGTAAAGTAAATGCCTTTACTTTAAAGGTGTTTGTAGAGTATCTACTCCATGCCATGCTAGGCAGAGGAGTATAGAAAAATAATTTTTATTGAAAATAAATTTTATAGAAAAAAGTTTTTGCATTCACAAATTAGATCATCTTTATCATACATCAATATATTTTTAAAAAACAAATATTTTCTAATACCAATATAGTTATATGTTGATTACATTTTGAAACAGAAGCTGACAATAGCTTCATAAAGTATATTTTAAGAACTGACATTTTAAAATTAAGAACTGTATATGTTCCACAGGCAAATTTTGATGGGAAAATTAGCATTAATACAAATAAATGCAGCTGATTCAAACTAGATTCATCATTTTAAATTAAGTAAGGACAAATACATTCTAAAATGTAAACAAAATATAAATGAAATTCTAGGAAATAAAGGAAATCATCAATCTATTATTTTTAAGGTATTTGCAGCTCACAGTTATCGGAAATCTCTGCAGGATTTTAATTGCCAAATCTAAATTTGGGAATGTCCACGGAGAACATGTTGTCCCCTCACAGGACTCATAAAACTGTGACAGGTGTTCAGTCTGATTCTTCAGATAGGTGTGGGAACCTATGTGGTCTCTTCCTTACTTCCCAAGTCCCTGATCCTCTGAAGCCACAAGCTTCAGAGACTCATAATCTAATTGAGATATAGACAGATAAATGGATAAGTTCACTGAAACATCCTCAATCCAATGAACAGGGAACTATGGGCACATAAAGAGCAGTGGAGCCAATCCTGTCTGGACTTTAGGAGTAACTCTTGCCAAAAAAGGCTTCCCAAAAGAAATCTTAAAGGGATAGAAGGAGTGGACAGCAAAAGATGAAAGGGTAGAACCAGAGAGGGAGGGAGGGGAGATTGGAGGGAGGAAAAGGAAAAGAGAGGAAGGGAAGGAAATGTAGGAAAAGTAGTGAAATAATCTCTGTTCACTGATGGCATGATCTTATATATAAAAAACTAAAGTTTCCACCAAAAAAAGACTGTTAGAATTGATAAATTTAGTAAGACTGGAGATTATAAAATTAACATACAAAAATAAATAGCACTTCTATACACTAAGCTGTGAGAAAAAGAAATTAAGAAAATCCCATTTACAATAGCATCAAAAAATAAGAAAGAAAATACTTCAGAGTAAATTTAGCCAGAGTGAAGATCTTTATGGCGAGAACGACTAAACATTAATGAAGGAAATTAAAGAAGACACAAATAAATAGATATTCTATGTTCATGGACTAGAAGAATTAATGTTAAAAATTACTAGCCAAAACATTGTATAGGTTTAATGCAATTCATATCAAAACTCCAATATTATTTTTCAGAGAAATAGAGGAAAAATCCTAAAATTCATACAGAACTAGAAAAGTCCCTGGATAGCCAAAACAATCTTAAGTAAAAAGAACAAACATGAAGGCATCAGAACTCCCTGATTTCAAAATATATTAAAGTTATTGTAATCAGAACCACATGGACTAGCATAAAAACAGACCATTGACCAATAGAACAGGATAGAAAGCCTAAAAATAAACACAAGCCTTTATGGTCAATTGATTATTCGACAAAGGTGCCAAGAACATACAATAGGGAAACAACAGTCTCTTCAATAAATAATGTTGGGGAAACTGGACACTTCCATGCGAAAAAACAAAATTGAACTTTTACCTCACACTATATGCAAAAATCACCTTGAAGTCGATAAAAGATTTAAAAGTCATACTGAAAACATAAAGCTACTAAAGAAAAACAGGAGGAAGGCTCCAGTATTTGGTCCAGGCAATGATTTCTTGGAAAGCATTAAAAAACCATAGGCAACAAAAGCAAAAATAAACTAATGGAATTGCATGAAACCAAAGTTGTCTGCACAACAAAAGAAACAACAGAATGAAGAGTCAACCTATAGATTGGGAGAAAATATTTGCAAACCATAGAACTGATAAGAGGATAATACCCAAAATATATGGGGAATTCAACTCAAAAACAAATGATTTTAAAATGAGCAAAGAATTTGAGCAGAAATTTCTTATAATAAATGAATGACCGACAGGTTTATGAAAAAAAAATGTTTAACATCTTTACTTATCAGAGAAATGTAAATTAAAACCACAATGAGATATCAACTATATCTGTTAGAATTCCTTTTACCAAAAAGGCAAATAACAATTTTGGCAAGGATATGAAGAAAAGGGAATCCCTGTACTCTGTTTGTGCTGTTGATGGGAATGTAAATTAGTACATCCATTGTGGAAAATGGTATGGAAGTTCTTCAAAAAACAAAAATAGAATTACTATATGATCCAGCAATCCCACTTCTGTGATTTGAAAGGGTTTGAAATCAGTATGTTGAAGAGATATCTGCACTCCATAATTGTTTTAGTATTATTCACAAAAGTCAAGATATGGGAGCAACATACAATAAATGTCCATCAATGGATGAGTGGACAAGAAAATGTGGTATATGTGCACAATGGAATACAATACCACAAAGAAAGAAAGAATGAAGAAAGGGGGGAGGGAAAAGCGGAGGGGAGGAGAGAAGGAGGGGAGGGAGGGAGATCCTTTTATTCCCAATCACATGGATGGAACTGGAGGTCATTGTGCTAAGTGAAATAAACCAGGAATATAAAAACAAATACTATATGATCTTATTTATATGTGAAATCTGAAAAAAATCAGTCTTATAGAAATAGGACAGGAAAGTGGTCACCAGAGCCTGGGTGAGGGTGAAGGAGAGGGATTGGGAAAGCAAAGAGGGTAAGTTCCAGTGATCTTTTGCACTGCGTGCTAACCTAGGTTAATAACAATCTGTTGTGTATTGCAAATTCCCCCCAAAGAATAGTTTTTTTTTTTTTTTTTGTACCGGGGATCGAACTCTGGACCTTGCAAGGCAGGCATGATGCCCCTGAGCTAAGTAAGAATAGATTTTTATAACCCAGGCACAGAAAGACAAACACCACATGACCTCACTCATGTGTGAAATCTAAATAAAGCTGATCTCAAAGAAAAGAGTAGAATGGTGGTTACCAGAGACTAGGGAAGGGGAGATAGAAGAGGTCAAAAAGAAAAGGATGCTAACTGATACAGTCACAATTAAATCGGAGAAATAAGTTCAAGTGTTCTACTGCACACTGGGTGACTATAATTAACCATAAGGTGTTATATATTTCAGAATAGTTACAAGAGCTACTTGGAAATGTTCTTACCACAAAAATAATAATCCTACCATGATTTGATAAATATGCCAGATATACATATATTTTATACTCTATAAACATGTATAATTATAAATGATGAATCTAAAAAGAATAGATTTTTTAACATTCTCCAGACAAGAAAAATAATTATAAATTGGTGAGGTGATAGACATGTTAATTAGCTTGATTAAATCTCTCTACAATGTATACATAGATCAAAACATCACCTTGTAGCCTATAAATATACACAATTATTTGTCAATTAAAAATGTTTCTAAAAATGAATGATATCCACCCACACAGTGAAGTACCATGTAGCTGACAAAAGAAAATCTCAGAGAACCACTACAGAAAATACTCTAGGATATATTTTCAAATGGAAAATAAAAGAAAAAGGAAGGAAGGAAGGGAGAGAGGGAGGGAGGGAAAGGAAGACAGAGACATAGATGCAAGATAATGTATATAACATTATGTTCCATTTTTGTAAGAGGGAGAAACTAAGAATATGTATTTGGATTTGCTGATCTTTTACATAAAGAGCCCTTGGAAGGATACAAAGAATATCTTTAAAAATGATTATCTATGGTAAAAAGTGGATCATAGAGCCAACCAACACAGGTATTGGTACTTTTTAATTTATAGCTTTGCAAAAAAACTTGATTTTTGAACCATATAAATGAGTTACTTATCCAAAACAAACAAAAATTAGTATGAAAACCATACCTTTGTATTAGTCAGCTTCCCATCACTGTGACAAAATACTTGAGATAATCAACTTAATAAAAGAAAAGGCTTGTTTTGGTACATAGTTTCAAACTTTGCAGTCTATGGTTCCTTAGCCCTGTGACTTTGGACCTGCAGCAGCACAGGACAAGAATATGGAAGGAGTATGTGGCAGAAGAGGCCTGTTCACCTCATGGTAATCAGGAAGCAAAGAGAGCAACAAGAACGGGCTGGGTTTCCAATGTCCCCTTTAAGGGTATGACCCCAATGACCTAACTTCCTTCTTCTAGGCCTACCTCCTAAAGATTCCACAGCCTCCCAATAGTGCTATAGGCTGGCTACCAAGCCTGCAACACATAGGCCTTAGTGGCCGTTCAAGATTCAAACTCTACCAACCTCCATTTCAAGCCCTAAATGAGACATGTGTCCAATCCCTCAGCAAATGGTAACTTCAGAAATAACTTCCAGTCACCTATGATAGTGCACACATGTAATCCCAGCACTGACAAGGCTGAAACAGGAGGATCACCTTGAGTTCAAGGCCAGTATGGGCTACATAGTGAGACCCTTTCTGAAAAAAGAGAGAAAGAAGAAAGAGA
>NW_004624812.1:209925-229837 GCF_000247695.1 Heterocephalus glaber
GAAAGAAAGAAAGAAAGAAAGAAAGAAAGAAAGAAAGAAAGAAAGAAAGAAAGAAAGAAAGAAAGAAAAGAAAGGGAAAAGAAACATCTAATTGAGTTGGGAAAGAAAGGCTTCAAAAAGGAAGGAGAATTCAGCATAAGCCCAGAAGCCTGGAAAGACTTAGAAGCAAATAGGGACCATGCCCAAGGAAGAATTGGGAGCCAAGGAGAGGATGCAGGATCACAGATGGGATGCTTTGGACAGCAAGTGGCCCTGTGACTGGAGCAAAGCATTTGGTGCAGAAAAGCAGTGACAGATGAAGTTGGTAGACAGATTGCAGCTGTGTGGGGGTGGGGGTGGGGGTGAATTGTGGGTAAGAACTTGGAACTTTATTCTTTGGGTCATAATACTAACAATCTTTACATCTGTTTTGGATCTTATGGTTTATGGAACTTTAATTATGGATTCCCCTTAACCGGTAGAAACTCATATCTTACTGTATGGAATTTGATGCCAACTCAAATTAGTGTTACGAGTCTTTAGAATATTCTAGGTCTAGAAATGATCTGAAAGTTGTGCCCAATGTCAGAAAGTATCCCATTTAGTTTAAGTAACTGTGGTAACAGTTGATTATCAAACTGACTCAATCTGCTAAAAGTTTACAAACTAAGCAGCAATTTCACGTTTTGTTCATGGTCATGGCTTTGGATTTTATTTGATCTAATTTATATAACAAAAGCATTAACCAACTTAAAACTGAAAAAAGGAAATGAAAATGATCATAAGCTAATTGGTTCATGGCCTTTCTTTTTACTCTCTACTGAAGTAACAAAGTTCGTGACAACAGCCAAACCCCTACAATAAGTTGGACCCAGAGGGTAAACAATAACAAATCGCTTGTCTCCATTTGGATGATTTCCAAATTTATACAACAGAAGTTCCCATTAAATATGCAGGAAGTTCTGATTATTTATGATGTAACTTAATACTGACAGGTTATTAAATGACCTGACCCTCCCCCAAGCCTTCAAGATTTGGTATCTAATGACTAACCTCCTAACAAGGCTAGAAGTTGACAATCGACAGTTTTCCTCTGCAATCTATTTCTTTCTTCAAAAAGAAATTCCAATAGGTTGACTGCATCCTCACTGTCTTGTACATTTCCTGAACTGTGTGCAGGAGGATTTCATGGAGAGAGGGATTTCTATGGCCTTTTTTATGCTGAACAGGCTAAGCTCTGGAGACTCACTGCCTAAACCTATTACACACAGATCACCTAACTCTGTTACGGGTTTGTAATGCTAGATTAATTTACCCATACACCAAGTCAGGAGAAAATGACTTTCCACATCTTCTTTACACTAGCGAAGAATGTGCAGACCATTTTACAAGAAAGAGAAGGAAGGACAGGTCTCTAATCAAGCCTGGGGCTGAACAGATACCAATGCCACCTTCCTTGTCACTCATTTATGTGCAGCAAAGCAGCCCCTGTCTGAAATATGAAAGAAAGCAAAGGACCTGAAAGCAAATGGCAAGGAATTGGGGATATTTGCAAAGGGTAGACAGCCAACGAATGAGTTACTTGAGGCTGGATGGTCTCATAGAAAAAGCAGTGAGTTGAGAATTAGGAAACCTGTCCAGTATAATTTATTCCCGGCTCCCTCATTATCCTCCTGTCTGCTATGTGGACTTGGGCCAATCTCTTAGTCTGTATGGTAGGATTTCCCTTCTTCCTCAAGAGAAAAAATGAGCTACATTATTTCAAGGATTCAAAGGCACTGGCCTTGTTGGAGCAAAATCTGGCAACTTTAACAGCTCTGGTGTAGGTTGGACCAACAAGATTTTTATGTAATGTCTTAGCTGCTGCTTGAAGGATTTAAGACCCCTCAGTATATCTGACTTCTAAGGCAGGCCTGACCTCATCAGTCCCCTGGAGGTAACAGATCTTCTGATTGGTCCCATTGTTTGCTATAAGAACTTGGGAACATTTTCTCATCAGTAAAGCAAGGACAAATACACAGTCGGTTGCTGGGGTGTTTTGAGGACTTGAGGTACATAACATACCTTGTGTAGTCCCTAAAATGTAACAGAAACTTCATACATGATTGATCATATTATTCCTCAGCTTGGTTTGGATAATCGTAGTTCCTTATTCACTGAAAATATTTCTTAGGTGAGAAGCAAAGAATGTTATTAAAATTTGTACCTTAGCCAGGGATTTAGCTCAGTGGTTCCGACGCCTGCCTTGCAAGTGCAAGGTCCAGAGTTCGATCCCCGGTACCAAAAAAAAAAAAAAAAAACTTGTACCTTGGACAAATTATCTAACATGCATTGTACATCCATTTTTTCAACTGAAATAGTGCCTATCTTCTATCTGTTCTGAGGATTAAATGAAATAATGCATATGAAGAATGGGCCCGAGAATAATCAATAAGAAAATAATTTATTTTTATTAATATATATAACAAGGACATGATCAATAAAAAATGGCTAATATTATAATTTTATCATCACCATCAAAAATTTTGTAAAAATTCTTGTCTTGTCCATTACTTACACAGGCATTATTTGCTTTGTTTATCCATAAACGACATCAATTAAGACCATTGAGAGCACTAGATAACTTTGGCCAGTAGTGAGCATTACACAGTATAAGTGCTTTTAGATAAAATACGTAAGTACAGACATAGAAAAAGACAAGGATAGGGCCGGGGAATTAGCTCAGTGGTTCCGGCACCTGCAGCGCAAGCGCAAGATACTGAGTTTGATTCCCAGTACCAAAAAAAAAAAAAAAAAAGACAAGGACATCTCCTGGGTCGCTGTCCTTTTCTTTTGCTTTCATATTGCCTAACCAAGGATTTCCTTTGCTGTTGGTTAGTTAAAAGAATTTACAAATGGCATCAGCGCTAACAGCTTTTAAAAGAGAAGTTCTACCAAATCTAGCTCCTTCTGTCTTTTTCAGTGCCATGCTTTTAATCAACCCCATGCTTCCCAGAATTCCCTCTTCTTTTCCTCTTGACCTGGTCCTTTACCAGCTTATGACCACTTGCCTGTTCCCTGGTTACTGTTGATTTGTTTATGGGGCTTCTGGGAACCAGATTTCCTGGAAGAAATGGAAGCTCTTTGTTGCTGATCCTCCCTGTGTGTCTCAGCAGTATCACTTTCCAGGGTGCTAGAGAGAGCTTCGACCAGGGCATTGGCAAGACAATTTTGCTGTCAGTTCCAGAGGCTGGAAAGTCCAAGATCAATGGGCCAGCAGATTCAGCTTCTGGTGAGGGCTGCTCTCATTTTTTGAAGATGGTGCCTATTGCTGGGTCCTCACATAGCAGAAGGGTAAAAGGACTCACTGGAGCTTCTGTTATAAGGACACTAGTCCCATTCACAAGGGGAGCCCTCATGACTTAATCACTAACCAGTGACACCCCCTCTTCATACTATCATATTGGGTATTAAGTTCTAATGTGTGAATTCAGAGGGAAACTGGGCCAAAATTCAGACTATGGCAGAAGAATACCGCGGGGAGCCCCTAGATTCACTGGCTTATCTAGTTTCCCAGGTCTGCCCTAGATAAGAGTTAGTTCCAGGGTCTTTTCTCATAGCACCCCATTTGTAAACTACCCAACCTGAAATATTTTGTCACAGCAGCCCAATGGACAAAGACCCCGTCCCACAGCAGTTCAGACATGATCTTTCTATTTATGACAGAAAATAAGAAGCAAGTAGGGAGTCTGTGGGTGCACAAGAGAGCTATACACTTAAATGAAGGAACACCTGAATGAGGAGGTGGCTGGGGATTGAAGACAATTTAAATTTGAGGTTGTCTTTCTTCTGTTTGCAATCCATTCCTCACAAATTAGCATTGTTCCTTGACCCCCTGCATCAGGGAGTGCCTCCCACAAAGGAAGTGTCAGGGAAAAGATTTTCTCGAGGTTTCTCGAAGCAGGAACTGTAAACTGGCCAGAGGTTTTTCAGCATGTTTTCCTCCTGAAATGGTTTAGGTGAAGGAATTCAAACTGAACTGTCAGGAAGTGAAAACAGGTTTATAATTGGTTTTCCCAGGATCCCTGTGCAGGAGCAGATTTTCAGATACCATAGCAACTCCCTGGATTGGGGGACCTTCAGTCTCTCTATCAGATCACAGCACCCCTTTGACTTTGTGCTATTTACACTTAAGGCCCAGCATACTTTGGCAACTTGCCCTAAAGCCAGTAATCTCCCTGGTGACCAGCATCTCTGGGGCTGAGATTAGCAACCCCCACCTGTGTGAAGGCCCCAGACTGGGCAGGGCCTGTCCACATGCCCCTCCTTCCTTCCCAGACCCCCACCTGCTTTCAGCAACACCTCTTTTCCCACTCCTCTGTTGTATTCATTTCATGGATTTGTCAAAATCTCCACACTGAGCCAATTAGCCCCTCCTGCAGTTGGGCCTCTCTCAGGCTCCTGCACAAAGGGCTTCCACCTTGATTAAAGGGTTGTGCCTGAGGAGATAGCGTGCTTAACATTCTTCACAAATGCCTTCCCTTAGGATGAAGGACCAGAGTGGAGGGTGTGAGAACTAAGTCCCAAAGAAACTGAACCAACGAAAAATGATTTTCTCTTTTACCAACCAGAAAGGCATGATTTGGGGGACTGTATGCACCCTTTGAGCTCATCGGGTTGAGCCCCCGCCCCTGTGCATGAGGGTGCCTCGGAAGGTTGGCTGCTCTCTGAAAGGCCCTTGTTCTACTCTTCTGTCTCATGTATTGGTGTCCTACTCTCCAAACAGGTAAACTTGAGGTTCCCTTCCAGACCCAGAAGTCTGGCTGTTTCATCCTCTGATACAGGAAATGTCTCAGGACCTCTTTGGGATGTTCATCCCATCTAGATTTGAGCTCTGCTGGCTGCCTGCAGCAGGATGTCATCAGAAGCATGGACAGGACAGTCCTGGCTTCTCTTTGCATTACTATTAGCAGCCACAATTTTGAAATTTGGCCCTGCATTGCTCTCTAGTGCCTGAATCTGTGTGCATTTCTACACTAAGCCTTTCCTACAAGGTGGCTCAGAAAGTACTGAATTTAAGTGCTTCTTCGAAAAAATGAGCCAAAAGCCTAAACAAGGTAGATGCGATTACCTTCCTTCTTATTTCCTCTCTTCTTCTATTCTCTCTGTGCTGAAATTGCCATACTTCTTAATTTGTCAACTTGCTTTTAGTTTTCATTATAATACAACTACTGAAGACATTTATTAAGTACCTATTATATATGAGATATCAAACAAAATGTAGTATTTCCATAGGTCTGTGTGTTTGCTTTATGTTTTGTAATTTTTCTTGCAGTTGTCAGTATATACTTCATACCATTTTGTTTGTTTGCTTGTTTTTGAAGCAGGGTCTTGCTATATAGTCTACTCTATATGTAGCTTGGGCTGGCCTTAAATTCGAAACATTCCTGCCTCAGCCTTCCAAGTGCTGGGATTATAGGCACGTGCCACCACACTTGACTCCTCCATCATTTTTTTTGAGTAGCCTCAGACATGTCAAAAAATGTTTATTAAGCTTCTTTTCTTTGTCAATAACTTGCCACCCATAGTAGAATGCAATAGCATCTCTACCCATGAGACACCTAGTCTTTTTGGTGCAATAAAAGTATTGTACTTATGTTCTTCTGCAGAACTGTCAGGCACAGAGTGCCAAATACTTTCCACAAGCACTCATTTAATATTCTGAGAAATAGGCATCGTTTTTACTCCTGCTTCAAAGACAAGTACACCAAATCTCAGAGAGTTTGAGTAATTTGCCCAAACCAATACTGCAAGGTGGATAAGTTGGACTGAAACACAAGCAGTTGAGTTCTAGGGCCCACCCACATAACTATTATGCTATATGGCCTTCCAAATATACCTCCAAAACAATTAGAAAGCCCTGCCAAGTAGCATTCGAATAAACACTATCAACATGAAATGAGTAGCAGAGAGAGGCTCTCCAAAGAAAAATGTTTATTTGTGTGTGACAGAGGAATTGCACACCAGGACACTTGCGCCATGGTGAGCCATGGGAGACCCAGGCCTACCCACAGGCAAATGAAAGCAAGGGTTCTTAAAGATAAAATGAGAAAGGTTATGTGAGTTATTTGAAACAATTACCCTTGGCCACAAGAATTAATCACAAAATTGACATCAGTCCTAGGTTGGATAGGCAGTGACTGGACAAGCATCTTTGAAGAAGTATTTTTTAAATGAAAGATTGTAATGGCCTTTGCACAAAGCTGTGGTTTTGGCATTCTTTTTTGATAGTTTCTGTTACCAGACAAATGTGCATGAGGTCCTCACCTACCTATCTGCTTCATGACTCTGTTTTGCTAGGATTTCGCATAAGTGGCTCCATTTTTTATTCTGACAAATTTCACAACACTCATTTAAGATGACAAGGACTGAAGTTATGAATTTAAAGAGCAAAAAGAGAACAAAAGAAAGAGCTATTTTATGCTGTCTTAAGGCTAATTGTTCAGCGGCAACATGAGTAGACCACCTGAAGATTCAAAGAGAAGTTAAGGAATAAGGTGGGCATCTAGCCTACTTAAAAATAAGGAAACTAGGAGTGTTCTGCTCTGTAAAATGATAGCAGCAATAGTACAGGTTGAGCATCCCTAATCTGAAAATCTGAAATCCAAAGTGCTCCAGAATCTGAAACTTTTTGAGTACCTGCATGACGCCATGAGTGGAAAATTCCGCACCTGACCTCATATGACAGGTTACAGTCAAAACATGGGCACATTAAAAATATTTTACAACAGTACTTTCAGGCTACATGCATGAGGTATACTTGAAATGCAAATGAACTTTGTGTTTACACTTGGGTCCCATTGCCAAGATATATCATTATGTATTCATATTCCAAAATCCAAGACCCTTCTGGTTCCAGACATTTCAGATAAGGCATACTCGATCTGTACCTACTTCATTGTTGTGAGTAGAACAGTGTCCTGCACGTAGTAAGTTCAATGTCATTGTTAGCTATGCTCTTACTATTGTTGTTCTTGGACGACTTGTTTTATTTCAGGACCAGCTAGTGTTGGGGAGAGGGGAGCCTGGCTTACATTATGTTGTCTTAGGTTAGTGACTGAAACACACTGAAAATCTTTGTTCCTGGCAAAGCAACACTATGCTCTCATTTCAATCCCTCTTACAAATTCTGCAATGGAAAAAATGGGGCTGGCCCTTAGGGAAGTCTGGGTAAAGCCAAGACTTGGCCCACACTCTCACTAAACCCTCTGGTGGAAGACCTTTGGGCCACTCAGCCCTACCTGGGGGTGGAGGGCAACTAAATGGATGATCTCACCAGGTCCCCTCTGACTAGGGAGAGGGCTTGGGCCTGTGTTCCTGTAAACAGACTCCTATACACTGCAATCTATGGGTGTTTTGTTGATTGTTCTTTGTTCAGAAAAAGCCAGCGCAGTTTTGAGAAGTCTGCAGAATGTTAGAGCTGTCACTTCCCAAGTAACGTAACTTTGTTTCCCCACCGATCAAAAAAAAAGCAAAGCAAGGTATACGTCTCCATGAGTCAGGGTTTATTTAATATTCACAACTCTGGCAGCTTTTTGACTGATGAAAATGCTTTGCAAACAGAGCCTGGTCCTGTTTTTCTCCACACTTCTTCCCCTGCCAAATGTAGAGTGAGGGGTTGGCAGAGGCAGTGCTAAACTGGTAGGGCTGATGAGATACTATCTCTGTCTTCTTGTAACACAAAACATTTATTTCGCAGCAAGTGAACACAAAATTGAAAAGGGTCCAAGATTTCTGGGAGCAAGAGGATTGGTTTTCCCTTAGGCAGATGCCTGGTTTGTTGACTTTGCCTTTGCCACCTCCTGAGCAGGCCACCAGCTCCCCTGGAGATGATGCCATTACAAAGGCAGTTCTACAAGCACCATAGCACATTAGCCTGGGCTGCAGAAGCTGGGAAAACTGCAGAGGCAATGGAGACGACAAGCCAGTGTTTGGCAAATGCACTCAGCTCTAATGGACCAAACTGGGTTTGCCCTCCTCCCTGTTTCTTCCCTTTGTCTTTTAGCTATCTGATGGGGAACTCAAAGTGCTGAATGCCCCTAATGCAGATACATCTTGGAGTTCACACAGCAGCTAGAAAGACACAGGGGTCACTTTGTTGAAGGTCTGATTCCCATGCTACAAGACAACTACCCATCGAGATCTGTGGGTACTGAGGAAGTCTCAGTTTCCCAGATTGAGTTTCCTGATTGTACTAGGTTCAGGGACTGACTCAGTGGAAATCCTGCCTCTTACTAGTTATATGACCCTGTGCAAGTTACTCACTTTCAAATGCAGATAATAATATTGTCTACCTCCTAGCCAGCTGTAAGAATTACAACAGCAAGCTCAGTACAAATATTAGCTATGCAAATTTATTGACCAAGGTAAGGTATGGTACAGTTTCATCTTTGTGTACTCTCAGCTTCACAGTCAGGAGTCATCAACACCTGTTCTCTACTGCCTCACTGTGCCCACAAGGCTGGGCACTGATGCCTCTTCCAAAGCTGGCTTAGTATTATCCTGGAAGCTCCTGGGATTCTTGACCAATTTAGACCTTCCTCAAGTGTTCTTTGGTCCCACTTCTTGCCTCTCTGCACCAGCCAGTGCTACTGAGCCTTAGACTGTTTGTTCAGTTATTTAAAACACAATAGTGGTTTAAACTCTTCCTTTGGAGATAAGAGAATTGCCTTAAAGCTGGTACCAGGAAAGATTTAGAACCACAACATTATGATCCTGCTTCAGAAAAATGTACTTTCTTCATGATTTTTTTTTCTTGCCTCTAACGTGGGTTTGTTGAGCAGTGTTTAGGTCAGGCTTTCTCAGCCTAAGTACTACTGGTAATTTGGACCACACAATTCTTTGTCGGGTGCAGCCTTATGACTTGTAGAATGTTTAGCAGCAACCCTGGTCTCCACCCACTAGATGCCAATAGCACATCCTCCAGTTGTGAAGAAACATCTCTAGATAATTGTCTTCTGGGGTAAAGATGTCAGGGTCAGCAAATAAAAATGTGTCTTATCTGCCTCCTCTGAGGACAAACTCACCTGGGTCAAGAACCACCAGCTTAGTGCCTACTGTTTACATCCATTTACCCACAGGATAACTATGCTGGCCAACTATTAGCTATCATTATGTTTTAAAGATGGGGAAACTGAGTCCTAGAGAGCAAATATGGCTTGCCCGTGGTCACCAGGTGGATGACAAATTTTAGTGCCTTTTCGATTGTTAGATTACAGTGGCTCAACAGAGTTCACCCTCTGTAATATCTTCCATGCATATGAGCATTTAGGAGACCTCATTCCCATCCCATTTTGACCCTTCCGAGCCGATGATCTGGTAATTGGGACATCGGTGGTCGTATGAAGGGTCAAGCTCCACACTGTCCTGCAACTCTCTCTACCTCACATGGCTCTGAAAACATCTCTGGGAAAGAAGGCAAAGGGAGGGGATAGGAGCAGTGGGGGTGCAGGGTCCCTGCCTCCCACAGCTTTGCAGCCAAAGCCTGAAGAGACAAAAGGTGGAGAGGTGCAGTGATGATTATTTCCCTTGCTCTATTACCCAGTTCAATGGGGCCTTCTGGATCCCTGCCCTCCAATGCTTAGGGGCCTTATTAACAGACCTCAGCTGTTGCCCAAAGCCCTTACCTCACCCAAGAGGGCTCTATTTGCATGATAATGCCCTCTTTGAGGGAATTATTGCTTAATTAAAGAACAGCAATCACTTTAATTAGCATGTCTCCTTGCTCCCTGGTACTTTGCATGGATTCAAATGAGCTCCTCATTAGGTATTGGCACTTCGACAAATCTGGGGCCTCTGGCTGGGAAGGGAGGCTCTCAGGGCCAGCGGCCCCAGCCAGGACCTCAGTGGTGGGGAGGCCCAGCCCTGCCAAGAGCACAACCTAGGCTTTGTGAGGGGAACAGCAGACAGGGCTTGGGCCAGTGCTCTTTGGGGCCCCGGGCCCCATGTACAGGGGAGGGCCAGGGCAAGGGAGGGCCACACCCAAGGATGGCATTGCAGGAAGCAGCCAGGGGCTTTCTCTTGCCTCTGTCTGTCTACTTGAGCTACACCTCTCTTTTCAGCTGTTTTGCCTGCAGTATTTAGCTGCCTTACCCCATCCTCCTCCTCCCATGGGAACATTTGAGCTTCTTTTTAGTTCTCTCTATCTCTGTCTTTCACACACACACACACACACACACACACACACACACGTACACTTGAGTCTGGTTTAATTTCACCTCAGGTTCTTCAATCCCAGTCTTGCAATGCAACTTTCTCTTCTAACTAGTAGTATAAAACATAGGCACATAACACAAAACAAAACCAAGTAAATGACAACAAAAAACACCTGTCCTGACCTAGAGCGGATGAGATCACCGTTCTCTTTCCTGAGACCTAGAAAGGTCTTGGTATCAGAGAACTCCTCTGCATGGACAAGCTCTGTGAGGTTCATCACCACTACCCACCCTCCTCTGATTATTAGTAAAATATAGCCTACTTTTCAGGCTGCTGGACAACTGCTTACATACACTGGGCAGAAAGTCCAGCTAATTATACTTTAATATTTTTCTTGGTCTTTTCTAGAACAGAACAGCAACCTTCTCTCCTGGAAGAATCTTCTCTCTTTTGCTTAGATGTCAATGTGCCAATGTATCTAAGCTCTTGTGACCTTTGTCCTCCTTCCTACATATCACACACACACATGTGCACACATGCACACAGATACACACATCCTGCCAGACTATAATACTCTCCATTACAAATGAAGGTAAAACATGCATGTTAAAAATGGTAAGGTAGAATTGTGCATTGATCTACACTCAAGAGATCTAGCTTCTAGTCCAAGCTTAGCATCTTGGGCGGAGAGATCCTTTTTTCCCATTTTCTGGAACTTTGAAGAAGAGAATGAGGACAGCTTCAGGGCTATCCTCCCTGCTCACTGCAGACAAACCCAGCCTCCACTCAGTTTAGGACCCTCTTTCACCACCACCCTGGCAAGGGCACATCACTTTTTGGCATCTGCAAACCCATTTCTCTCACCTCCATCACTCCCAGAGTGAGCCAGGAGGCATGGGGCCCTCCTATGTTTAGGGTCATCACTTTTGCTTGGGTAGGAAGAGAATTCAGCAGCAAGAGGAGGTGGCTGGGAGCTATTTCAGGGCTCCAGCTGAAAAAAAGATGGAGAGGAAGGAGGGGAAGAGCAAGGTGGTAAGGCTGAAGAAAAGGGGACTCACTGCTCTCCCCTGGCATCATCCTGCAGAGAGCGTAACAACAAATCAGAGGTAAATCCACTTCCTGGCAGGAAGCTGAGCCTGAAACCAGATGAAGCCACAGCAGTTCAAAGGCAGAGTGACACCCAAACAAGAGAGCAGCTCTTAATCCCCCATGGAAAGATGAGAACAGAGCACCAGGCCCAGGAGGGAGACCCCTGGGCTTTGTTTAACCAGGATTGAAAACACAGCCCTATTGAGAGGCTGGGACTCTGAGACACAGACCCTGAGGGGCAGTTGCCAAGTTGAAGGCAGCCATGGCTGCCAGCTTCTCCCTCTTTAGTCCTAGGCTTGGCAGTAATGAGACGAAGGGCCAAGACTTTTAACTGGCTAGGTCAAAAAGGTTTCCTTATTAGACAAACAGCTCAGGGGTGGGAATGGGGGTGGCAAAGCTTAGAATTGGAGCTTCCAGAAAAGCAGAACCAGAGGCCTATTCAGCCCTTACCGCTGAGGCCCTGGCTCACCACCTCTGTCCCAGCCTCACTCTGGCCCATCTTCACTGCAGCTTGGGGAGGGGAAGCTGTCAGGAAAAGTCCAGTGGGCAAGGGTGGGCCCTGACAGGGGGTGACAAACAGGTGGCTGGGGGTGCAGCCTGCTCAGCTGACTCTTGACCTGTAGCTCAGCACCTGGGACAAGGCGAGCAGGAGGGCAGCCCTCACTGCGGGCTATGTGGCCCCTCTTTAGAAAGTCTGTGCAGTGTGGAGGCCCCACACTTCCCTAGTGTCCAAGGCCCACAATTTGCAGGTGTATCTAGAGTGCTGGTCAACCTGTGCCCTGTAGAGACCTCAGGCTTAGGAGCTGGTGCTCAGGCTGAGTGAGGAGAACTCCTATCCTCTCACCCACGTATCCCAACCAGAGAGTTTCTTTTTTATTTGCTTGTGACACTGTCCATGTAAAATTTCTTTTGTAGAAACAATTACAGAACGCAAAAAGTTCAAAAGCCCCTGCCCTGCAAAATAAGGCAATGCTCTGGAGGTGGCTCATGCAATTCCATTTCACAATAGTAACTCTGCAGAGTTGGCATCCAAATCTAATTTACTCAACAAATGCTTATTAGGCACTGCATTTATATGTATGACCACTAGGTCCATAGAAGAGTGGAAGCAGATTACAAAGACAGACATTCAGCCAGGTTGGGGATGTAGCTCGGTGGGAGAGTTCTTAGTCATGGATGAGACCTTGGGTTCCATCCCCGCACCAAAAACCAAACCAACAAAACCAAATAGATGCATACAATAAAACAGGGATAAATAACAACAGAGACAGGACCAGAGAAACATACTTGTACGTGAAAATCAAGACTAGGGAATAGACATACCCAAAAGCAGGGGATAACCCTATATATTTGTTGTTATTTGGTTCTGAGCATCCTTAAAGGTAAATCTGGGGAGGGAAGAGGGACAGAGGGAAAGAGGGAAGAAGAGAGGAAGGAAGGTGGTGGAGGGGGAGAATTTTGTATCTAACTTTTATCTGGTTTTTTGGGTTGGTTGGTTTGTTTGTTTTTTGGTACCGGGGATCCGGGGATCGAACCCAGGTCCTTGAGCTTGCGCAGCAGGCTGCAAAACCACTGAACTAAATCCCCGGCTCTCTAACTTTTATCTGGATGGAGGAAATTTACCAGTTTCTTGGACTAAACCAATTTTTTTCAGATGTAAATTTTAGAGGAAATTTCTCACAATGAACTTCATATAAGATATGCTGAGTAACACAGTTGAAATTATCTTTCCTAACCTTAGAACAAGGGTTTCCAGAAAAGAGGCAGAGCCAAAGTCCTGTTCAGTCCTCATCGATGAGGCTCTGGCTCATCACTTCTGTCCCAGACCCACCCTGGCCTATAGTACTAAGATTCCTGTGGCTAATTCTAGGATTAAGTAGCAAAACTGAAGGTATTAACATTAAAAATGTAACCCACTAAAAGCACTTTAATGAAGATACAAGATAAAATAGTCCAAAAGAATAGCTTTGTGTTGCTTTAGTTTAATCTAAACACACTCCATCTACCTTAGTTTAGGTTCCCCCAGAATCAGACCTTGAGAAAAAGATTTAAATCCAAGTTCTATGTTTGGGGTTTGATCCCAGTAAATGTGTAGGACACCCCCCACCCCGCACCACCTAAAAAGATGTTATACGTTAGCTACTACTAAGGAAGGTTAGAGTTCACCCCCACTAGGAAATCCTGGGAATAATGAACAGATTCAGAATCAACCTATTTGACTGAGAAAGGGGCTAGGGCATTTAGATACCAATTCCCATCAGTCCTTGGTTGACCAATTCTCATCAGTCACTTTTTGAGAGCCACTTTCGGCAGCGTTAATGCCTTGGCCTTCTATCCTATCATGTACGTAGGCATAGCAGGCTCCAGGAGGCAAAGAAAGCCCTCAGGCAAAGATACAGGTGCCTGCAGTTGGAAGGTCAGCCAGCATCTCTGAGATGGTACAGACAGGAAGCTGACAGTATCTGCTACACTGTTCTGCTCTGGTCACATTAGCCAGGCTGCACATGGTGACACCCTCGCCACAACAGTCTATACTCTCCTGGCTCTTGCCCAGGTCTGCTGGCGCGAGACTTCAAGTTCCCTGCTGAACAATTCTCATTAGTCATTATTTGAGGGCTGACCAAATCCCATCAGTTACTATTGTAGGGCCATTTTGGGCAGCATAAATTCCCTGGCCTTCCAGATAAAGCAGTGGAAAAGTAAAATATACATACGGGAAAGGGAGACAAAAGAAAAGGGATCAGAATAGATTGTGGTTTAGAATATTCTAAAAAACATTTTTTTTTTTTTTTGGTTTTTGGTTTTGGTTTTGTTTGTAGTGGTAGGGATGAAACTCAGGGCCTTGAGGCTGCTAAGCAAGTACTCTGTCACTGAATTACACCCCCAGCCTCTAAATTGTTATTTTTGTAATATATTTATAATAAAAATTTTTGAAAAGGTTTACAATGACATCTTGGTCAAGAAATAGTTCCTATGGACTTCAATTCTCGTGGTAGTTTCAAAATGCAAGTTTTCTAATACAAACAAAAGTTTTGAAATGTAGGCTTTATATGAACATTAACAAATACGAATCTATATTCCTCATGTAGTCTGTTTCCTGTTCATTGAGTTAATCCCAATGAAAGGCTCATAAAATCCTCAAACAATCTTGTGTTGGCTTTGACAGATTTTTTTACAACCATAGGGACTGAATTGGTGATCCGTAAAAGGAGTGGCTGTTCTTGAAAACCACGGGTAAAACCATTGGCCTAGGAAAACAGTAAATCACAATTCATTAGAAGAAAGCTACATAGTTTTATTTGATATCATTTGCTTTATTTTATTTGTGTAGCAGAAAGGATATTCTGTATCACCCAGTGCTGCCCCAAAAGTTGCATAAGATGAAAGCTAGAAAGAAATGAGGTCTTCCTTCATGTAGAGGAGAATTTCTGAGCTCTGGACAGTCACCTGAAAGCTGAATCTTGATCCACTCATCCTACAACTCTTCTCCAAAGCCCAGCTGAAACCACAGGCATTTGAAGACAGGCTAAGGGGCATGTTGGTCACTAAAATTATAAATCTAATCCATAGAAGTCTAAAGTAGTCTGGTTTTAGAAAAAGGTATGAGCCTTATGGTGGTCCCACTACCTTCTGGCTGTGTGCCCTTCTTGAAATCATGTAACCTTTCCATTCTCTCCTTTGTTTAAAGGGGATAATGACATCGACCTCGTAGGCTTATGTAGATTAGAGATAATGCATGTGAAATGCTGGCCCTGTTTCTGTTACATTTTAGAGCACAGAGAAAGAAAAACTACTGTTTTCATGCAGCTGAGGAGCCCTTTAAATGGAGATATGACTCCTCTTCTGTTTGACATGACCCAGGAGTCTACCCAGGGGACCTTGGATCCTAGTATCTAACCATGCTCAGAAAGACTTAAATTTATTAACCAATTTAGTAATTTAGGAGTGCATTTAGAGTTAATTTTCTCAGAGTCATCAGAGGATTGCTCTGAGCTAGATAATTCTAAGGGAGCATTTTTTGCATTTTTCTATGGCTATGTATGGTAGCTGACTGGCAGCTCTTCCCTCTGGATATTGTCAAGGACCAAATAAATTTGATCACTCTTTATGGACAAGCTTTGCAAATGAAGTTCACATATCCTGAGGGAAATATTCAGTGTGCCACAGGGGTATATATAAAGCCACAAAATGAAAATGTCTTATTTTCTCAAAGGATCTTTTAAAAAGACTTTTAGGGTGGAATGCAATTAAGCAGATAAGTAATTTATTAAAGGTAAATTTATCACAAAACTTTAAGGTAAAATGTGAGACTTTGAAGGAGTTTCCAGCTGATGGCAAACAACATCTGGGGTGGGTCTGACTCAGGCTACATGGAAGGCTCCTGTTACTGGAGGGTGATTGATTTTGGAAAATGGTCGCTGGAAGTGACTGGAATACATTTAAAAGGAGGAACAAATATTTCATAGTAAATACAAAGTAGAAAGTGTGGGTTCAAAGTTTATGTTGAAAATTAAACCATGAAATATGAAAAGTTGCTCACTGCTGCCAATCATTTTCCCCCACATGTCTTAGATAAGACTTGTGGATTTTTTTTTTTTTTTTGGTACCGAGGATCGAACTCTGGACCTTGCACTTACGTGGCAGGCAGTGGAACCACTGAGCTAAATCCCTGGCTGTCATGGATTTTCTTGTTCACTCATCAGAAGGCCAGTAGAGACACTCCAAATGCTCTTGCTTTTCCTCATAAATGACTAGCTGAACTTCTTGTCCCCACTGGGCAGTCAGCACAACTTGTTAAACAAATTTTGGTTAAGAAACTCTCTTCTTCAAGGTCCCTGAGCTTCAGCCCACCCTCCAGCAGAGCCAGCAGACAGCCTTCCTAAACATAGGCTGGCTCTGAGTAGAGGAGTCCCTGATCTACCTGATCAGATCCCCCTTTTACCCACCCACCTCTTTATACCTAGTTCTTTCCAGCACTGCTCACTTCTCATTATAAGAGAAAAACCCTTTTTGCCCGACTCTTGGAAGCTTGCAGATCCTATATTCAGCACTTTTTCCCTATTGCAATTGTTTCCCTTTCCCCAACCTTGCAACATCATCCTTGAATAAACATCTATCTTTACCAAATCTGGATTTGTATTTTGTACAGTAGTAATTTACCATATAAATGGTAGTTGTGTGTATGTATATATTCTATGTATTATATAGTGATATATTTTTATGCATAAACTACTCTTTTATGTAGTAGTTATATATGTACATGTACTATCTTGTGATATACTTTAAATATAAAACACTACTTTTTATATGGTAGTTATGTATTTTTAATATATAAAGGTCTTCATACAGTAAATGATATGTATGTGTACATGTATAAAGAATAATAAGATCTTTATTCTTACTTCAGCTTCAATTTACAGTGATGAAATAGAGGCTCAAATTATTTACCTACAAGGTGAGGTAGGAATCTGAAGCAAGATTTTCACTCTTTAAATCCTACTACAGCATCATTAATCATTTTTGAAAGTGAGCAAGGTATAAATAAGGGCTTTGCACAAGGTAAAAAAAGAGCATTTTCCCCTGGCGTTATTCGTCTCTCCTACTCTGCCTAGATGTGACCACTCTGTGTACCAGTTGCTCTTGTATTTTTGTTTCCCCAGTACAAGAAGCTGTTCTGGTAATTAAGAGCATTCTGCTGGTTAAAATGGAGGAAAATCCCACATGAAGCTGCGTGGGAGAGAACTGCGTCCAGCGATCACTGATACATTTGCACATCATTGCTAGGCAATGTGTTGGATGTGTTACTGGAGCCAAGAATTGTGAGATTTAACTTAGTTATTTTATTGAATCTCCCAATGGCTTAATGAGCAGGTGCCATCTCCATTGTCCAGACGAGCAAAGCAGTCCTGAGAGCTGCTCTTTCCATGGATTGGTCTGTAGTTTCAAAACCAATAATTATATGTAGTTAGTACATATCACAGACAAAAAGAATACTGCGAGTTGTGTAAAAGTTTCTAAAAGTCTCCCAGTTTTTCCAGGAAGAAATCAGATGAATTAAATAATTTGCTCAAACTACTGCAGAGCTCTGTCGACTGGACTCATCCATGGTCTCCTTCTTCTTTTTGTTTCCTTCCTGTTGCACTTTGTGTTATTCATATTCTGTTACTGTAATAAAATACCTGAGATAATCAACTTTTTTTTGAGACAGGGTCTCACCATGTAGTTCAGGCTGCCCTTGAACTCACTATGTGGCCCAGGCTGGCCTCGAACTTTCAGTGATCCTCCTGCCTCAACTTCCCAAGTGCTGGGATTACAGGCGTGTGCTATCACACCCAGTATGATAATCGACTTTTAAAAGGGAAAGGTTGATTTTCACTCACCATTTTGTAGGTTTCACTTCATGGTCAGTTGGCCCCATTGCTTCTGGCCTGTGATGAGGCAGCACATCGTAGTAGAGGAAGCCTACTCACCTCATGACTGGAATGAGAGGGAGAGGAAGACCAGGATCCCCATAGCCCCTTTGAGGGCACACCCCACATGATTGGAGGACTTCCAGCTAAGAACCCCCTCCTCAAATGTCCACCACCTCTCAGTAGCACAACAGGCTGGGGATGGTGCCTTTAACACACAGGCTTTGGGGCACACTTATCCAAACCATAGCACACCTTCCGTCCTTTATCATATTTTTGTTACATCAGAAACTTTTGTGAACACACCAAGAGTTCCTCAAGTCTTGATAAGGAAAGCTACTGCCCATACTCTCACCCCTAAATTCCTGCTCCTCAAGAGTAACCTGGTCAGTACTTTTCAGTGGGTCTTTTACCTTTGCTAAATAGTGGGCTTCTGCTACTACTTCTTAATTTTCCCAAATTTATCACTTCTTAGATTTTCTTAGTTTCTTGGTTTCCCATTATAGAAAAAGAGGATTTATTTTTGTCTCACCAAAACTTCTGCCCCCACCACATACTCAGACACACATCTCCTGCCTCCCCCAGCCAGCAACTTCTCCAATACAATTAGATCATAATTTTCATTACATCAGCACTCCATATTTACCTTACCATTAATATATAAATACTCTTCAAAGCCAAGTCATGAGTGTACAATAATTATTTGCCCTTTCCTGCTAAATTTTCTTCCTAGGGCTAAAAAAATCATTTTAGTTTTATTAGTTTAGCTTTCTATATATTTGTCACAAATTTATTCCCAATCTCTCCCCCAGATTGAGTAATGTCATCTCTTTGGAGGGAGGGGTGGTGAGACAAGGTCTTGTTCTGTAATTCAGACTGGGCTTGAACTCACTACATAGCTCAGGCTGGCCTCAAACTCTCAGCGATCCTCTTGCTTCAGCCTCCCAAGTGCTGGGATTACAGGCATGCACCACCACACCTGGCTGAGTAATGTCTTCTCAATCATCTCAAATACTGAAGTACCTTAAACGTTCTCTTCACTTTCTTGAAAGAGATCAGCCCTGGATCTTCTGCCTAGGCCAATCTGGATTAATGCTACCTGCAAAGCTGTTGGCTTAGAATCTCTTTTACCACTGTTTTGAAGCTTACCCTCTCTCTTGTATGAGGTCCCCTTGTATGAGGTCCTTCTCATACAAGAAGACAGGGGGTGTGTTTTCTTTCTTTCTTTTATGGTGAAGCATATGTTATGCAGTGGCTTCTTGAAACAGAACTCATGCCAGACAAAATTTGGACACTTTGTGTGTTTGAAGATGTCGTCATTCAACATTCAGTATAAAAACATGCACTAAGTTCCATATTTCCATGTACTTCTAATTGTGTCTTCAATTCCCCAGCCTTGAAACTATCTGTTTTATCATCGCTAGAGAATAGAGAACTAGCATGGTATCACAGAAGGGATCTGAGGTCCATTTGAGTTAGGACCTAACCTCCTCAGGCTTGCTTAGACAGTTTCCACTTATTAATATGGTATTTATTAAATGCGTTTCTAGCCTCCAGACTTTTGTTGCTCTTGTCTATTTTCCCACATCTTGGTGGGTTTATAAATCTTTTCAACTTTCCTTTTGTTTTGTTTTAGAAAGTCATAGAATGTGTGTAATTTGCCATCTTTAACCAGAAGTTCAAACCAGTGCTTGAACTTGAACTTCACTATTTTATACTGCCTCCCAAGAATCAGCCCTGTATAATAATAATATTATAATAATAAACAATTCTTAAGCTTTTGTAATTTTTCAGGCACTATTTTAAGTATATGGACTAACGATACACTAGCTGGTGACACCCTCAGAGACTCCTCCTTCCCTGGGAAAGCCCGAATAAGGATTTGTAGAACTCTTTAATGATAATAATATTAGCTTTGATTATTTTTTTTCTTGTAGTGTTGGAGATAGAACCCAGGTCCTTGTGCATACTAAGCAAGTTCTCTACACTGAGCTCTACCCCCCAAATTTGCCTGGGTTCAAATGTTTACTTTTACTAGATATGTAAGTAACTTCTCTCTGCTGTAATGTCCCCATGTACAAAAATGTAATGGCTAAGTTGTACCTATCTACCTCTCAGGATTCTTTTTTTTTCCCATTAAGTTTGTTGGTACATTTTAGGTATAAAATACAGTTACATTCATCATTGGGATCTTGTACCATTACATGAGTACCTTGGTTCTTATTTTTTCCCCATTCCCC
>NW_004624812.1:238439-321478 GCF_000247695.1 Heterocephalus glaber
GTGAACTAGCACAAACAATCAACAAGTGGGATCTCTTCTTATTAAAAAGCTTCTGCACAGCAAGAGAAACCACCAACAGAGCTAAGAGACAAGCCACAATGTGAGGAAAAAAAATTTCACCTGCTGTTCTTCAAACAAAGGTCTACTATCTAGAAACTATAAAGAACTTAAAAAAAAAATCAGACCTCCCAAATTTAAAGACCCAATCCAATAATGGGCATCTGAAATGAACAGAAGCTTCTCAGACAAAGAAGTAGAAATAGCAAATACGCGTATGAAAAAATGTTCCACATCACTGGTCATTTGAGAGATGCAAATGAAAACAATGCTGAGATTCCACCTTACCCGAGAAAGAATGATTGCTATCATGAAATCAACCAATAACAAATGCTGGCGGGGCTGTGGGGAAAGAGGAACACTGCTCCACTGCTGCTGGGAGTGTAGAATGGTGAAACCACTGTGGAAATCACTATGGAGATACCTCAAAAAACTAGGACTGGAAGTCCCATTTGACCCAGCTATTCCCCTGCTGGGTATCTTCCCCCCAAAATTAAAAGAAGCATACCACAGTGATATATGAGCACCCATGTCCATAGCAGTGCAGTTTCTAATAGTTAAAACTTGGAAGCAGCCCAAATGGCCATCAACTGGAGACTGGATAAAGAAAATGTGGGTTTTTTTATAAAATAGAGTACTGGGCTGGGGATTTAGCTCAGTGGTTCTGCCACCTACCTCGAAAGCCCAAGGACCCGAGTTCAGTCCCTGATACCAAAAAAAGAAAAAAAGAAAAACCCCAATAAATAAATAAAGAAAATGTTGATAAAATTGAGAAAGTAAACAAGTAAAAAAAAAAAATAGAGTACCACTCAGCCATAAAAAATGAAAAATTAGAGACATTTATAGCTAAATGGATGCACATTAAGGCGATACTCTTAAGTGAAATAAATAGGACACACATGTGTAAATATTGAATAGTTTCTCTAGTGTGAGAAACTGAAAGTGTAAATAAGGACTAAAAGGTATAATAGGTAATGTGAAATGGGAAGAAAAGGGGGAAAGGGGAAGGGAACTTTGGAGGTTAGGGGCAAGGAAAGAAGGGAATGGAATCAATATGAGAAAATAAAATAAAGGAAACAAAGTCTTTGTAAATAGGGAGGGATGGAGGGGTTGAAGGGAGGGCAGGGGAAGGGGGAACAAATAAGAACCAAGAGAGATTATGTAGAGGTGCAAATTTCCAATGATGAATGTCATTATATTGTATACCTAAAATGTACCAATAAAATAAAATTTAACCTGGGAAAAAAATAAAATAAAAATGAATATTAAACACATAAATCTAAAAATACGTACCATTTAATTTGCTTTATATTATATAAATAATACTACATAGATTGTTCTGAAACTATAATATATTATAGTTTAAACTTAATATAGAGATTTTCCATCTAGAGATATTTGATCCCAATATTCTTTTTCTTTTGGTATCAGGGATTGAACTCAGGACCTTGCACTTGTGAGGCAGGTGGTGGAACCACTGAGCTAAATCCCAGCCCTTGACCCCAATCTTCTTAACAGCTGCATACATGGCACCCTAAAAGTGTCAACACTTATTCGTCTGCTCACTATTGATAAACATGGGGGTTATTCTAAGATTGCACTATTACAAGCTATGTTATAATAAACTTGCTTTATAGTAGGCTCAACTCAGATGATTACCCAGCTCAGCTCCCCCAGAGGCAATGTCTATGATGTTTCCCCCTCTTGGGAGACTCCTTTGGCATCCTATAACCTGTAGTCCAAATACTTACTGGGTCATCCTGTTTCCAGGACCACTATGATGGGCCTAGTGGACCCCTAGGACATAGGGCACCCCTCAGGCTGGGCCAATGCAAAATCTTTTTCTGGGAACTTTCATGCTGGATCCAAGAGAGAGAAGCTCTATTTTCTTTCTGGTTGGGAAGCTGGGTTGACGACAACTTGAGAGCTGCCAGAAAGCCTGAGAGAATGAAATCCACACAGAGGACAGAAAAGAAACCATCTAATTAATTAATTAATTAATTAATTTGCAGTGCTGGAGATTGAACCGAGGGCCTTACACATGCTAGGCAAGTAGTAGACCACTAAGCTACAATCCTGACCCCAGAATCAATCTCTCTCTCCCAAAGGTCTACAGCTAAGATCTCTCCTTTCAACAGTGATTGACCCTGGGGTAGGAAAATCAAAGAGTGAGCCCAGGACTTTCTACCCATCACAATTTCCTCCCTATAAATCCTACTGGGACCCTCCAAACCCTCAGATGACCAGGAACCTCTCTGGAGAAACCCTTTCCTCTTCTTAAGTGCCTCTTCTAATCATAGAAACTGTCCAGCATCTTCTTGCTGAAATTGTATCTGTAACATAAGAACCAACTTCTTTGAGAGGTGTCATTTGCAAACTATCATCTATCATTTGTTTTCAGTGTGGCTTCCAGGTGCTTTCATGAGAGCAAATACAACAGAAAAGCAGGCACATTCAAATCATCCACAAACATTTCTGGACTCTCTCCCTTCTCTACGCCCCATATTAGAAATTGGAGATAGAAAAACAAACAGAACATCTTCCCAGCTCCTGGAACACTTTCGTCCCTGGAGCTCTTTCACCCCAGGATCCCTGGCAGTTTTCAAGTCCCATTCCTGGGGTCATCTGAGTCAACAGCATTCACATGAGCCTGCGGTTCAGCATCCTTTAGAGCCTCCACCTGCTCCCTGCCTTCTTCCTTTCTGCATAGCTAAGGGGAAGGGTCCCCTTCATAGGGCTCTGATAAAAATAGAGTTAATGTTTATCTTTGTGTTTTGCAAACTGTAAAAGCACTGTCCCTATTGTCACCAGGAGGAGAGGAAGTGCATGGAACACTAAGGAGACCAGAGAGAGGGAACCGGGAGGGGGAGAGCCGTGGATAATCGGGAAGGTAGATGAAGGCAGGCTCAGAGGACCCCACACTGAGTGAGCTGCCAGCAGGAAGAGACACTGGGGCTGGGGCTGGAGAGACCCAGGAGCTTTAAAATGCAAAAAGTATTCAGAAGTCCAAGCTGGGAGTCAGATCCCCCCAACCTCAACATTATTTCTCTCTGGAGGGGGTGGCTTCCAGAGGTTTCTGTGACCTGCTCAGAGAAGTGGCTGCCTGGGACCCGGCAGCTTCTCCCGGGGTGCTTCTGCCTATCTATCCACCTCTCCCCAGTCCTAAGAACACAGAGGAGACTCAGTGGGAGCTCTTTCTTCTCCCTGCCTATTTCTCAGACTTCCTGAGGAGAGAGATAGACAGAGGACGCTGGCTCCTAGGAAGACTGGTAGGTTGGGGATAGAGAGTATGGATCTGAGTTTCCACTCCCCACCCCATCATCACCTGGAGGGCCACCACAGGGCAGTCCTGGCCAGACAGCGTGGGGATGCGCAACTCCCTCAAGGCGGGGCTGGGATAGCAAAGTTGCAAGCAAGGGGGCATGTCAGCCTGGCTTTGTGAGCTAGGCTCCCATCAATGCATGAAAGCTTTGCTCTACAAACCGCATTCGCTGCGCTCCCAACCTGCATTCCCAATTGGTCACGGCCTGGCCCCCAGCTGCATTCCTGGGCTCCAGGAGACTGAGGGGCCTGGCCTCTTTGTTCTTTCCAAATCAGGGCTCAGAACCATGACAGGCTGATCACATTACCCAGCTGAGGTCAGCCTGGCAGGACTGAGCCCCCTCCCACTCCTCCCTCACCTCACCAAGACAGAGCCATGCAGCCCACCCTGCCCAACTCTGCTCACCTGTGGGCCCGTCTTAGCAGCCTGTGCTGGTTCTTTGTGGGGGAAGGGAAATCTCCAAAACCACAGCAGCTCAGCTGCTTCCTTCCAAAGGCAGATGCTGGGAGCAGTGCCCAGACCCTAATTCCAGGGCTTGTCCAATTTCCGGCCATCTCCAAGGGCTTGCAGCTGCTCTGGGGTGTGTCCTACTGCCCTGCTTGCTGCTGGACCCCTTGGAATCCACATGGCTTACACCTAGATGGCTTCTCAGACCAGAGTTTATGTCATAGTACGACCAGCCTTTGGCATCACTGTGGACAAGATGTCTTTCTGTCCTAAGCCTCCACTTAAGGTACTGCCCTAGTGACCAGGGAGTGACACTTTTTACCACCACCACCCCTTTCCTATCCCTAGTGACAGGAACACAGGTTTGATGTCTGACCTGCCTTGACTCTTGGCTCTGTTCTGCCACTTTCATTGTGACCTTGGATGGGTTACTTTACTTCTCTGGCCCTCTGTTTCCTCATTTGTAAAACTAGAATAACCATGAAAATTTTAAAAGATGCTGAATAAACAAGTTCCTGGGTTGTCAGGTACACTATCAATGCTACTTTGCCCCATCTCTTCCCTTGTATAATGGGTGGCCTCAAGCAGAGTCTTCACCAGATCATTTATACCCTTTCCTCCTTTCTCTGAATTCCTAAAGCTCCAAGAATTAGGGCCAAGCTTTCTGGAGACAGCTCTACACAAATCATGTTGCGTTGTTCTGAATAGTTTTATACGTCGTCTTTGTCTCCCCAACAAGCCTATTGGCAGTCTAGTAAAGGCCTTTAATTTTGTTATTTGTTCAACAAATATGTTGGGGATCCAGCCATGGAGGAGGCAGCCCAGGCTCCTGCTCTGGAGAAGCTCACAAAGTGTGGACACCAGCCCCTATTCAATGGCACAGTGAACTGCAGTTTTTTCCCCGTTGCAGTGAGTACGAGGATGGAAAGGTACAGACCTTGGTGAGAAGATAACAGGAGTCTCTGGGTAGATTTCTCTGAGCAAATCACATCTGAGTCCTGAAGTATCAGGGGGTGGGAGCAAGTGGGAGGGAAGCCAAAACCTAAGAGCAGTGGTGAAAAGGTGCGGTCTCCATCAGCTGCTAAGGAAGATGGTTTCTCTTCCAAGTGAAATTAGAGGCAGTGCAGGGGTTTTTGAGCAGGAGCATGGTATGATCCAGAATTGCTGGGTGGAGAAAAGCCAGGAGTGGAGATGGGGAGACCTGGCAGGCTGCTGGGGCAGAGGCCACACTGGAGGGATCGCTGGGCTGCTCAGGCTTTGTAGAGGCTTAGAGGTGGAAGATGAGAGCAGGCCTGTCTGGACTTGGTTGGCCTGGGCACCATGTGCCGGCCAGCTCTCAGTGGTGCCGGATGTATGAATGCCCTTGGATGGCCCACCCCTTGCTGCTGGTAGGGTGTTTTCAGAGATTCTCAGCACCAAGAACTCCTTATAATTGTTCTCACTCATGCCCCATGAGTGCTACTGAAGAATTTTTGGGTACTAAACAAATGCAGTTCATTAAATTACAAGTTAACTTTGTTGCTTTGTGTTTACTACTGGGGCCTACAGAACTGATCATCTGAACTGCTGATTGCAGGTGATAACTGCTATTTCCACATGGAATGATCTCTTCCCAGCCCCACACAAAGAAATGAAACGTTGCAGTTCTCCTGAGCAGCCTACTTATTTGCTTTCCACACTGGAGTTTCCAGGGGCATCAGAACAACTACAGGCCCTGCCCTCAGAGAGATGTAGGTCTTGTAGGTGAGACAGGCAAGGAAGTGGCCGATTACATGGCTGTGCTGCAGTCTGTGTTCTGGGTAAGCAAGGGGTGGATGGACATGTCAGAAGGCTTCCAACGCAGCCTTGGGAGGTGTGCTGGACAATCCCCTTCTGTCCCTCCAGGTACCTGTGTCCTGCCTGCCCCTCACCCCAGAGGAGTGACACGTAAGTTGAAGGATGAGTAGGAGTTAGCCTTGTTGCAGAAAATACATGATTTCTATGAGATTTTTTATAAACACAAAAACAGCTCTCCAACCTCTATTGGGATCTCCAGGCACACTCAGGGCCTGGATATGACCAGACTGGGAATCACTCACCTAGAGCCAAAGAGGCTGCACAGACTCCAGTGGGGGCCGTTTTCTCCTCCCAGCCAGACCTAGTAGGAAGACAGAAAGTTGAGGCTGCCCCCACTGTAGGCTCTACCTGTCACTCCCTGGGACGTGACTAGAGGGCCTGCCATTCCCACCCCCTTTCTGCATCCGGTTCCTGTCCTCTCGCACAGCCAGCCTGGGGAGAGGCTAGTGAGAATGATGTCTTGGGAGGAATGTCCCGGAGTCCATCAGGCTGAGTAGACAGCTGCCTGAGAGATCCGATTTCAGGAAAAAGAGGCCTACCTCCTTCTGCATAGCAGTCCTGAGCTCCTGGGCGCCAGGACACCTGCTGGGGGCCACCCCAGCCCACCCTGGCCTGCCACCGGAGATGAGAAAGAGCTGGGTCAGGCTTGGGACTGTCACGCTTCTCTCCTCCCTCCTGCCCCAGTCTAGTCTCTTTCCCACTCCCTGTCACCTCTAATTAGACAATTCATGTTCATGCTTTTCAGAACCTGGCCTTCCCACCAGCTGAATCTGGCACCTGCCTGAGCCCTCTCCCCCTCTGCCCTTGCTTCTGGGACTTCCCTTTGAGATTTTGTAGTGACCTCACCCTCATGTTCCTTTGTGAGAACACACTGTGCTTATTCCGGCCAGCTCCCATCCTCCATGCCTTCTCCCTCTTCTCATCTACCTTCTGCTCGAAGATTTCTGTCCCCAACACCACCGCCACTGCCACCCCCACACCCCAGTGAGGAGCACGGTGTTACCTCACATTATTACTGAATAATAACACCAGCTGCTATCTCTTTCAGGCCCACTCTGTGCCAGGCACTCTGGGCTGAGTCAGCCCCCACAGAAACCTATCAGGCAGACATTGCTAATACCACTTATTACCACTTAACGATGAGGCAACAGAGACTTTAAGTAACTTTCTAGGCTAGGGGGTGGCAGCAGGAAGACTCAATCTGGACCCTTCTGTATTGAAAGTCCTGGCTCCTATGCACTCCTCCACCCTACCTTGTCTCATCTCCCAAACACATCAAAAGCTCTCAGCTGATAGAGACCTGGCCACATGGCTCTCGTGTTCCACTCACATTGCCCAGCAGCAGTGGGCATGGGCCATGATGCCCACCATCTCATCTCCATAGAAAATCTATAGCTGCCTGGTTAGTTCTTAAATTGGATCATCTCTGTGCTCTGCTCAAAAGACAACTCCTCTTGTTTTCACCTTTCCAGGTATAATCCAAAGTCCTGCCATTGACTTGCAAGGCCCCTTGTACTCTGAGCAGCAGTTCTGACTGAGCTACTCTACATCTAAATTCTGACTTGGAGAGCTGCGAGCTGATGAACTTGGGTTGTTTAAGCCATTACAATTATGCTGATTTGTGACATCACAATAGAAAAATAACACAGTACCACATGTACATAGACTAAAAAACTATTCATAGTATATGTGTAATTCAAATTTAACTGAGACTCTTGGTGCTTTAATTGCTAAACCTGGAAACCCTAAACCCCAGGGACATCATGGGGTAAAGTAGCTCAAAGTTGAAGCCTGGAGTCACCTAAGATGTCACCAACAAGTCTGGAAGTGGTTTGCACACCCCCTACCAGCAGAGCAAAAAGGTTTCTAAGGAGACCACCCAACACTACACACCAGGTTATAATAACTTCCCTCTAACATTTTGACGGGGGAAAAAAATTACACTTTTATTTTCACTAATCTCTAACTGAAACATTTCCTTCTATTAAGGAAATAGGCATTGCCAGTGCCTGTGACTTTGTCATCAATAGAAACCATGTTACAGTTTTTGCTGTAACAAAATATTATAAAATATTATCTATATTCATCACTGTTTTGAAATTATGATAGCTAGTGAATCTTGCTATTTAACATATTAATAAAAAAGCATATGTAGTATTATATTGCACATTTGTTGAATGTCTTCATGACTATATTTCAATATGATTGGGCTCCTTCATAAATCTAATGTGGTTTTGTTTTTTCTTCAGCGCTGGATGGAATCCAGGGCCTTGCACGGTCTAGGCAAGAGCTCTACCACTGAGCTAGTATCCAGCCCCTAAGGTATTTTTAAGTAACATCATTCTAAGAAGGATCTCATAGGCTTTACCACACTTTCCACAGCACAGAAAAAGCTAAGAACCGGACTAGAAGTAGTACAGCATATCAGATATCCAAATCCCAGCTCAGATGCTTAATTGCTGTGAAAATAATTGCTGGATCATTTACTTAAACTTTCTGGACCTCAGTTTCCTTATCTGTAAAATAGAGTTATTGTGAGGACTAAAGAAATAATCTATGTGAACCAGCTCACACAGGCTGGTCCTCAAATGAATGCTACTTATGGCTATTAATAAACACAGGGTTATTGATTCCATATTTCCCTCGTATCTTAGCATAGCTGCCTTTGAGCTCAGCAGGCACCATGGTTCCTGTGTCCTCCTAACAGTCTTGTCCTGTGTAGCCACAGCCTCTGCCCAGGATCCCACAAGGCCCTGGTTAGCTCATTTCACTTCCTCTGCACCTCCCTGGCTCAGCCCCAACACCTCCTCCACTGTCTCCCCATGGCCCCAGTACTGAGTATAAAAATGCACATCACCTTGTGGTGGTGATGTCCTGCCCTTTGCTGATGAGAAATAGTGCTCAGGGAAGAGGGAGAATAGCCCCACTGCAGCTCAACCCACATTCCTGACGTGGCTCAGGGTGACATGGCCACAAGGGTACCAATGACCTCCACCTAGATTGCTCCCACAAAGGCCCCCTGGGCAGAGCAGCCATCCCTCCTGCACACCCACGTTACAGCCCTTTCTGTTCTCAGGCACTGGAAGGGCTTGGGTGTGGGCAGGAGGGCAGCCAAAGCCTGAGTCACTGGGAGGGAACAGTTGGGTCTTGGGTTGTGTTCTCCATGGGGAGTACTGAGAGGCTGAGAGGGGTAGAAAGCCCCCCTTCTACTCCAGAATTCCTGTTGGCCCCACTGTTTCCTTAGCTCTGGAGCTCTCTGCAACTGCTTCTACCCTCACTGCCTTTCTTTGTGTTCCAGGCCCACGGCCATTTCCAGGGGCATCTACTCCTTCCTCTTCAAAACTCACTTCCTCCTCACCCTGACCTCCTTGCTCAAATGGGAAGAAGAAGCTCACAGGGAGGATTGGCTCGCTCAAAGTAACAGAGCAGTGTAAGGACTAAAGTCCATTGCCTGGGACTTTGGGTTGAGCTAGAGACTCTGGTTGGCTCTTGGCACTGGAGAGAGGAAATGTCCCTGAGGGTGGGATGACCTGTCTGTTGGGGTGGGCCACCTGGCTGCTCCACACCCAGCTCAGGAGACACTAGGAGGACAAAGCCAGACCCACTTGTGCAGACCTGTCCAGAATTCCTGCTGCCTCTCCCAGCACTCTGTCCCCCACCCAAGCCACTCTGTCACCATCCTGGGCTCCACAATCTGGTTTTTGCTACCTGAGCCCTATGTCTACCCAATACCTCATTCTGGGTACCATGATCTTTGAGATGCTCTTCCCTAACACAGTAACCTCAGGTTGTCTCTTTGCCTGGGTCCAGCACCTTCCTCAGCTTCCAGAGAGGGACTTCCTTGCCTGTGTTAACCCAGTAGAGTCTCCTTTGTCAGGCTTATGCAGCCCTCAGGAAGGAAAGGGCACTAGGACTCTGGAACTTGGCTTCCAGCACACTGGCAGGGACTCACTGGGCTCCTCCCACGTGCACCTGCTTTTATGTGTCCCAGGCAGGCCACCTGTCTTGTGCTGGAGTTTGCTCTGAAGGCACACAATCCTGATGTCTCCTCTGAGCTTTCAGCATCACCCCTTCTCTTTGCGGTCCTGACAGGATCCAAATACATTCTGAGAGAAACAAGCTCATCAGTCTTGGGGGAAGAGTCTGAAACCTCCCCTTTCTTGGGAGGAAATAACAATATCAAGCACCTCTCATGTGATCTTAGACACTGTTTTAGGGACTTGCCTTTGTTACTTCTTACAAGAACTCTGTGGAATTGGTACCATCTCTGTCATACAGGCGAGAACATAGGTATTCAGAGGATGCTCTCCCTTGCTCAAGGTTGAGTGGTGGAGCTGAAATTTGAGCTACTGTGTGTCTATCTGGTTCCATAACCCACATCAGGCCAATCCCTAGGCTTCCAACTACTGTCTCATCGAGGCTCTGCCTAACTTGATCTTGCCTCCATTTCTCATTTAGCTTTTTAATTCTGTACTGGGAATGGAGCTCTTCCTGAATTCTTTCTGTTTTTGACTCTCCAGGCTGCTGTAACAAAATGCCTCAGACTTGGTGGCTGAGAAACAGCAGAAATTTATCACTTGCTATTGTTAGTACCTTCTCACTGTTACTCCTATGGAGGGACAAGACCGCATTCTGGGGCCTCTTTTATAAGGGCATCAGCACCATTCCTGAGGGCTCCACCTTATTGACAGTCACATCCCAAAGGCCCTACTTCCTAATATCATCATATCAATGATTAGGTTTTCAGCATATAAATTTTGGGGTGACACAAACACTCAGACTACAGCACCTTCCACTGTAACTGAAGCCCTACCACACCCTTAATTTCTTTTGTTTTTTCAGAGACTTTTGTTTTACTGAGAATTGAACCCACAGCCTTTGGACTGAGCTATTTCCCCAGACCTTTTTTGCTTTTTGAGACAGGATCTTGTTAAGTTGCCCAGTCTGGGCTTGAATTTTCGGTCTTCCTACTGGGATTGTAGGCATGCACCACCATGCATAGCTATGGCAGTCCCTTCCCCTGGTCCCTATAGCCCCTCAGAGCCCATAGCACCCCTGCACCCAAATGACTGACTCCAGAGCCATGTTGCTACTGCCCTTCTTGACTTTTCCTGCTGCTTTGCACCATGGAATCTGTCCTCCTTGGAAGGACACTGGCCCCAAAGAAGGAAGGCTGATGCAGACTGCTGCTCTCAGGCCCCAGTCTTGCCCCAGCCTCTTCTTTCTCACCCCAGGCCCCATCAAGCCTTGAGCTGAGCTCATAGGAGCAGTGATGAGGGCAGTTTCTGGCTCAGTTGTCAGCTTCTGGGCTCTATTCTGATCTCTAGCTTCTCCTCTCTCCTTCAAGCCATCCTATAGAGAGGCCAGCCCTGCCTGGGATCTGGTCCATTACACTTCCCAGGACTTCCTTGTCCAGAGAATGGAGATCAGACATGACAGAAACAGCCAAGGACAAATGGAGAAGTCAGAAAGATGGTCTGAAAAGGCCTCTCCAAAAAGGTATAGATGTCAGAAACTCAGTCAGAGTGGTTAACAAGGGATGGCCAGTCCTGGGCTTCCTGGGCACAAAGGGAAGAGAGACCTGGGAATGGAGAGTGTTGGGAGCAATGCTACATAATTCTAGGGATAAATCATTTGGTTAGCCTAGTTCTCTTGCCTACAGCCCAGCTACAAAATAACTCCAGTTTGGCCTCCCGTCACAACTGAGACTTCAGTGATCCAGTGATGCTGTGATTCTCCAGGACAAGAAACATCCTGGGAGAACAAACATCTGCTCAGTTCCCATTGTTCTTGAACTGATTAACATCTTGTTTGCCGGAGATGTACTGAACTCTCTGCAAGCCTTCCGTTACACCTTGTTTATCCCAATGTGAACTATTGAACTCTCTGCAAGTCATTTGTTACATTTGTTTCTCTCGATGTACTGAATAAAAGGTGTGGTAAGCTGGGGGCTTTTGTCTTTGCCGCCCAGAGCAGCACTGCTCAGACCCAAAGCTCAGCTTCTTCTCAGTCTCATTTGTCTACCTTTCCTGCAATTCGCTGTGTGCTGCCATGGCTCGCAGGAGACCAGGACTCACTGCAGAGGTTCTGGTAAGGTCCCCTTCCCCTGTCCCCTACAGGAGAGCAGCCTGAGCTGCTTCCCCTCCTGTGGAGCTTGGTGTTTACATTCTGTCTGTTCTCAGTGTCTTTTCCAGACTGTTGGCAAAGCTCCCTTATGTACTGTTAATGTCAACACTCTCCCCGTTGCCTGGTGCCCCCACGGAGGGACACCACTGTCTGCCATGGCTCCGCCACACCCCAAGGCCCAGGGGAAAGGACTGGAAAAGATGAAGAGCCCTGGGCAGCCCAGAATGCCTCACCTTTCCTGGCCCTTTGCCTCTCAGTCCCTCCCTCTCTGCTTCTCTCTTGTGTGTTGGGGCCCCATTGCCTTTCTGTCTGTGTCTTCTCTTTAAGTCGAGGAACCAAAGACTCTAAGTAGTGGCCTCTTACTCCCACACTGGAAAAACCAGGATGAGAAGCCCATGTCCTGACTGGTGTTCCCCAGAGCCCAAGCCTACCTTTCCCAAGAGGCCTTCAGCCCCATCCTATCATGCGGGTAGCACAGGCCTGTTGGAAACAAACAGCCTGGCGCTGGGCTTTAGAACTTCCTCTACCGAGGGCTGACTTCCTGTGAGTCCTCTGCCTCACAGCCTCCTCACCCCTTCTGGGCCATCCTCAGTCAAGGGCTGCCAGCAGGGGCTGAGGGAGGCAGCATCTCCACCTATGTCACCCTACACCACACAAAAGCAGCTATTGTCCAGAAGAATAAAATGGACAGCCCTGAGACAGGCTGGGGAGAGACAGAGATAGAGACAAAGACAAAAAGCATTGAGGCAGAGAGACAGGAGCTAGAGAGACAGATGGAAAGACGGAAAAGCCCCAAGAAGCCCAAATTGACACCACATGGCCATCCTGCTGGACCCCAGGGCCGAGCAAACTAGGGTTCGTGCTGAGTCAGTTGTCATGGTGACAAACATGCAGGAAATATCCAAGATAACTAGAATAGTGGCAATAACATGTGTTTTGGATAAACCCTCCCCCCATCCTGGTCCCTCTGATGTATTCATTGCATTACTTGGGATAAACTTGGCTTTTGCACAATCATCGCCCCCAAGAGGACAGAGCAGGGCTTCTAAGGTCATAGGATGAAAGGCACACAGCCCTAGAGGACTTTGGGCATTGGCCGAGTTTTGCTCAAGAAACAAAAGCGCATTTTGTGTTTCTCCCCTCACTGCCTCTCTGAGTCTAGACTTGGGTACCTCAACCCTTCTGTCCCAGAACAGAGGCTGGGAAGAGTCAGAATGCCTGTTTGAACTCATATAGCAGCACTGAGGACAAAGGAAGGAACTGGTGAGTCTATATGAACCCAGAAAGGACCCTAGAGAGTTCAAGACCCAGAGCAAAGCCAGCACCCCAGTAAGACCTTGAGGCAGTGAAAGAGCTGAGTGCACTGGGAGTACTGCCACCCTAGGACAGTGTCCCTACTCCCAAAGCAAAGGCAAGGACATGCAGCAGAAAGAAGTGGGGAATGGGAGAAGAAAGAAGAGGAATCGGGGTTCTCTGGGGCCGGTGACCCCAAGTAAAAGAAAAGAAAAAGGTTGGCCTGGCACATACATAGGAAGGTGATTCCCACACCTAGTAACAGAGATCTCAGTGCCTCTCAGAAGGCTCCCACCAGCCCCTGGGCTCCTCCCAAGGACCTGAGAGGACTGAGGTCACCACAAAGACCAGCTGGTAGCCAGGCCAATCGACCACATCCTGCCCTGTAGACATCATGGTGCTGGGGCTTTCCCTGTACTTCTCTGTGTCTGCAACAGAAAGGATTCCACAGAAAGAATACAAGATTTCAACCCAGAGGTCCTGCTGCCTCCTGCTTATACAACCTTGGTAAGGCCCCATGACTCCCCCAGGCCTCTGTTCTGGCCTCCGGTGGGTGGAGCTAACAATAATTTATCTGGCAGGGCTGTAAAATGGAGTAAATGCCACAGCGCACTCACGTGGTAGCACTTGGCACACAGTTAAGCTCTGTGTCCAAGTTGTTGATTGCTGTCATGACTCAGGCAGAGCAGAGTAGACAGGCCAGGGGGGCAGGGAGAGGTTGCAGGCTGAGGTTCATGTGAGGGGACTGGTTTCTCTAATGACATTACATCCAGATTTTCTTAGCTCAACAACCAGTCTTGGTTGTGATTGCCCATCTTGGAAAGTTTTTGAGAAATGATCCATGATAGAAATGGGTTTGGGAACAGTCCACCTGACACACTGGACCTTCCTTGATTTGGAGCACTCCCCTGGGAATACCAAAATCAAGGCCTGGCCTGAGGTAATCTGGAGGACAGTTCTCCCCTCCCTCTCACTCCTGACCCTCTGTAGGGTCCAGGGTGCCACCCCTTCCTGCACCACCAGCTCCCTTGGGAATGTAGAAATCTCACCAACTGGAGCAGATTCAATTCCTCTCTTGCTATTGGGAAGAGTAAAAGCCATCCTGCTCATCTCAAGTTCAAAGTCTTAGTTTAGTACCATGCTGTGAGGGATGAGGATGAAGGTGAGGCAGGGAAGGTGGGATCAAAAACAAGAAATGGCTCAACATTTAGTGCCTAGATCACCCGGTGACAGCCAAGAGAGGAGAGGAGGAACTGGCTCAAGGGCAGGAATCCTGTTTCCCAGACCTAGGACTAGGGCACATCCCTCTCTGGCAGTGTGCCAGCTAGGTATGCAGAAAAAAACTGCAGACCAAGCTGGGCTCAGGCTCTCCAGCCAGCTCTGGGCCCAAGGGAGGACGGCAGGAAGCCTTCTGGGTGGAACACCACCTCCCCAGCTGGCTGCCTTCTCTGTGTCTGGTTTCATGCTTCCCTCTGATTTTTCCACACTGATTCTTTTTAGCCCTGGGGTGATTTTTCCAGCTCTTCATCTAGGTCTACATGGCACCAGAGGAGGCAGCCATTGTGGCAGATAGGGTGGCACATAAGTGTGCATCAGGACAAGTGAGAGTAAGAGGAGGAGAAAAAATTAGTAGCTAAAGCCAGGGAATCCTGCTTGTTTCTCCAAACATTACTGGGAAAGTCTGAGAGCTAACAGGAGCTCCAGACAGCTGGAGCCTAAAGGGAGACAAAGTCCCCATCTCCTTTTTCCTTCATAATTCCTCTGTTTTTTTAGATTAATGAATGGTAGAAAGGTCCTGAGCAGAAAGAATCTAGTCTCCCTTCCCCAATCCATGGTCCTGGCTGGGACGCCAGCCCAATGCCCCTGGGGAGTGAGGGCAGCATTCAGAGGCATAAAGTCTGCCCAAAAGACTCTGGAATACGGTGTTCCATGGGTCTGGGTTAGGAGCATAGTGCCGGCAGCCACTTTTTTCTGTTTGCCAAGGAACTTTCTCCCAGGGGATTAACAGGGCCTTCTTGCCACCCCATCTGGCTGGTACAGGAGCCAGAACACCACCCCTGGCTGCCAGCCAGCCTGAGTCTGGGAGCCAGTGCTCTCTCAGAAGCTTACAGACACATTGCTGGGGCCCTAGGCCAGGGGGAGGGAGGTAGAGGCCTCTGGGGAGTCCCTGGGCCACCCAGCTGGGATGTAATGACCATGAACCTCAGCAAGTTCCAGCCTCTGGCCTGTGGCAGAGTCAGGGGTCAAGAGGGTCTTTTATTGATTGGTCTTCTCTGTCTCCTGAAGGCAGGGACTATATGACCAATCTATAACCCAGACAACAGAGGACAGTGATCTCAGAGGCAGTGGACAGCAGTCCTATAAAGGTGTAACCACTGGAAAGGCTGAGGCTAAGTCAAGCAGTATAGCCACTCTCAGGCAGAGGTAGGAGCAGGACTAAGTTGCAGAGCAGTCTGCACTTCTAGGCCCCATAGGGTGGGGAAAAGCTGGCATATGTATCTATGACCTTTCTTGAAAGAAGAAATTGTAGAGCTGCAAGGAGACACTGAAGTCAACCTCATTCTCTGGTGGAGGATGGGAAAATGACTTGCCAAAGACTCGGCATTTATTGGTTTGAGGAGGCCAGATTAGAACCCTACTATTCTGCTTCCTTCCTTCTGTCTTACTTTCTTCTCTTCTACTTCCTCTCATGAGCTTGGAACTCAGCACTCAAGAAAGCTCCCACCATGACAGATGAGCCGGGTAGCTTCGTAGGGGAATGAGTAACTGGATGTTGCTGGAGGAAGGAAAACCAGAACCAAGGTCTCAAAGGGGACTCTCTAGAACTTGCAGCACCCAAAGGGTGGGACCATTCAAACTGACCTAAAGACAACTCTCATGCCATGTGGCCCATAAAACAGCCTCCCCTATACTTGTCTCTCCCCTGTCCTTCCCTGCACTCTGCTAAGTAAACAAACAGCACTTAGACTGCTCTCTGCTGGCAGACACCTCCAACTTAGCAATAAATAAACACACATACACTCTGCGTGCTTACACACGTGTGCATGAGCACACATACATACACTCAACACACTGGTCTTTCCCAGAAACCAGGACTGCTTCTTGCCCTCCATGCAGCCCCCACTGGTCCCAGCCTCGAACAAACAGGTACAGTCAAAGTTGTGACCAAGGCTGCCACCTTCTGCCAGGGCACTGGGACAAGCCAGGACCTCAGGCACAGAGACCCAGACACCAGGCCAGGGCTTGCTCTAGCAGCCCACATGCCTATGGAGGAGGGCAGCTACAACTTGCCCTGAGGAGAGTACCAGAATGAGACTCTAGCCAGTTGGAACATTCCACAAATAAGGGGGATCTTCAAGATGATCCAGTAACTCATTCAACCAATAGGAACTGGAAGAAGATGACTTGTCCAAATCTCAAGGACAAACCTTACAGAGCCAGGATCAGAACTCCTGACTAGAAATCTTTTCACTTCCCCACAAAGGGCTCCTTCCCCTGCAGGTCTTCTGATTATCTTCTCTATGTGTGTACTTTTGCAGTTGGAATAGCTTAAAGGGGACAGGCACCATCCAGATAGCAGATTCTCAAGAGATGACAGCTAGATAGTAAATTCTCCTACTTAGTTCTGGAATGACATTCTCAACAAAGTCCCACTGGCCTTCTCCCTTACCCTGAAGCCTCCTGGGAGATGATCATATCTCTCCTTGGGAAGGGTGGCTTCTGTGACATTCAGATTACCAACAAAGGGCCAGCTCCCTCTCATCAACAAGTGAGAGGAGAATTCCAGTAGCCTAGTGCCTGCATGAAAATGAGCAACAACAGGGGCCAAGTGTTTAGCTCAGTAGTTCCGGCACCCGCCTCCTAAGCACAAGGTCCTGAGTTTGATACCCAGTACCACAAAAAAAAAAAAAAAAGGGCAACAACAAAGGCAGAAAAAAACAGACATGGTGGCACATACCTGTAATCTCAGCAGGCTGGGAGGCTGAGGCAATTTAGCAATTTAGCAAGACCTTGTCTCAAAATAAAAAATAAACAGTTGTGAGGATTGAACTCAGTGCAAATACCCTGGGTTCAATCTGAAGGAAGGAAGAAAAGAAGGAAAGGAAAGAAGAAAGGAAAGAAAGGGAGAAAGAGGGAGGGAGGGAGAGAGAGAGAGAGAGAGAGAGAGAGGCAGGCAGAATCCCTAAAGGCCAGAGGGACTGGAGGTGGACTCCAGGTCCACATCCTGATGCAAGACCACTGAGGCAGAGTGGGGGTGGTGTTTAATCCTGTGTTGAAGCCCAGAGGGAGAGAACCACCAGTGCCTACAGACTGAGACCGGCCTGGTATCAGGCAAAGTGACACGTGAGCTTTAGCATCAGGCATATCTGGTTTCAGATCTCAGCCTTTCTGTTATTAGCTGTGGGGCACTGGCAATTTACCTAATTTCTTCTGTCTCTAAAATAGGAAAAATTCCTATCTTTGTGGTTGTTGTAAACATTAATAAAATGCTGGATACTAAGTGTCAAGGACAAGCACTGTTGCCCTCAGCTGTGATTGATAGATATCATGTGATTTGAGATCCCAAGCCTACCCACCTCCCTTTCTTGCAGAGAAGAAAACATATTTGCTAAGTTAAAATAAGATATGTGAGAAAGTACATTATAATAAAATGGTTTACAAAATTAGGGCATTTTTACTTAAAACAATTTTAATGTCCAGATTAATCTGGCCTTTATGTCTGTCTAAAATCCAAGTCTTATTTATTAATGATTATATGTTATTAATATGATATAGTCATCCTGAGATATCCACAAAGAGACTGGCTCCTAGACCCCTATAGATACCGAAAATCTATGGTTGCTCAAGTCCTTTATGTAAAATGGTATAGCCTCTGCATGTAACCTATGCACATCTTCCTGGATGGTGTAAATCATCTCTAATTCACTTACAATACCCAATACAAACTAAATGCTATACAAAAAAGTTGTTGAACTATATTGCTTAGGGAATAGTGACAAGAAAATAAGGTTTGCACATATTTAGTACTGATACATTTTTTTTCTCAATATTTTCCATCTAAACTTTGGTTGAATCTGTGGACACATGACTCATGGACCAGGAAGGCAGACTGTATTTGTAGTCAGGTACAAATGACCAGTAATACAATTAAAAACTGAATACAAAATAGTCCACCTGGGGCCAGGGATTTAGCTCAGTGGTACCGCGCCTGCCTCTCAAGCACAAGGTCCTGAGTTTGATCCCCAGTACCAAAAAAAAAGTCCACCCATTAGCTGCTTGCATTCTAACCTTGCCACAGTGAGAAACTAACAGTGACCAAGCAGAAAGTCCACCAAGCAGGCCTGGGACTGCAGCGGAGCACAGGTGTGGGGGTGAGGACCCTGAGGAGGTAGACCCACCTGGACTCTCAGTTTCAGCACAGCCCTCCCTGATAAACACTGTGGGTCCACTCTAGGTGCTGCCTCAATTCTCTGTCTTCTCTGCCTGCCTGGTCACCGAGCTGTGTCAGTGTGAGCAGGCAGCAGGGTCTGCAGTGAAGACAAGGAGACTCAGAGCAAGGCCAAGAGGGCCTCGGGTTAGGGACAGCCATGCTGAGAGAGAGTACTGAATCAATAGGAGAAGCAGTCACCGCAGACCTAAGGGGGTGGCCCAAGTCTGCCCCCTAGGACTGAAGACCCAAGACCAACTGCTGGCTTAGCCACATCTGAGAAGTCAAGCTTTATGAGTGTCACTGATCACAAGTCTGCTCCATCAGGAAGTAGTCTGTGTAGAATTCCCAGCCAAGAGACCAGGCCTCAGATGGAGGAAAGGTCTGGGCAGCCAGTATGGGATCCTAGCAGCAAGAAAATATTTTAATACTCCACTAAAATTGGCTGAGCTGGGAATGTCTATACTTTGTCAAGTGCAGGCTTCGAGGCCTGAGTTCATGGGTAGAGACTGATGGAAGCACTGAATGAACTGAGCAATAAGAGGCAGCTCCTACAAGCTCCACCCAGAGCCCTCTATACTGAATCTTTACCAGTTTGAGTGAATACAACTAGCAGTACACCCTCATAGTAAAAGCATAATTTTCAGATCTCCTTGCCACTTACTAGTTTGGGAGAGTAACCTACCCTTTCTACACCTCAGTTTTCTCATCTTTAAAAAAAACAGAAATAAAGGCACCTACCTCCTGGGGCAATTGTAGTTGTATGAACTAAAAGGTATGATGGATGTCAAAATGCTTTAGTGCCTGGCCTGGCTTGCTGAAAAAGAGCAATAAAAACTAGGCATTATTACTAATTAAACATTTACTGTCTATTCTAGGCCAAAGCCTGTACTTTGTGTAGGAGACACAAAGATGAAAATATATGGACACTGCTCTCAATGAGTTTAAACCTCAAGGGTTGAGCAGAGACTTCTTCTTCAAATGGGTAATTATAATAAATGATGATTATTCTTGGGGTGGAGGCAAGTACAAAATGCAATAGAAGGAGGTAAGGGGAAAGCACTCAAATTTTCCTTGAGAAATCAAGGATGAGACAGGTGATGAATTGAGCCTGGAAGAATGAATAGGAGTTTTTCAGACAGGTAAGACATCAAAAGGCAGCACTGGCAGACAGAGAAGCATGTACAGACACAGCCATGAGAACTTTGCTGTGTTCTGGGAGCTAGAACAATGCATTGAAGTATTGTTGTGGCATAAAGAGGAGGAGTAGGGAGGGGAACTGAGGCTGGACTGACAGATGAGGCCCAGATCCTAAATGATTTCTGTATGATCTGTTGAAGGATTTCTATTTTATCCAGAGAGTGATGAGAAGCTGCTGAAGAATTTTAAGTAAGGGAGTGATGGACAAGATTAGAGTCAAAAGAACATTCTTGCTGCCGTGCTTGGTATGGATCTGGGATGGTCAAGACATGCTGAAGGGAAGTCAGTTAGGAGACTATAGTGATGGCAAGAAGTGAGAGCCCCAAGGAAGGAAGCAGGGATGGGGCCAGAACAGAGAAGATGGGTGCTTTGGGGGCGAAGATGGCATTGATGATTGGATACTAGGAAGAACGTAAATGTTGACACCCTTCTCCAAGGTGAAGTCTTCATAAACATATAAAAGTATATATGCTAATGTGAGTAGGTTCAGAGTAGAAGGAATCTTGCTCTTGAGTCTTGCTTTGATCTCCTTAAGAGAGCTTAAGGTGGAGTTCAAAGGAAAGACCTTGGCTGAAGCGAAGATCTGGGGTTGTGGGCATGAGGGTGCAGCTTAGCTGGAAGAGGGGAGTATATGGAAGAAGGAGAGAAAATAACATTGACGGTCATGGATAGCCATGGGAAATTCCACCAAGTACTCATGGACCTTAGCGGGGAGGGGGAGTAAAGCACAAAGGAGACTGAAAAGAATTGCCAAACATAATAGAAAGAGATCCAGGAAAGAGCCGCATCTTGCTGTTGAAGGAGCAGAACACATTAAGATTGAGGGGGAAGCTTATGGGATCAAATATCTCTGACAAGTCAAGTAAGAAAAAGACTGAGAAGTGACTACAGGTGACCCTGCTGACTTCACAGAGTGACATTTCCCTTTTGATGGTGCCTGCCAGATCACAAAATGTTAAAGAACAAATGAAGATAAATGCAGAAAATACAGGTGATACTTTTGAAAAGTTTGACTAAAAGGGAAGATGTGGGGAAGGTGGAAGGAAGGAATTTTTTTTATAGAGTACAGGAAAGATATCAAAACATACAACTGCTAAGGAGAGGTGGAGAGTAAAGATTCAGGAAAGGAGATACAGAGCAAGACCCCAGAGGACACAGGAAGATACAATGACATGTTCCTACTGCCTGAAATGCTCTTTTTAAAAATTTTTTTTTTCCAGTACCAGGAATCAAACTCAGGGCTTGCACTTGGCAGGCAGGCATGGCTCCACTGAGCTATAGCCCCAGTGCAAATGAAAAAAGAAAGCTGAAATGCTTTCTTATCACTGGTCAGGTTCCCCAGAAAACAGACTCAGATGTTCATGAAGGAAAATTCCTGGGGCACCATCTTGGAAACAACTCCTGTGAGGGAGCAGAAGGAAGAAGGCAAAGGTCCTGGGGAATGCTGGGGAATGGAAGCAGATAGAAGTGGAGGGGGGCTGCTGCTGCTGCTGAAGCATGGCAGCTCTAAGGTGGGGCCAGTGCTGAGAACTGTCCCTCACTGAGGAGGAGGGCCATTGAGGCAAGTGGGATTATAGGGTGGTGACCAATTGAGGAAATGCTTTCCTAATGGAGCCCTTTTTCTCTTCAAAATGGGAAGCTGTTGAGAAGGGGCCTTTGGGGTCTTGAGTTGAGTAACAAAGGTCTGTAATCGCCTTGGATGTCAGTTGGGATCACAGGATGATGGGATCACTGTGTCCTGTTGAGTGAGTGTACAATGAAAGTCAGATGCCATCAACCCGTGGTGCTGCCATCTTCGGGGCTGGGTGATTTTCCTCAGTAGGGCTCAGCATCTCAGAAGTACAAGCAGAAGAGGTGGCTGGGGGCCAGATAAGTCTAAGCTGCCTGCTTCCTGCCCAGCAGTGCAGCTAGAGCAAGCTAGGCTTAGAGGAGGGGCCTGCAAGTCATTCCCCTACTTGAAGCTTCCTTCTCTCTCTCAGGGTTGCTATTTATTATGTGTTGGTCAACTCACTCATCCAGAAGTTGAGGGGGAAAAAGAAATAGCATGTATCAAATCAATCCCAGAATCAAACTTTAGGATGATTTCAATATCAGTGAGTCAGATACATGTGGATTAAATTTTCCTCTAACTACATACTTGGTTAGAAAATCCTAAGCTGAGACTTGGGATTGAGGGTCCTGTTTCGGACACCCAAGCTGTTTATAATGTATTCAAAACCCAATCCTTGGATCATCACAAAAGTTCTGAAAACCTCTGCTCAAAACTGCATAAATTCCCAGGGACAGCAGGCCGTGAAGCCAACTCTACATTCCAGTCCCCTTTTCCCTCCATGGTTTCTCCCTGCTCCCTCAAGTAATTTGGCTCTGGGGTTCCGCTGAGGGAGCAAGCCACATGCTGGCCGCCACTGCTGCCATGAGCAGACCCCTTTCCACGGCCCTCGCCGTGCAGGCCGGGACACTTCTCCCCTCTCTGCCCCTGCCGCAGAGGAGGGACGAGGAGAACGTGGACATGAAGAAGAGGATCCACCTGGAACTGAGGAAACGGACCCCAGCAGCTGTTCGAGAACTTGTCTTGGACAATTGCAAATCAAATGATGGAAAAATTGAGGGCTTAACAGCTGAATTTGTGAATTTAGAATTCCTCACTTTAATAAATGTGTGCTTGATTTCAGTTTCAAATCTCCCCAAGCTACGTAGATTGAAAAAGCTTGAGCTCAGTGACAATGAATCTTTGGAGGTCTGGATGTGTTAGCAGAAAAACTTCCAAATCTCACATTTAAACTTAAGTGGAAATAAACTGAAAGATAGCAGCACCTTGGAACCTCTGAAGAAACTGGATTGTCTGAAAAGCCTGGATCTGTTTAATTGTAAAGTCACCAACCTAAATGACTATCGAGAGAGCATCTTGAAGCTCTTGCCCCAACTAAGCTACCTGGACAGCTATGACAGAGAGGACAGGGAAGCCCCAGACTCAGATGCAGAGGTGGATGGTGTAGATGAGGAGGAGGAGGAGGAGGAGGAAGGAGAAGATGAGGAGGACGAGGAAGATGAGGATGGTGAGGAAGAAGAGTTTGATGAAGAAGAGGATGAAGAAGACATAGAAGGAGATGAAGATGAAGTTGGGGAGGAAGAAGAATTTGGACATGATGGAGAAATTGATGAAGATGAGGAAGAGGAGGATGAAGAGGAGGAAGAAAGTGGAAAAGGTGAAAAGAAGAAGAAACAGATGATGAAGGAGAAGATGATTAAGACCTCAAATAACCTCCAAAAACAGAACTGTTCAGTATTGGTTGGACTGCTCATGCATTTGGTAGCTGTTTAAAAAAAAAGGCAGCTGTGATATAAACCCCAGGACACCCACCCACCCAAAGAGCCAAAGAATAGTTCCTGTGACATTCCATCTTCCTCCATTTAGTCCCTCCTGGTAATCCACCACCAAGCTTGGAGACTTTGCCCCAGCAAAATTGTAAGCTTTGTTAGGTTTTTGTGTAAGGCTCTTGATGTAATGTGGATAGCTGTGATTGGTGAGTCAACCATCTGTGGCTACCAGTTACACTGAGATTGTAACAGCATTTTTACTTTCTGTACAACAAAAAAGCTTTGTAAATAAAATCTTAATATTTTGCGTCTGCTTTTTCATGCTTTTTTGAATGAATTTTTTCTTAACAGTAGAACATTATATGTGACAACTGCCAAAAAGTATTTTTAAGACTAAGTGAAATAAACATGTTACTCTTTGGTTAAAAAAAAAAAGTATAAATTCCCAAGACTGCAGACTACTGGATCACACTCCACAGAGGTGGGCTTGTACTCCCTGGTGATAACCAAACACAAACTTCTGTGGGGCCAGCCTTGGGCAATAGCTAGCTCTGCTACCCTTGTCACCCTGTTTCATTTACATGAGGGGCAGCCTTGAGGTCATAAGGCAAAAGTCAAAATGACCTCAAGATAATGAGTTCCGGGAAAGTTAATGTTATGAAGACCAAAAAAGTTTGCCAGATTAGGCAGCAGTTACTTTTCTAGAAAAAATGAGTCTGAGGTGAATGTAAAGAGTATTTTTGAAAGCATTTGAAAGAAGCATTTTTGAGAGATAAAATTAAGAGTCAAGAGACTTAGGCCTTCACTTACTCTGTGATGTGAAGGAGGTCACTACCTACTCAACATTCTAGGGTCCTTCGCTGAAAAGTTAAAAGTTTGGATGAGATGATGAGCAATCTTTTATTTTTGATCTTCCTTATCTAGTTCTAGATTCTTTGTGCTGTGATTTAAACGTCTTTATTCTGCCTCTTCAATATACATCTTTCTGCTTCCCAAAGGACAAAAGGGCACTTGGTGAGCTCAAAGTTGTTGGCCTTCCCTTCCTATATCTTGCTCAAACCTTGGGAAGTTCTCTAAGTTATTATCGAACCATCTATTCATTCAGTAAACATTCATTGACACCAATTTCCACCACTTCAACTACAGCTGAGAAATTAAATGTATGGCACTTCCTGCAGAAGATAAGAAATCTATCAGGAACCCATAGGCCAAAAAATTGGACAAAAATCAGGTTAGGCGCTAGCCCACTGGAACCCCAAACTTCCTCCTAATCAGCCATCTTTTCCAACCCACACTGTCCTGGATTTCCCCCCAGATAAAAGCAAGAGATGGCCCACATCTTGATCCCACTGGGAGAATGGCGAGGGGAGATAGCAAAGATGAAGAAGTGGCAGTAGCTAGCAGTTCTCCACGCCTTGATCTCAAGGCCACATTCTCTCAAAAGAATGACGGTAGGAGTGAAGCCAGCAAAAGAGCCTTGAAAGGGAATGCTAGAGTTTTTGGAATGGCTGGTTGTCACAACAGCTGTCCAGCAGATGGGAAGAGCATTTGAATCTTCAGTTTATATTTCTAGAAAAAACTCCCCCTCCCCCTCGCCCTCTCTGCTCCCTCTCTTGCTGTATTATGGGGTTTTTGTGAGGTTTAGAAAAATAAACAGAATCTAACCATAACTGTCTGAAAGTGCTAAATTACCAAGAAAGACATAACAGATTAGCAGTGCAAATTAGCCTGGGTGGGAGATGGCCAGCACACTGGGGAGCTGAGAACAGCCTACGAGAGTGATGGCTTCCCCGCCAGTTCCTCCTCCGGGAGGAGCTCCCTCTGGAGCTGACAGCTTCTCTAGTGGCTTCTGTAGGCTGAGTCTACCCAGCTAGAGAAACACAGGTTTCAAAATGGGGGGTGAGAAGAGGCTACATCTTCTTTTCAATCCCCTGGGCTTGAAAAGATCTGGCCAGTGCCATCTAATCCCTGATTAGATGGGTAGTAACTGTGCCTCACTCTTCCAGGTGGAGTTGAAACACTCTTATTTTGAGACAACTTTCTTGGATGAATCTGGAGAACATTATACTCTGTGAAATAAACCAGGAACAGAAAGACAAATATTCCATGATCTCCCTTGTAGATGGAGTATCTTTAAAAAGTTGAACTCAAACAGAGTAAAATGGTGGATACCAGAGGCTGAGGGCTGCAGGACTTGGAGAGATGTTGGTTAAAGGACACAACATTTCAGTTAGAGAGGAGAAATAAGTTCAAGAAATTAATAAACTGTGGTGTGTACATTATGATGACTACAGCTTAATCACATATTGTATATTATAAAATTGCTCAGAGAGTAGATTTTAAGTGCTCTCCCCACAATAAAATAAGAGTGTAAGGTAATGCACTTGTTAAGTAGCTTGATTTAGCCATCCCACAGTACACATATAACCAACCATTATGTTGCACACCATAAATATGTTCCGTTTTACTTGTTACATTTTATGTTCCATTTTTACTTGTCAACTAAATTAAATAAGAAAAAGAGACAGTCTGGGAATGCAGTTCAGTGGTAGAGCACTTGTTCATCTCCCTCCCAGGAACCTGTTGGTGGGAACCATAGAGCTGATGATTCAAAACTTTAGAGTATGTTAGCAAGAAGGATCTTAGAATGTAGGTCCAGTGCTTCACCTGACAAATGAATGAACTCAGGCTAATAGAGAGTAAGCACTTTTCTAGGACCCCTGAGACAGAATGACAGGTAAGTGACACAGCTGGGACTAGAACCCCCCCCCCCCGAACCTTGGGATGGATGTACCTTCTGAACCAGCTACCTCTAAGCTTTCCAATTAACTGCTCATTTGTCCCTTATTATTTTCAGAGGGGTCATGGCCAGTGAATTTATATGCTTTTGGCCAGTCTACATCCATAGTTTCTATGGTTTTGAAGTTCCCACATCTTAATCTTAAAGTCTCTTTAGTTCAAGTCTGTAGGTTACAGTTACTGAGCCCTTGCTATTTGTCAGGCAAAGTAAGTGTTAAACACTAGGAACTCAAAGGTGGATAAGGCACAGACCTTGTCCTTAAAGATTTATGCACACACACAGAGGAAGAAAACTTCTGACATTCTTTCTGACAAATAGCTTCAACTCCTCCTCTTCCCACCTCCCACCCCCAAATCCTCATGATGTATGTAGAGAGGGGCAGGTAGACGTTACAAGGTAAGTTAATCTCTAAGGTGCTGTTCTGGGCTCTAAAAGGGAAATCTTCCATCTCCTCCACACTCTATGGTACGTGCAAAAGAGACATTTAGAGTCAAATAACTTGGATTTGGATTGTAGTTCTACAACTTACTGACAATGAGACCAGAGGCTTGTCTAATTTTTCTGAGCCTCAGCTTGAGAAATGAGGAGAGTGGAATCCATTTTATAAGACTGTTATGAAAATCAAATAAAATAAGTGAACTCCTTGGCTCCGTGCCTGGCACACAAGAGACCTCAATAAGTGCTACTTCCCTTCCTTTCTCTTGAGCTCTGGTGCTATATGACCAGTGTCATCTACCACATGACACACACAGGAGGGTTTAGATGCTTGTTTGTTGACAAACTGTTGCATGGTTGAGTCTTCAGGCACAGAGAAGGGGGCTGACTTGCCACTTCCTTCTTCTAAGAGTGACCTCTATCCTCAAGTCCGCCTGCACAATGACCCTCAGACAATAGCTCAACAAATCCATGAAACAGCCCTGCCTCTTCCTCCCTTTGAGTCCACCATCACAAAAGGATGGACTGCCCTCATCTAAGCCATATTGTTTCAGAGAAGGAAAAGTAAGAAGTCATAGGGGAGATGTAGTCCCAAAAGATAAAATTCTCCTCCAAGACATGTCATAAAAGGTGCATAGAAGTTAGCATCAGAAGATGTTGGACACTCGACTGCTCACCTACTGTCTGTGTTACACTAGCCCCACTGGGTCCAGGTTTCTTTATATAAAAAGGGGAATGCAAAAGCTGCTTCTTATAGCTGTTGTGAAGATTAAATTTGAAAAGGCATTTGAATGATCATAAAAGAGAGCACTAGTCAAGCCTATCATTTTTTTCTTCTCCTGTTCCCCAGACACATCTTGAGTAACAGCAGGTCTGGGTTGAATCTAGAAACAGGTGGTTTCATTTACTCTTGCTGAGCAAGTCTCTAGCCTCATCTTCTCCAATGCAGAAGAGAGGGACCCTCCTCTCTCCACCTGACCTGGGGGAAGCAGGAAGAGAAGGGTGGACTTCAGAGTGGGGAGCACATCTCCTCAATCTGCATATGAGGGATTGCTTTTAGCAAGAAGCAGCCACTCCCCTTGCAAATGCCGAAGGTGAAATCCATCATCAGGCCCTGGGCTGAGATAAGATAGAGGAAAGTAAATCAAGACTCCTCGAGATAAGAAGATGCAGCCTGGGGCCTAAAAAATGCAACTCTCCTGCCAGCTGCCCCTTTCTGCTAAGCAGCAAAGCAGAGGGCTGGGCTAGGTGGGGAAAGAACCTGGGATCCAGGCCCCCTCCCTACAATGTGGGAGGAACCTCGGGTTTTCTCCCTCTTGCTTGCCACAAGCCTCAACCTGAGAAGAACAACAGGGCTGTTCATTGGATCCCTCTTGGCAAAAACAATCAAAAATACAACTTTTTGGCTGTCCCCTGGAACTAGGGATTAAGGACAAAGGTTTAAGGTATAAATCTTGACTCTTAGGCTTTTTCTTTTTCCGTGCTGAGGATGGAACTCAGGGCCTCATTCCTGCTAAGCAAGTGCTCCACCACTGGAGCCATATACATTGCCAGTCTTTATGTTTTATGTGCAGTCTTGAATCGTCTACTTAATCACTGTGAGCCTCAGTTTCCAACAGGGATAACACTAATGCTACTTTATAGAGCTGTTTTGTTGAAGACTAAACATGATCATTTTTGTGGAACACTTAGTAAAGTGTCTGACACACAGGAATGGCTTGTAGCCTAGAGTTATGTATGAAATCAGCACAGGTTAGGGAGCCAGCACCTCTCTAACTGTTTATCTCATTTGTATCTTCATCCCTTTATAATTCTCTGAATGCAATTCCCAAAATAAAATCTGGCCATATCAGGTCCTATATCTTGAATATTATTGAATGGTAGACTTCTCTTTGCCATCCTTCACAAGTTTTTGCCATGAATGTCATTATATGTAAGAACTCCCCACCCTACCTCCCCCAAAATGCAGGTGTTAAGTGCACACTGGACAGGATGAGCCTGGAACAATTGCACAGAGGGATTTTGACCACACTGAGGTCATGAAGGGGAATAATATTGTTAACAGCCCCTGAAGGCTAAAGATAGGCTTCCAGGGAAGGAGGTAGCAGGGAAAGTTGTGGCAGGTAAACAATGGCATGGGCAGGAGTTTCCTTAGTCAGAGGACTCTTTGTCTAAAAGAAGACCTTTTTTTCCTAGGCATCATCCCAGCCTTATCCTCATCTTTCTGTCTTGTCATTATGAATCAAGCCATAAATATTTGCTCTGTGCCTGGATTTGAAGTGTGATAGGAGAAGGTCACATCATGCCCCCTGGTTAAAGGGATCTAAAGTCTGGTTCAAGAGAGAACCAACAAATGTGGAGGTCTTGGGGAGTCAGGGAACATGGCCTCCTTATCCCAGACCCCATAACAGAGTTGAGATGAATTCAGGGCAGGGAAGGAGGGACAAGTACTGAAGGGCCTTGAAAGGCAGGCAGAGGCATGTGGACAGATTGACAGGGTCAGTGAAGAGAGACCTTTCTGGCTTCTAGAGAAAGGAAGTTGTGTGATGAACATGGTATGTGGGGTGGACAGGCCAGACCAACAGACACATTGCAAAGAGTCGGTGTGCTGGACCCAAGTTCAAGTCCTGGCTCAGCTGCTCTCTAGCTGGACGAGTGACACTGGAAAGGCTACTTCACTTCTCTTTAGGGTTTCTCACTTGGAATAATAAAGCCTAACTCCTGGGTTTGTCTTGAAGCTATGAGGTGATATAGGTAAGACCACTTTTTGCAAATGTATAGATTCTGTGCTGGGCAGTTGGGCACTGAAGGAAGGGAGACCCCCAAGGATGAGTGAAGGCCACTATGGCGAGGGAAACAGAAAGAATGAGTGCGGGGATGGGGGGCATCTGAATCATCTTCCTCCTGCACGAATTCCTCTTGAGGCCCACCAGTGCTGGGAACGAGGAGAGAGTCTCATGGACCTAAACTCTCCCTTGGCCTAAAACCAACAGAAAGAGGCGGACAGCTGAGAAGATCAGAGAGTGACAGAACATGAGTGGATATACAAATAGACAAGATTAACTATCCCCATTGTATACACAAGAGGCTTTGCTAGCACTCAGCCAATTAGAAAACTAATCTAAACAGCCACTGCTTTCCATGGCTGCCCAGAGCACTTTCAGACAGCTGTTCTGTTTGCACTTGCTGCCACTCCTAGCAAGTGTCCAAGCCCCCCCTTGCATCTGGGTCCCCACTTGAGCCTCAAGGGTGTTTCAAGAGCAAAGGATTGTGTCACTTCCATTTCCTGAATGCCCTCTGGGGACCTGCTGTGACGTACAGTGCTTCTCCCATGTCTCCCCCTCTGAGAAGCCTTCCAGAACCCCAAGCAGAAGGACTAGGACTGCGCTTTCCGTGGGACATTGCTATTCATCTGGGAGGTATATAATGAAGGGGGATAGAGTCTGGCCAACTAGAGTTCAAAACCTCGCTCAATGCCATGACCTCTCTGAATGTCTGTTCCCTCGCCTAAAGAGAGTAATACCTATTTAATAGGGATTAACAGCATATATACATATATATGCTTATATGTATATTTATGTACAGTTTTTGGCACACTATAAGCATTCAATAAATGGAATTATTGGTATTATTATCTTTATCATTGCTGTTGTTGTATCACTATAACAGCTATTATTGCTGACTGTGTTGACTGTGTTCGCTGAGGATGTCAGAAACAGGCAGACTCTGACGTGGTGCCTGACCATCCTGTTTCCTGGCACTGTCACCCCGGTGTAATCTGTTTCCCTTGAGTGCAGTTGGAACTTGCAACTTGCTTTTAGTCAGTAGAACATGGCACAGGCAAGGAAATGTCACCTCTACCCTCCGGTTACATGACACATTGACTCCTGTCTTACTGCCGACCATCTCTCACCTTCTCAGCTTGCAGGTTTTGATGAAGCAGGTGGCATGGTGGACAGGCCCATGTGGCAAGGAATGAGGACAACCACTGGCCTACACTGAGTAAGGAACAATGGACCTGACCAACCACGCCCAAGAGAATGATTTCTCCAACACCCACATGACCTTGGAAGTGGATCATTCCTAAGGGAGCCTTGAGAAGGAGACACAGCCATGGCCAAACTTTGATTACAGCTTTGTGAGAGACATTGTGGAGGATCTGGTTAAGTTGTATCCAGACTCCTAGGAGATTATACATAGGTGCTATCTTAAAATAGTGTGTGCTACAGTAATTTGTTAAACAGAAGTGAACATCTAATGCAACTCCTTTGAATCCCTAGTGCAGCGCTTGGGATAGAGTGGAAGGCAAATGTGGGTTGAGGGGATAGAGGAGTGAATGAGTGAGTGACAGTAACAGGGATGCAGCCTAAGAAAGGCCTGGATGGGCAGATCCGAAGAGAGGACCCTTCCCAGCACCCACTGCCTATAACCTTTGTCCCATCCTCTCCCTCACCTGTGACCCCAGGTCCCTCCTCCCTTCTCCAGCCATCAGGACCTTGCTCTGCTCCTGCTCCCTGCATTTAGTCGTTCTTTCTGAACTTTTATTTTCCTCCTTAAAAAAAAAAACACCACTCCAGCTCTCTCTAAAATATCTTACCCTGGTGTATTGGAATAATTTCTGATAGAAAGCAGTCTTGTCCAGAAAGGCTCTTACCCACCCTGCTTAGGAATGTGGTTGCTACAGATATTAAAACAGACCTGCAGGCGTCTGCTATGAGTGGGGAGTGAGTGCCAGGAATGACCTCAGCCTGCACAGCACGGCTCTTACCTATGAAAAGCTGCTGCTCTGGACTAGATCACAACAGGATCCTCCCTTCTCCTCCAAGGTACCCCACCCTGTACCCTGTAAATAAATACCTGAGTCCCATTTTCCCACCCAAGCCTAGTACTAAATCAGGGAGCAGTGCCGTTGGTCCTGGAACAGAGGATACTGTGATTCCCTTTGTCACTTCACATTCAAGTGGCTTTATCTGAAGGCTACAGGCCTCATGCCTGGCTACCCCCCTTTCCTCTCCTTTTCTCCCTACTCACTCTTGCCCCCAAAGGATCCTGATCAGGCTGAAAGGGATCAGGCTTCAGTTCTGTCAGAGGTACCCTCCCAGGGAAGGCCAGAACCCGAGGCATAAACCAGATTGGAAATCTTCATGAGGAAACCTCCTCACTGCATAGCTGAACTTCCATTTGGACCTTGCATTTTACCTGACTTAATTCAGCTCCTATTGCTGAGAATGTCTGAGGTAAAGTAGAAATTTCTGTCAGTTACTAGATTTCCTAGGAGAATGCCAACGATAATGTATTCCAACCTTCAAACTCAACATATACCCAATAATTATAACAATAGCTCACATACTACCTAGCTCATTTTGTTTGCAGAGTACTTTTACATATGTTATTTCTCACAAGAATTCTACAATATTTTTATCTCCATTTAACAGCTGAGTGAATGGTGGCTCAGAGAGATTAAGTTTTCCCAGTTACACAGTAAGTATGTAATAGAACTGGAACCTAAACCCGAGTCTATTGACTGATAACCCTGTGCTCTTTTCCTCTACAACTCACTCCCTCAAATCTATATGCTCATCTGCCTCTAATATTGCATTTCATCTTCATGTTGAGCCACTCAATGCTGAAATATACACACTACATTGTACATATCCTGCTCTTTTGGCCTTAGTCTCCACCCCATCCCATGCCAGCCTCAAGAGAGCAGGATTGAGTGTCTTCATGCAGATTAGCAATGGATTGACTGTTGGCCTTCAAGTCTGGAAACTGGGAATCTGGCTCAGCCACTAATGAGACCTGTGACTTTGAATGGGTGACCTCATGTGTCTAGGCCTTACAGTGTGAAGCTGAGGGATTGGATGATCATTGGGGTCACTTCTAAAACTATGATTCTTTGATGTAATTAGCTCTTGAGGATAGACAGTTTCCCAAGTCAATGGGAAATGGTTTGGTCTATTGCACAGTCAATGCCATCTGGAGCTTTGGCTGGGAATGGGGAGCACTTAGCTGACTGCTCCAAAGATACTCAAAGGACCTTGTTTCCTAAGTCCACCCCAATGGGTCCCTTCATTCCTGGCTCTTTTTTTCCAGCCTTTCACAACATGTCACTGTGACTTCTTTTAAGTAAGATTATGAGCCTCCAATGTCCTCTGTCCTTCATTCCCATTGACAATGATTATTTCTCAAGTGGATTTCACACCAGACAGGCTGGCACTTCACTGATCTCTTCAGGATGTGTGTGAGCCTGGGGTGAAGGTTAGTCACAATCCTCAGTGCTCAAGAAGACCCGAGGGGGCCTTGCAGCTGCTCCCAGCTGTCTAGCTGAACAATGCAGATCCTGTCAGGTCTCTAGGCTGTGCTTCCATCAGAGAGTATTCAGATTGCAGTGTTCACTGGAGGCATCTCAGCTGCTTCCTGCTCCTTGGGCCTCAACATGGATTCCTAAGCAAAGACAATTAGTACCTGATTGCTTGATTAGAGCCCCCAGCATTTCGGGCCATGAGAGAGTTTGCTCATCATCTCAGAGCCAAGAGTCAAACTTCTCTCACTAGAAAGGACTGAGGGCTCCCTGGTCTCTGCTTCTAGATGTCAACCAGGCATGGGGAGAGTTCAGCTTTTAGAAACCCCTAGGAAGGAGATTTCATGGCCTCCTGGGTCACCTCTTTCAGTAGTTAATGATCCCTACAGGAATCTTCTCACAATTGTCCTCCCCTGGGTCAAGCCACTCGTACAAACTACTGGTACCAGGTGCGCTCCACTTCAGCAACCCAGAGCCTCTGTCAGTCTCCCGAGCTCAGCTGTCCCCTCCTTTAGTAAGCATGGCAGATGCTGTTGCCCAAGCTCAAATGCCCTCCCCCATTTCCACAGTCCTTTATGTGGTTTTCGATCTCTGCTATAAGACTGATCATCACACAGTGTGAAGCACCTGTGCACGCAGGAGGTCGTTGTGGGGCGCCGACCGGTCAGCCGGGGTGGACCCTGGACCGTGGGGGAACGTGGGACCGCAGTTAGGCCCGGCGTCCACCGACAGTCACGGGCGGCTTCTCGGCCCGCCCCGCCCCGCCTCCCGAGCCCCAGGCCCCACGAGGGGCGAGCCGGACCCACAGGGGCAGGGTCTCCGGAGCCCGAGGACAGGGCACAGAGAGAGAGAGGCTCGGAACCCGCTGCCCCAGCTACGCACTCCTCGCGGCCCCTCGGGATGGATTTCTCCAAGTGCAGGAGAGACATGGCGGCTTTCTCTCACATTGAAAAGGACATTTTGAACAATCATGGACGCTCTAAAACATGTGAAGCTGAAGGAGTAAAATGCTGCAGGGATCAAACTTGGGACCTTCCAGTTTCGAGACAGGCAGCAGCACCACTGAGCTAAACCCCTGGCCCAACAGCCAGTATTTTGGCCCTGGCCCTCCAGGGTCAACAAAGACTCGGGACATGAGGGGACCTTTGTATAGGAACTGACAACTTTGGCTGCTGAGCTCCAAGTGATCGTGCAGACCGGGCCCACTATCGAGGTACCAGACTTCCACTGAGGCCCATCAGACAAACCCTTCCTATGCCAACTTCCATCCACTGCCTCCCAACAATAACCCTGCTCAGCTTCAGGGTGAATTTCAATCTGGTGGGCTGCTCAGATAACAGAGCAGTGGAGCTCGTTCCCCAGATGCAACCAATGGAACAGAAGAGAAGATGCAGAAACAACCCCAGGCCCACTACCTTATCATCAACAATGGGGCCAAACACCTTCACTGCAAGAAAGAGAGCCTCTTTAATCAGTGGTGCTGGGAAAACTGGCTTTCCACATGCCGAAGATTAAACCTAGATCTCTCACCCTGCGCTAAACTAAAAGTGAAATGGATCAAAAGTCTAAAACAGAAACATTAATCTGCTGAAGATAGAATAGGTAGAACTCTTGAAGGCATACGTGTAGGCAGACTTTATGAACAAAACCCTGATCACACAGGAAATATTACAAAGAATCAACAACTAGAATCTCATCATATTCATCATATTGAAAAGCTTTTGCACAGCAAAATTAACCACCAACAGAGTGAAGAGACAACCCACAGAATGAAAAAAAATTTTTATAGAAAATTTTTACCAGCTATTCCTCTGACAAAGGACTAATATCTAGAACATATGAAGGACTCAAAAGATCAGACCCTCCAAATTTAAAGACCCAATCAAAAAATAGGCATCTGAAATGAATAGACACTTTTCCGATGAAGAAGCACAAACAGCAAATAAATATATGAAAAAATGTTTAACATCACTGGTCATTTGAGACATGCAAATTAAAACAACACTGAGATTCCATCTCCAGAAAGAAATGGCTATGATCAAGAAATCAACCAATAGCAAATGCTGGTGAGGCTGTGGAGGAAAAGAAATCCTTTTTCACTGTATGTGGGAGTGCAGACTGGTGCAACCACTATGGACATCAGTGTGGAGATTCCACAAAACTACAACTAGAGGTTCCATCTGACACAACTATCGCCCTTCTTGGTACCTTCCTGAAAGAATGAAAAGAATCACCACAATGATATATGCACACCTATGTTTTTAACAGCTCTACAATTTGTAATAGCTAAATCTTAGAAACAAGATCAATGGATGAATGGAGAAAGAAAATGTGCATATAATGAAGTACTACTCTGCTATTAAGAAGGATAAGCTTGAAACACTTTTAGGAAAGTGAATGCACCTTGGGACCATACTTTTAAGTGAAATAAATTAGACACATATATTTATACGTGGCATTGTTTCTCTTGCATGAGAAACTGAAAGTGTAAATAAGGACCAAAATTAATGATAGATATTGGAAAGTAGGAAGGAAATGTTCAAATGGGAAGGAGAACAAGGGAGGGGGCAGGGGGAAGGGAAAAGGAAAAAAAAAAGAATTGAAGGGAAAAGTGAAAACAAAGCTTTTGTAAATAAGAGGGGGAAGAAGGCTTGAAGGGTGGGGGGAAAAGAGAATCAAGATCTATCATGTACAGGTCCAAATTCCCTATGACGAATGTGATCATTATGTACATCAAAGTGTACCAATAGAATTAGTTTTTAAAAAATAAAAATAAAAAGACTGATCATCTCCCTAAAACTGTTCTGATACCTGGAGTCTCTAGCTAGTCTGTTTACATTTTTTCTTAATATTCAGTTATTACTAGACAATTTTTGCCATGGACTTATCTTTGTATTGTCTCTCACTTTTCTTTCTCACATTAGTGTCTCTGTTTCCTACTCCATAAACTGGGACATCCTTCATGTGAAGGCTCAGTGTCCTAACTCTGAACTGCTGTGAGTGTTTGCTTTCTGCTTATTGACTATCAGGAAGACCTAGCCCTCTTACTATAGTTGGAGCCCATTTCCTGTGTGGTTAGGATCTGAAAATGTGATAAGGCTTTGGCCCAGCTGCCAACATACTGCCTGGTCCCCAAGGCCAATTTGGGAATATGAAGGGGAAATGGCTCCTATTACGTAAATAGTATTTCAGAATGCCCCAGAATAGAAACAGTGGTCCTCACCATATGCAGACCCACCCTAACCCTCTCCTCTTGCACCTGGCATCCTGGCCTACTCAACTGCAGGACCAGTAAGATGTAGTACATAAGGAGAGGCACCACTCAAGGGCAACCAGACCCAGAGACATATGGAGAGAAGTGGTTGGACAAGGAACACAGAGGGTCAGCAAAGGCCAGACACAAGGGGAGTGTCTAAGCTTCACGGTCTGCTCCCTCCACAAAGAGACTGGTCACTTTAACGTTTTTCTTGAGTCCTAATGAAAAACAAGTTGGAGCCATGATTAGGGGCTGGGAGCTTGGGGGGAATTGCTGCAGAGAGAGTTTATAGGCACTTGCATTTTCTTAACAGCTCCCTCCTCACACATTCCTCCACATTTTTCCCTTTTATTAATGTGGCATCCTTCCCAGGCCACTTTATGGGACTGTGTGTGTTTTCACTTAGGCCCCAATTGAGTTTGATTGTGTCTTTCTCTATGAGGAACCCTTAGATCTTGCTCAACTCTCCCCTCTGCCCCACTGCTGCCATGTCCCCCGGCAATGGCTCCAGCATTTCAGTTGCTCTGGGGCTCCTGAGCTCATCTCTCAACTGAACTCCAAGGACTCTGAGGTGTTTCCCATCACACTAGACATTTTTCTGCACCAGGCTCCACCTCATCTGGACCCCAAATAGACAACCCAGTTTGATGACTCACCCAAATCTGAAATAAGTCCTGGAACTTGCCCAACAATCAAATCTGCCCCAGAGGATGAAAAGGAAGATTTGCCACAACTGAAGATTTTCAAAGGAATGCACTTCAAGCCCTGAAGGCCATTGCCAAAGCACAGCTCTGAAAATGTTTTGAGCAATTGCAGCTCTGAGAGCACACAGCTTTTTCCAAGGGGCCTGCTTTCAAAGGCACTGCACGTGTTTTTGGAGACTCACGATTTAGCATGTTTATTAAAAAAGACACTCATCTTGTTTTCAGAACCTCTGCACTTGTAACCTTTCTTTTCTCTTCAGCTCAGTTCCAAGAAAGCAGGATGAAGGTCTCAGCTCACTTGCTCTCTTTGAGCCCTGTTTCCCTGTCTCTCTGTCTCCCTGTCTCTCCTGTTATCTGGAAGGTTGTTCTGTTTCACTCAGACATGAAGTGGCAAGCTTGGTGGCAGCCCTGTGATCTTTGAAAACATAGCCTCTGGGAACTACAGTTTCTTCCTCCATAAAATGAGGAAGGTAGCACACATTCTTCTGGGTGGAAGCATTCAATGAAGTGATGTCTGAGAGAGGTCTGGTGAGCTGGAAGCTCTTGGTAAGCAGTAGGGATTTTTGTTGCTGTTACTACTATTAAGCAGTTAGGCAATATTTTTTGACCTCTTTGTAAATCCACTTTGTCCTCCGATTGCTCACCTTATCCCCCTGTTCTCCCACGGCCTCCAGTCCCTTCAAGGATGTCTGTGGACAGCCCACATTTGCCAGTCTTTCCCAAAGCAGGAATCCCTGAGTCCTCTGGGAATCTAAGTTCAGGGATCATTTTCCTGTTGTCAGCAGGCTCTGGAAGGCTCACGAGGCTTCATGTGGGAAGTTTTTACAGGTACTGCTCATCTGGTGGGCAGATGTAGCTGTGCTGTAAGATATAGTTCTGTCCTCCGTATGGAACATGCCTCAGGGTTCGGGGGCAGGGGGATTGGTTTCTCACCAATTGGAGCCAGTGTGGGAATATACATGGATCTGTGGCCTTTCCCAAGATCTTGAACCAACTTGGAACTGGCTGTCTATCCCTTTGATCCCTAGAACTCATGTCCTGGCAATGAGGAGATGATCTTCTACCTATCATTCTCTCTCTCTCTCTCTCTCTCTCTCTCTCTCTCTCTCTCACACACACACACACACACACACACACACACACACACACACATTGGTTTTCTAGGAGAGATGAAGACCATGCTGGTTAACAGCAATGGACACACTGAATATTGCCTTTTGTTCATTACCATATAGTAAGTCCCTGACTTGCAAACTTTCACAGGTATACAGTATAAGACACACTTTGTCAGCTTATGAATGAATCCTGCTTACAAACATTTCTCCCAGAATGGAACTCATTCATAAGTTGGGGACTTATTGTATTCTCAGGATCCAGAGGGCTTCTCAAATGAGGGGTATTCCACAATATTGGAGTACTTTCCCTAAAGGAAGTTAGGAGGGAATAGCAGTAGTTATTGGCTGAGTTCTCCTCCTTGGGTAACATCATGTTGGATAGCCTCACTCTCTAATTTTCCACCCCAGAAGTCCCAACTCTACCTTGATTGAGTGGAAACACCCCTTACTTAGCAGTGGTTGTCCAACTTTTCTGAGTTGGGTTTATTTGATGACTCTTGTACTAACATGTTCCCTACTATACCATCTCTGGCCAAAGTGCTTTTGGTCACAAGAGGCAGAATCCCATTCCCAGGGGCACATATGAAAAGTGAACATAGAGAAGAGAAGGGAAGGGAAGGGAAGGGAAGGGAAGGGAAGGGAAGGGAAGAAGGAAGGCAGATACAAGACAACCATTGTAAGGGTAGAGATTTCGGATAGATGAAGCATCAGGCCTCATCCTTCTCTCTCTTCCTGGGACACAGTCTTTTAGCTCATCTTTGTGCATAATTTTGGTTTGCCTATAATCTCTTAAATGGCCCTAACTCAACTCCTTGTTGATCATGAAATTTTAGTTTAGCTCCCTACAATAAATGTCTACAGAATCTGTGTTCTTTTTCATTTTGTTTGTTGTTTTCGAGACAAGCTCTTTCTATGTAGCCCAGGCTGGCCTTGAACTCATACTCCTCCAGCCTAATCCCCTTGAGTGCCTGGATTACAGGTGTGTACCACAATACCCAGCTGTCTGTGTTTTTTTTATTTCAAATTCCTAAGAGAGAAAAACAGAATGGCTGTTTCTGGCCAGTGCACTGGCGGGTGTTGGGTATCAGATTAGCTGTGGTTGAGGAACAAAACTCATGGCATAAACATTTATGGTAGCAGAGACTGAAAAAAGGGAGGAAAATGCCCCAAGAAGCAGCTGTGGTTGGAGCCCACCCAAGGTAAGTCTGACACACCCTCCATATGGTTCTGGGTTTCACCCAAGCAACAGGTAATGTTCATCCCCCCATGAACCATGCATATCAGGAGAGCCTGGGACTGGAGCTCCAGGCCGGGAATTCCAGCTCCATGGAAGCCCCTGCTGCTCCACAGCACTCTGTGTACATGGTAACATTTCTAGAAAAGGTGCTTACAGAGATGTCCTGTGAAAACAGCACTGCACTGGAGTCCCAGCTTCTGATCAAGCTCTGCTGCTAAACCACAGGCCTAAGGACATAACTTTTCCTCCTCTAAATCTTAGATTCTCTATAAATTAATAAAATAGATAAAAATAAAAAACAGTGTCCAATTAAATAATCACTAAGGTCCTTTCCAACCTCTAACATTTTCCTAAGTCTAAGTCCTTGCCTCTCCCCACCCCACCCATACTTTGCAATTTCCCCAAAATGCATTAAAGCAGAGCTCTCAGACCCATGATTCTGGTGGGGTCTCTGCCAACCACCTCTCTCCTGTGACAACCCACCCAGTCTCTGTCAGAGGCTTTCCAGCCTAGACCTGCAACCACCCAAGAAAATCCAGGCAGGGCCTTCCTAGGGGATGGGGATAGGAACCCTGCTTTCAAGAAACGAATTTATTTCTGAGCTTTCTAGGGGCTGAGGACAGATCTGAGAACTGGCTCTCTGGCCACACCAGTGAGAGCAGGCTGGGCTGAGGCCTCAGCTAACTAGGAAGTTGTCCATCTGGGCCGCCAGGGGCTAGAAGGACAGGAGAGGCTTGCGGAGAGCCACGAGCAAAAAACCTCATCAAGGACAATGTATCATCTGTTGAGTGGAGCTGGAGAGGGAGAGTGGAAAATGTTGCAGGTTCCCAGGGGAGAGTGGCAAGGGCAGGGGAAATGGTTTGTGTCTTTTGGCAAGAAATGAATAACATTCAAAGAATATGCAAAATGCCATAATAATTGGCACCTGTTCCCTTTGGAAACGGTCACTGGGACTCATGGCATCTGAGGTTGAGTCTGGCTTTGGGTCTCCCCAAGGAAGGAAATTCAACACATTGGGATCAACTCACCTGCTGAAAGGTACTGATCCTAAGTGGGGTGGAGAGAAGGAAGGTAACTTCAGCCTCCACTGCTCCTTCCTGGTCCCTGATGCTTTGTCACACATCCCCAGCTCTGCCCTAGGCAGATGGTTGCGAATTCTGCAGGGGCCTCTGAGCATTCCCTTGGCTAATAGCCACATTCCAGAACGGCATATGTTTCATCTCAAGCCCACAAGGTTTGCACTTCCAAACAGAGCCAAGGAGAAAAACTTGGCCCGAGCTGCACATTTCTTAGCAGAGGTGGGGGTGAGGGGAGGCCTCCAGGGAGGCTGAAACTGTCTTGTTGAGGAGTGACTCGAGGTAAAATCGGTGACACCCTCCTTCCTAACTCATATCTCTACCCAGGAGATGGTGGACAAAGTTGCTTCCTCTTGCTCTCATCTGAATACCTCTCATTCTGCCTATCCATTCCTCTAATCCCCTGATACCAGTTCAACACCTTTGCCTCAACTCATAGTACCTCTGGAACGAATAGTTCATAGCACAGGGCTGCCTAGAGTGAGAGGGAGGAAATGAGTGACTCCGGCGCTCTCTCTCTCTCTCTCTCTCTCTCTCTCTCTGCCTGGACCTCATCTGCATCTGTGCTTGCTCCCAGCTCCCCATTGGGACAGGGGAGTTCTGCCAGCCTTGGGCTGCTGAGAGACATAGAGTCTGGAGAAGCATTTAGGAAGGACAGGGCAGAGGTGGGTGGAAAGAAAGGGAGGAGTAAGAGAAGTGGAGAATAGGAGGGAACAAGAGATAGACAAAAGCTGAGGGCTGCAAAGGGGACCACAGAAGGGTTTAGGTTGGGAAGAGAGAGGTGGGGTCCCTCCCGGTGGGTCAGGGACGAGGAGGGGAAGGGTGGAGTCCTGATCCTCTGGGTTTCTGCTCTGTGGTAAGCGCAGGGATTTGTGACAGCAAAGTAAACTGTGGTGTGTGGAGTTTACTCAGCTCCAATAAGCAATGTTTGGAGTGTTTAATGTTTCCTCCGCACTGAATTGGATGACAGGCACTGAACCATAGCCAGCTCCTGGAAGTCTTTGGGGGGGGTAAAGGGTGAGGAGATAGATAGAGAGCTGTCAGGAAAGCCAGCATCTCTGACTCCAACCAGGGATATGGAGATTTGGACAGGATATGGGAAATTCTGCTCATATAGGCCCACAGTGCCCATTAAGAAGGAAAAACCTCGCCTTAGAAATGGCACACACCTGTAATTCCAGCTACCCAGAAGGCTGAGGCAGGAGGATCACAAGTCTGAAGCCAGTCTGGGTGACTTAGCAAGACCCTGTCTCAAAATAAAAATTTTAAAAGCAGCTGGGGATGTAAGTCAATGTAAAGCCCCGGGTTTGGTAATCCTCAACACTCCAAACTGAAGGGAGGAGGGAGAGGAGGAGGCAGAGGGCCTGAAGAAGATAAGATTCCTCCTCTTGCTACCCATCCTAGCCCAGCCCGTGTACACACAGCCCGCCGGCCTTCTGTTGAGCACAGCCCATTGATTCTTCTCACTGTGCTGTTTATGAATTGCCTGCCTCCAGACTGCATCTCAAACATCCACCCCTATGTGGATGGATGCAGAGTACAGACATACAGACCACAAGATAAATCAGGACACCAGCAATCATTGCCCAAGCACAGAGTAAACTCCACCTGGTGGGACACCCAACCCAATGTGCTGGGGGTTTGTGCTAAGGATGAGTTGAGCTTATGGGATGAAATTACTTTACTTTGCTTCCATCCAAGGAGACTCCTGGGGAGAAACTTGTATGTGAAGTTTTTAGATGAAATGAAGGAGAATGTTTAGACAGAACGTCATTTCCGGGACAGGAGTGGACACAAACACCGAGGTGAGGGTTAGAGTGCCACAGGGGTGTCCACACAGTGAGCATGTGGAAAAGAGGCAGAGAACAGCTGAGCAGGATGAGGGGAGCACACAGAGCCAGAGGCGCATGCTGAGCCCGTGGAGCAAGGGCAGGTGACTATGCAGTGGGGACAAGGAAAGGGTCATAGTGACACTGAGGAGCAGTCAGGCTGGTGTCCAGGACTTGGAGTCCTTACAGAGCAGTGGACATGCACAGGAAAGAGGAATATGATGATATGATAAGGGTGAACGTATCAAGGCCCCGGAGTAACGAGGAAGCATATAGCTAAAAGTTTGTGGGGGGTTTTGGTACTGGGAATTAAACTCAGGACTTTTTGCTTTCGAGGCAGGTGTCGGAACCACTGAGCTAAACCCCGGCCCTCGTTTTAAATTAAGGGCTGGGGATTTAGCTCAGTGGCACCATGCCTAGCTCGCAAGTGCAAGGTCTGGAGTTTGATCCCCAGTACCAAAAAAAAATTTTTTTAATTAAAAAAGCAGGGATCATTCGCTGCTTGGCATTAAGGAGTCAACAGAAAGTTCAAGGTTGCTGGTCTGGGTAATGGTGGGGTGTGTGTGGGTGTGGAAAGGAGACACAGGCTGCTAAGATATTTGTCCAATTAACTTGGCAGGATTTTCCTGGGCCTCAATTCCTTCATCTCTACAAAGTATTATAGAATAGCCCTCTATGTTCTCGCTTTGGCAGCACATATACTAAAATTAGAATAGCCCTCTAAAAGCAGGGAGAATAGATTGGAGCACTAGGAGCTCCTAGAAGCCAGCACAGACCAGGGGCTGGAGTACAGTAAGGGGTGAAAGGGAGACTGCTTGTGCTTAGGTCCCATGTCAACCAGAGAAGCTCAGCTTTAGCTGCTGTATGCATGCACTTGTGCAAGAATTCCTTGCAAGAAAGGCTTGCTAGTGTATACTTGTGAAAAAGTCATCTGAGAACCACTAATGTACGGTATGTTAATTACTTTTCTCATTGCTGAGACAAAATACCTGACACTTATGAGTTAAGGGAGGAAAGATTTATTTGGCTTACAGTTTGCAGAAGTTTCAGTCCATAGTTAGCTGGCTCCAAGGTAGAGTGCCAGGCAAAGACAGCAAAAGCAATAAGGGACTTTAACAGCATCATTCTGTCCTTTTTATCTTAACCAGGCTGCTTATAATGGGTAATACTCACACCCTTAATCCTAGTGCCCCTGAGCCTAACATTACACCATGAACCAGTTCCAATGTCACACTCTCTAGATCCAGCCACCTCTGAAAAGGCCCCACCTATGACCACATGAGGCTTTGGGGGGACGTCTAAATATAGGTCATAACATACAGTTTCATGGAGAACCACACTCCTGAAAAGGAACCTGCAATGAACATGTGTAACAACTTCAGGCCCCGTTCCAAAATCCAGATATCCTGGTCTGTGATCAGATGATTTGTTGGCTGTGTGTGTGTGCGTGTGTGTGTGTGTGTGTGTGTGTGTGTGTATTTGCAACCCTTTCCCCGCCTTTTCATTTGGTTCAGGAATGGAAGAAACAGAACTTGTGTTTCTGCTATTTCTCCAGTTTGTGCCCATGGCAGGCAACCTGACTCAAAAATAATACTCAGACTGGGCATAGTAATACACACCTATAATCCTAATAAATGAAACCCCAGAGACTGAGGCAGGAAGATTGCAAGTTTAAGCCCAGCCTGGGAAACTTAGTGAGTGACTTAATGAGACTCTGTCTCAAAATAAAAGTAAAAAATGGCCTGGAGCTATACCCCAGTAGTAAAGCATTGCCTAACATGTGAGACCCTGGGTTTCATGCCCAGTACAGCAAAAATAATAACACTCAGAAAAATAATAAAACAACAATACAGTCTTGGAATCTTTCTAAACACAGCACTCGAACAGCTACCGGCAATAGGAAGAACTGGTAGTTGAACTAAAATCTGTCTGGTAGCCTAGACTTGGTCCATTGTCTGACTCCAAAACACCAAGCTAAAAGCTAAAAGGCCCTCATCTTCACAACTCACCTCAATATCATTCCTGGCTCCCGGAGCTAAAGGACAAGGTGCTGGCTGGTTTTTTGTTTGTTTGTTTGTTTGTTTGTTTTCAATAAAGAACTAAGCCTAGCCTCAACTTGGGAGGCAAGATCTTCCAATGTCCTTGTTAGCTGCCCAGGCCCTGGAGAAAGAATGGAGAAATAACACCTGCAATCTAGTCAAGTTGGTCCAGGAACTGTGAACATATATGACTTTGAACTCTAGTTTTGTATCTTCAGACTGTCCCCATCTGTTGATTTTCTACAGTTGCTGAGAAAAAGAGAAAACTTTAAAAGACTTTGAACTTGTTTAAAGGAAAAATATATAAGGGGGCAGAGACAGAACTGGGTTTAGACTCCAGGCTTGGGAAATAGAGATCTACATGTCATGGAGACACACAGAGAGGCTGACCAAGAAGAGGTAGTCATGGCCCATTCCAGGAGGTGGGCAAAATAAATGAAACGAGACAGAAAAGACTACAATGCATGTGTGTATGTGGCAGGGTGGGTGGGTGGGAATCAGGTGGATGGTTTTCAACTATTTAAACAACCAGAATTATCTTATCAGAAGAAATCTTACTCAGATCCCCAGGATATAAACTAATAAAAAGAAAGCCTTCTGCTTAAATATGGGAAATAGGCTTTCCCTGCGGTTCTGCCCCTTCCCTCCAGGCCTTCGGTCACCTGGCTCGGCCAGGTGTAGAACTCACAGGTGTCATCATCACACAGCAGTCACTCCCAGGGTCCTGCTCCCTCTCGGTAACAATGCACACCCACTTCTGGGCTCACCACTGTCTGTCAGTGCCTAGGACAGTATTGGAAACATAGAATGCTCTCAGTAAATATTCATGGAGGGCCGAATATATCCTAACTACATTGTCTCTGAGCCTGTGCTTTGCAAAGTGTTCTGGGGGAAGTTTCCTATGCGAATGCCTTGTGATCAGCCAGCTGTTTTAGGGGCTCTGTCTCAGCACAGACCAGTCACTCTGGGGCTCCCAAGAGGATAGGGTAAGGTGTACCCTGAGCATCAGCAGGAGTCCAGCCTTCCAGATCCTGGAAACTTGAGGCTTCTCTGCAAAGCTTCATTCCTGCCCTTACTTGGTCACTGAGCTGTGCTCAAGCCTAGAGACCCTCTGGTGCCTTGCCCCTCCTACCCTCCTCTCTGTGTACCTTGAGCACAAACACTTCTCAGGGCTCACGGAGAGATGAGTTCCAGCAGGAAGTAGGGGTGTCTTGTGGGGTCCGAGAAGAGCAGTCCCCTATCATTTGTGGAGGTGGCAGGTCTCCACCCCACCTAGGCTCCTACCCTCTTGGAAAAGGATGAGCAATCTATCCCCAGATACTCGGAACCCTGCTCCCCGCCCCTGGTCTCTCTGCAGGGGCCTGCTGTCTGGGACATGAGAACAGATCAGGTCCACTCGGGGAAGCCCAGCGGGGCACAGCCAGGCCTGGCCAGGCCTCAGGTTGGCCTGCCCTAGCCCCGGGGTTTAATAAACTCTGAGAGAGGTTTTCAAAGGCCACTTGATCTTCCCCATCAGGCAGCCCCTGTCTCCCTTTCAGAGCCAGAGGACTGGAAAGAAAAAAACGCTCGATGAACAAGGCGGCTGGAGAAAGCAGAACTGCAGGGCACCTTCTATGAATTTCTGATGAGCACAAGGCCCTGACTCCTGGGTCCCAGCCCGGTGCAGTCAGGGATGTTAGTTTAAGTCATTTCGCACGGTTCACTGGCTCTCTGAGAGCAGCTTGTCTCCAGCCTGGGCCTCTCTAACAAGCTCTTTTTACTCTGGGCTTCTCTAAGCAGAGGCCTCAAACAATAGCAGCTTTCAAGGGGTTTGGCCCTCCTCTGGGGTCCCTCTCCAGCCTGGCTGCTCCCTGCTCTGACCCACCTGAACTTCTTAGCCACAGCGTGGGCCACAGTGCACTCAGGGAAAGTGTGCTCCTGCCCTCCTTCCTTCCTCTGTCCCTTTCAGGACAGGCTCCCTCCCTTTCCTTTCTCCTTTCTCCTTTCTTCCTTCTTTTTTTGTCTCCCTTCCTTCCTCCTTCTCTCCCTTTCTTACCTCCCTTCCTCCCTCTTTCCTCCCTCCCTCTTTTCTTTCCTTCCTCCCTTTCTTTCCTACCTCCTTCCCTTCCTTCCTACCTCCCTCCCTCCATTCTTTTCTTCCATCCCTCCTGTTTGTTCTTCCCCTCCTGCCCCATTGCCCCTGCCCTTTCTCCCTGCGAGCAAACAGAAGGAGCGACCCAGACACATACACTCAGAGCCACACTTTGCCCCACTCTCAAGGACTGTGTGAATGGCTCCCGGCTGTGCTGTGTAGGGAAGAAGCCCGGTCAAGAGCAGCTCATCTACTTCTCTCAGCTTCTTAGACTCCCCAGCCCTCCTGAAATCTTGAGCGGGTTCCTCCTCCCTTTAGTCTGAGGAGGGGGCTGGCTTCCTGCCAAGGCCTGGTGGAGTGGACAGAGGAGCCTCAGGGAGGGAGGCTGGCCTGAGTGTGGACAGCAGGGTCCCCTGCGGGACAGCTCTCCCAGACACAGGAAGTGCCACACCCCTTTTCAGTTAGGGGCTCTCTGCCTTCCACATCCCCACTGCTCTCCTCCTTTATCTCCTCCGTTCCTCAGGACGGTGAGGAGACAATTTCCCGTCATCCCTGTCTGCCCCTGGTCTTCCCACTAGAGCCACACCACAGATCTGAGAAGAGACTCCTGGGAAAAAGTCAACGCCTCAGCAGATGACTGTCACTCTCCTGTTTAGACTAGAGCTGTGCCAACACAAACAAACAAGTTCATATTGACAGGCCAGTATCTTCCCTCCATGACAGCACAGCCTTACCATGTGGGTCCTTTGATGGTGACCTTTGGGCTCTGGAAGGCTTTTGAGCTGCCATTCCATGGACATTCCATGCCGAGAGAGGCTCCAGCCCCATCCTAAAGCACCTGCCAGCAATTAAGTTCCCCTCCCCAGTGACCTAGGCCCTGCCTCAGGCCACAGGTCTCTCACCTTTCAGAGTTCGAAGGGCTCAGTTATACTAGAAGCTACGGGAAAGAAGCCCAGTTGTGTTCCCCACATTCCCCTCCCCTCCCTTCTCACCTGCCTCTGTGCCCCTGCCCCGCTTCCCACCAGCCACATCACTACCCTGCATTACTAAGTTCTCTTCTCTGGGAAGCGAGGTATGATCAGAAACAGCATGGAAAAACCGGGCACTGGCATGCGTCTGTGGCAAGGCCTCCCTGATCTCTAGTTCACTTTTTCCTGGCAGTGCTGCACTGGGTCCAGGTTTCTTAATCAGTTCCCAGTGTCCCAGTAGGAGAATCCTCTGGAAGACTTGTTCAACACGAAGGTGCCAGGTCGCCACCCCATGCCCACTGTGAAAACAGAATTTCTAGGGTAAAACACAACTTGCATTTTAACATGTGCCCCAGGCAAAACAGACTCACTGACAGTTGAGAATCACTGTCCCAGCCTGTTTCCAGCTACAGCATCCGCCCACATTCTGCCCACATGCTCACTGCAAAGTTGCCTTAGCTCTCTTCAGGGTTTCCAAGAAGCCAGTGGACACTGCACAGGCTCTTTGCAAGACCCTGGCAGGAAGGAGTCCTAGCAACACTGTGTGTGTACTTGTGAATTCTTTTACTTAATGAGGGTTCCCACCAACACCACATTGCAAAAGCTCGTGTCCTGCAAAGCCCAGCCCAGCCCCTGGTTGAGCCAGTGGAATGATGATCTGTCATAGAGTCTGAGCTCTTTGTCACGTCTGTCCCTCCAATAAGCTGCTCTTCCCTTTCTCTTGCCTTCCCCATCCCTGGTAGAGTCCAATATTCTTGCACAGTATGAGCTAAGATGTCACTTCTAACAATGACTATGATCACCCCAAAGACAAAATGATTGTGCCCAGAAGGAACAGGCAGATGTTCCCCAGACTGACTGATGCCCCAAACCCAGACTCTGTTTGCCAAAAGAAGTTAATTCCCAGGTGTTGGAACAGAGCCAGGTCCAGAAAGTCAGGTCTAGTTTTTAAGCTAATCAGTCATTCTTCACAACAAATCAGATTTGGGTTCAAATCTTTGCTTGGCCTTTTATCAGCCAAGTTTTACAGGAGCCTCAGACTCCTCTGTCAGGAGGTAATAACCCTGCATTCCAGGGCTGTGGTGAAGGTGACGGAGCCCATAAATGTCAAGGCAGAGTTGTAAAATATTGCTAATCAGGCAATACATAGGCAGCAAGGCCTTGTACAGGCCAAGGTCAAAGAGATATGGGATAGCTGATGCCACAGACTGACCCCAAGGCCCTCCCAAGGCAACTCCGCTGAAAATGGGACAGGGCCCCTTCCTACCAGTCTCCCAGGAGTATGATTCCTGTCCACCATTGTCACTGTCCCCTCACTGTAGGCACTAAACAGACACCCATCATGCATTGCCCTCCTCCCTCCTTGTCAGGGGCCACGGAGCTGACAGAGAGCAGAGGAGGAGAACAGGGTGTGGGTCAAGGGCCTCTCCTCTCCCCTTACACCCTGGAGCCCTGGGCAACTCACAGGGAGGAGGAGGAAGAGAAGGAGGAAGCCACATCTGGTTTGAGTGCTGCTCCCACCAGGAAGAGCAGGCCCTGAAATGGCCCTGAGCTGGGGGAATAAAAGGGAGGAGGGCTGGCACAAACCCTGGTTGGTCCAGAAGAACACAGGGAAAGTGGCTGGGGCTCAGAGAAAGCAAATAAATAGAGTGGTTGAGAGGATAATAATAAAGAGAAGAGTCATTAAAGTGAAGAAAAGAGATTGTGTCGCACCCAAGACAAACAGAAAATAAACGGCCAGTAGATCCACTCTACAGATGTTTGGCAGAGAGTGAAGATAGATTAAAGATGCATGGAAGATGCCGAAGGCAACCAAGGCTCCGCCAGCAGCAGCTGGGGAGCAGGTGGACAGGAGCCCCAGCCAGAAAGCCCTTCACAGCTGAAAAGACCCAGTCCAGAGACCACTGCACCCTCCCATGGCCCCAGGCAGGCTGGATCTGTGCCCAGTGCCAGCAGCTGTAGGAATGATGTGGGAGAAGGAGAGCAAGGACAATGTGCTCCCTAAAAGGGGCTATGTCCTGTCTGTGCAGACTCTATATCCTGTAAGAGGGGCCCAGAGTCTCCCAATATGAGGTAGAGGAAGTTCAAGTGGCCTCACAGAAACACTGGCTTTTGCTGGTGGCTCAATGGCTCACCACCATGCCCATCTCCATGATTTTGCAGGGACTCGGGCCTCTTCTTTCTTGGCTTCTCAGCTTCTGGTCTGACCTTGCCCTGAACCAATGTGAGGGATGAGGAGCTCAGTGCATAGGGGATGTGTTCCCTCATTTGTTTGCTATTTACTTTGTGCTCCAGGCACTGCAGTAGGCACCTGGGGGTTACAGAGATGAGTAAGACAACTTTCCCTTCCTACTAATACTTGTTGTCTGTCCATTCTATAATAGCACTCTGCCAATTGTCTTGAAATGGTCTACTGTATGTATGTGTCACATGTCAGGGGGAATTATTCTCTCATTGTTCTTACAGATGAAAAGGCTGAGGCCCAAGGAGTTTTGGTGCTTTCTCTATAGAGGCAAACTTAGAAAAGGGATGTTCTGTTGTTCAACCCCAAGTTCATCTAGTTCCAGATCCAATGCTCTTTCCCCATCACCACAAACAACTCTAAGGTGAAGCAAAATTTGGAAACTGCCAAGAAAATCATGTGCTCTCAAAAGACACAAGAAAGTGTTCTCCTGTCTCACACATATCTCTGCTCCCTGCCCCCTTAATTAGAACCAAACATCATTTTTCTATTCTGTCTGCCAGCAGGGAGGAGCCAGCACATCTCCTGCCCAGCTAGGGCCAAGTGCCTGCAGGTGTCTGAGGAATGCTAATGGCCATGAACAGGGGAGGGTATGCACTAGCTGTGCTGAAGCATTTGCTTCTCATTAAGCCCCCTCCCCTTCCTCTCTAGACCTTCCCACTCCCTCCAGCAACATGCAGCTTTCATGAGTCAATTACCATGCCCAGGTTTTTCTGTTCCTCTGAAGCCACTGACACTGCTAACAAGACCCAGATGCAGCAGGGCGTGCCCTAGGAGTCCACTTCAGAGTAGGGACTTTCCTTGCCCCAAGAACAACAGGTAGAGAAAAACAAGATTGGATAGGCCAGTTTCAACTCACACCCGCCCCCACCTCCCCACCCCCACCCCCACCTCAAAGGAGGTAGAGACCTCAAAGAGGAACCTGCTTGGTATGAAAGGGTGATTATGGACAGATTTATGAGTGGTCTCAGCAGACTCGGCTGGCTGACTTGTACCCAGCCAGCCATGGACAAGGCAAGGGACCCAAACAGGAAGAGTGAAGGCTAGGTGTGAAATGAAAGTGATGGCGAGCAGAGGTTCCCCAAAAGACCGTTACTTAAGAACACACAGGTATGAGTGGAAGTAACTGAATTCACATCAACTTGTGTTAAAACTTGTTCAGAAACTGATCATACAGGCTCAAACCTTGTATTTTCCTCCTATTTCTTAGATCTCCCCATCTACCTTACCATATTCTCTATCTCTTAAAATTTTACTTGACTTTCAAGTCTTAGTTTCCTAAGAACTTTCCCATATACTCCTGGCCAAAAAGTCAACTTCTTTCTCTTCAATCCCTGAACATACTGGTTATAGTTCTCTGAGTCCAGTTTCATTACAACATTGCAGGTTTATTCTTATGCAATCTCCTCAGAACTTCTGATATTTCTTTAATCTGAAGATGAATGATCCTGAAAAATTGATATTACCATTCTCCTATTCTCTATATTCTCCGTCTGCAACTCTTTGTAAAAGTAATTTAGACCCTCTTATTCCGTCCTCAATCCTCTTATTTTCCCTTTCATATTTCTCTCTCCTTATCTTTTTCTTGCTGCATTTGGAGTAATTAATTTCCTCTGATCTATCTTTCAGTTCACTAATTCTCTGCTCAGCATTGTCTAATCTGCCATCTGACACATCTTTTGAGCTTCTATGTCAATGGCTATCTTTTTCATTTCTAGAAAGTTCTATCTGGCTCTTTTTACAAATTTGCCTGGTCTCTTTCAAAATATCCTATCCTTTCTTTATGGTTTCTATTTATTTTTAATCATTTAAAATATAGTTATTTAAAGTCTCTCTTGGATTGTTACATTATTTTATGTTATTTGAATGCTAAACAAGTTTGATTTGTTCGTTGACATTCCCCTATTGGCATATCATTTCCTCGTGTGGTTTGTAAGATTTTTATTGTTAGGACAACTTCAAAGGGGATTATATTTTGCTGTAAGAATGCTGTCGCTTTGGGGCACATTCCTACTCAATAGTTTTGCATTTCCTTCTTGATACCTCATGAGCTTTACTCATCTGGAATCTATTTTTACAGTAATGTCTCAAGCTTGGGAATTCTAACAGTGGAAATTCAGACACCATAGTCACATATGGCTCAGGCCTGGAGCTTCAATTTCTCACAGAAGACTTTTTTCTATTCAGAGCCCCAGTAAGGAAAAGCTTAATTTTCACCACCCTCATCTTGTGAGTGATATTTTCCCAGTCCTGGTTTCTCTGAGGGTGTATCCATCATAGAGTCTCAGGGTTTGCAAAAATCTCAGTCTTAGCAGTTGGCTTCTTATGGAATAGAGATGACATCACCTGCCCCCATGTAGACATCAAAATCATAGTCTCTGGCCCCTAAGGCTGCATCCAAACTGATATTCCCATGGCACTGTCATCATGGTTTCTCCTTATGGAGCTTACCAGTCTTGCAGTTCTGTGTTTCCTGTGGCCACATTTTCACTGTGCTTTGCATTTTAGTTCAAGGTTTTGTAAATACATCAAGCCTCTTGGAAGGCCTGTCTGATTGGCTTTTATTTCTTCTAGAATGCCTAGCACAGTACTGTGCCGTTGACCTCTGTACCTGTCCACTCAAACACACAACATTCTTTGACCTCCACACGCAACCCTTTCATATATGCAGAATCCCATAGCCAGGACCCATGAAAGGGGACAGAAGGAGGGAAGAGGACAAATGACAGAACCAAGCACGTGCCCCAAGCTGTGCACTCCCCTTTTCTCTCCCCTGTTTTTTTGTCCAGGAGGTAGTTCAGATCATAAGGAGAGATTTGAACAAGGAGCTAGACCTGCTTCTGGTCTGATCTTGGGCGCTTATGAGCTGGTGAACCTGGAAAAGTCCCTTCACCTCTCTCAGTCATCAGATTCTGTACCTGTCAAATGGAGCCAGGGGGCTGGCCAGGAGATGTCTAAAATTCCTTCCAACCAAACAGCCTTTAGAGCTGCAAGTTACAAACACAAACTGTACAAGCCAGTCAGGCGCTCTGCTCAGATGTTGCATATTTTTCCCACCTAAATCACCCACTGGAATTTCTAGCCTTCCCTTCTCCCTCCCTCATCTGGCACCTTAGCCTGTCCTTTCACCCAGCCTCCTTTTCCAGCTTCCTACTGTTCTTCCCCACCTACTCCCTGCAGACACATTTGTCCCATGGCTGTGTCTTAGGAAAAGAGAACAGGAGGGATACAATGGTGAGGTGATGAGCCTGCAGAGGAATTGGAAGAGAAAGCAGATGCCACGGCAACCCAGTGCCCAGGCACACAGAAACCCCATCTGCCTCCAGCTTTAGGGGTTTCTAGACTGGAGACCCTGCATCTTAGGGAGCCTCTTGAGCTGGTTCAGAAACAATGAATCAAAACCAGCTGGAAGCTGCCCTCCGACCCAACTAATGACTTGTTTATTGTCAGAGCAGCAGTGCGTCATATAAGGGAATTTCAAAGTGTCACTAATTGGCAGAAGGCCAGTAAATAGCACCATATAAATCTGAAGGCGCTTCCACTAGGGTGAGGGTGTGGGACAGATACAGACGGGGCAAAGGGAAGAGGGGAGGAGCAGGGCATGTGGTGGGTGTAAAGCACAGCACCTATCTGCGGCTGCGGCTGCTTCTGCTTTGTCCAGGATCTCTATTACTCCATGGAGACTGCAGGGGCTGTTCTGGATTAGGGAAGAAAGGCAGAGCACTACAGTGGCCCAATCCCACCCTTGGTGACACTGTACTGCACATCCCCAGCTGCAAGCTGCCTCATGACCTACTGTCCTAAGGAAGAAGTGACCTATGGCACTGTGTCACTGAAGAAGGTGTCTTCAGAAAAAGGACTTGGGATCTCATTTCAGTAGAATTAAAAATGGGTTCTGTAGGCATAGACTTGAGAGGTCTCACAGCTAAGAGGGGAAACAGCATCCAAACAAACACAGATAATATAAAACATGATGGCAGAAGGAATTAGAATAGAGGGATGACCAAAATTGCTGTGACAGGTGGAGAACTGAGTTCTGATCAGCTAGGAACAAGTAGGACTTCATGGAGGAGTGGGACTTGAGGGACATCTTGAGGAAAAGACAGACTCTTAGCAAGAGAGAAAGCCCGGCAGGGAAAGGTAGGTGCAGCTGGAGGGCTCCCCAGCTCAGGCGGCCTCCAGAGTGGCTGCACCTTCCTGCCTGCCCCAGTCTGGTCAAACTTACAACACAGACGGTGACAGTGTGGGTCCAGATCCCAGAGGAGTGAGACAAGATCCTTGGGCAGAAAGTGACCAGCTGAGGAAGTTGCTCCAAACAGAAGCACATGAATGCCCACTGGGCTTGAGCCTGAGACCCCCAGATCTCCCCCAAGGAATCTCTCACAATTACTCCTTCACCTAACTCTAGTAGCCAGATACCATGAGGTCTGTAGAATTGGAAAGAAGAGTAAAACTGATCAAGATGTGATATGTATATGTAGCAATTCTCAAAGATGAGTGTAATTGCAAACATATACCAATAAAGATTTTTTTAAATAAACATATAAAATTTTTTGAAAAAGAAAGCCTATAGGGGCTGGGGATTTAGCTCAGTGGTTCCGACACCTGCCTTGCAAGCTCAAGATCCCAAGTTCGATCCCCAGTACCAAAAAAAAAAAAAAAGAAGAAAAGAAAGCCTATAGCTGGGCATGGTGGCACAGGCCTATAATCCTAGCACTCTGGGAGGCTAAGGCAGAAGAACTGAAAGCTGAGACCAGCCTGGGCAACTTAGCAACTTAGCAAGACCATCCTAAAAATTTTTAAATTAAAAATGGGCTGAGGATGTCACTTAGTATGAAGGCCATGAGTGCAGTCCCCAGTACTACCAAAGGGAGAGGGTGAAAGACTCCATCTCTCTGTACTTCTATTTTGTTATTTTTTTGTGTAACATTTACAGTTTTTGGCTGTCAGCTGATACTTTATTGAAGTGTTTTCCTCTGCACCTCACCAGATGGATAGGTATTACACAGCATCACTCTTGATGTCATCTGTGATGTCATGAGGCTGGCAACATCAACATCGCAGCCCACAGACTAGACAGTTGTCCCCAGGATCTCTTTAATAATTCCAGAAAGTTCTCTGGCCAAAATTGGTGCTGTATATATCAGGCAATGTTGGCAGTCTCGTCACAAGTGAGATTTTCTGTTTCATGTTTTTCTGTTTCCTTCCATCTCTTGTAGCTCCTTGAAGCATTAGAAATCAGAGGAGAAGAAGGCACCATCTCCATCTGGGCCTGTCTGTTCTGAATGGTCAGTTTTGTTGCCACCCTCAAAACCTCCCATCACCAGTTCCTTTGGCAGTGTCACCAGCAACCTTTCTTGGAGCTGGGCCCAGCCAGATGTGCCACTAACCTCACCATTGGGCACCTCAGGTACATGGCTTTGATCTCTTTGGGGTCCACTTGGGTAGTAGCATGGTGGAGACAGCTGGTATCAAATGAACCCAGATCTAGAATGACAAAGAAAGCCGTACCTTGGGCTCCTCCTCAGAGCTAAAAGCGACTTTACTAGTTTTTGAAATTGGTATTACATGATGTAAACATAGGACAAGTCAAAGGGACATAATAAAAAGGCATGCTTCCCGGGCCAGGGATTTAGCTCAGTGGTTCCTCTGCCTGCCTCGCAAGTGCAAGGTCAAGAGTTCGATCCCCAGTACCAAAAAAAACCATGCTTCCCTTTCCTGCAACTGGCCACTTAGTTCCTCTTCCCATTCCCAATATTCCCAGGCTCGTGTATCTTTTCTGAGACTTTCTACATGCATGTTTTCTTTAAAAAGAAAATCTCTTTCCCACTGAAGCAGACTCTCTGGGCTGTTTGGGAACTTCTCTGCATGATAGCAAAAGGGAAAAGTCTCATAATTCCCTGCCAATGTAGAACAGCAAAATCCTCCTTCATACAAATGCTTGTCCTCAGAAAAAGAATAGCTAATACGGTGCGCATTATATGCACCCACTCTTGCAATACTCACATCAACCTTGGGTAGTAGTACTACCATCATCCTCATTTCCCAGATGTGCAAATTGAGGCTCAGAGAGGTTTAGAAACTTTTTCTGGTCACCCCACTATTAGGTGACATCATCAGGATTTGAGTCTCAGCCTGACTGCATATTGCTGACTCTTGACCACCATATAGTTATTCCTAGAAAGAGGAAGTGGAAACTGCTTGGGATTTTGCAGACTAAAGTCTCTTTAAGATGAAGGTCTACATAGAAAACACCCCAAAACCCAATCTCCCATTCAAATGTCACAGAGAAATCTACCTGCAAAGAATATACCGTTTCCTCAGGAGATTCTTCTCACCCAGGTCAGGGTTTGCATGAATTTGAGAGAGGAAGTGAGCTGTACCAAAAAATAGAAGCAGTGCACATGGAGAAACATCCCAGCACTCCTCTGGGCAGATGCATGAGGAAGGGAATTTCTGCACAAGGAAGGCCAAAGCTGGCTTTCAGGGAGGGGCTACCTAGAGACTCACGGTGCCTGAATCTGGTCCTTTAGCACTGGCCTCTGTGACGACCCTGAAAAGACTACATCCCCACCCCATGCATGGCTACTCTTCACTAGTGACCACGAGGAGGAATGCCCTGGGGCCAGCATTGTCCAGCAGCCTAGAGGGCCCATACACAGACAGGCTTGCGAGGAGGAGCTTGGTCATCACGCCAGACAGAGATGATTGCTCTAATAAGGACAGAGGTGACCTGCCAGAGTCTGCCTTGGCCCCAAGCCTCTTGTTAATGAGGCTTCCCCTGGAGAAAGTGCCTCTTGGGGGAGGCAGGGGCGGGGAACAGGGGCGGCAGAACAGCTGGAGGCCAGCTACCCGAGGCTGTTTATTAGAAGACAAAGAAAGAACTTTGCTCCCAGTACTGAGGTCAAACTCAAGGTATCCCGGGGAATGGCAGGGGAATTTATGAAGTGAGGAGGCAGCCAAGTTGACAAGCTGTCGGCTGGCCCCTGCCCCGACCCGGGTGCCTCAACCTCTTCTCCCCAAGTTCTGGAAAGCATTCGCCTTGGTGGAGCAAGATTCTCCAGCCCATTCAAGGTCATAGAACTGGTTGGAAATGAGAAGACTGTGACAGCCACTTCCAACAACCCCAAACCAACTGCCATGGGCTCCTGGCCCACATCCGGGTCATACACATGCAGACTTCACCAGGGGCTGGACACAACCTGCGGGGTGGAAGCCTCTGAGGACAGACAGCTGGATCCCAGCTTTGCAACCACAAAACAAAACAAAAAAGACAGAAATGAACAACTTGTGTGCCCACCACACCATTCCCACTCCAATATTCTTGGCTATATAAGGAAAGAGGGGATGTGGAACTTGTACAGGTTGAAGTGACCTTTCTGGGATTCTGAGCAAGAAGGAATCCAAGTAATACATGTTTTGGGAAACTGAAGAAACAGATGAGAGGAGAGACATTATTTACATTCAAAAATGTTAATTCAGAAACTTCAGGTATGGAATAGGCAAGTTTTCCATGGAAATTAACTTCCTTTTACAATAAAAAGAAGAGGGTGTGTGTGTGTGTGTGTGTGTGTGTGTGTGTGTGTGTGTAAAGTGAAAGTATGAATGAATATGTGTATAGCTTGTAAGTATGAGTGTGTGTGAGTATGCACATGGTATGAATTAGTGTGTGAGTGTGCGAGTGTACATCACCAATGAGTGTGCATTACAAATGAGTGAGTGTATACGAGAGTGCGGGTGAGTGTGTGTGTTTGGGATAAACTGCAAGAGCAGCAATATGTTCTTTGCCTGTGTACAACATTCAGACCCCCTCCAACTCCATGTACGCACGAAATACTCACAGAACGCAGGAATTTTAGCCCTTTTGGAAGACAGAGGCACCACTCAAGATGGTAGCCTTGGGCTGGGTCCCCCAGAATGGATCTTCCTCCCCTTTTCATACGAGACCTCTTCTCCTTCCCTTCCCCCAGCTCCTCAGCTGGGAAAGACCCTGGCACCCACCTCCCATCACCAGCCTCTCCCAAGCTCCCTCCGCCCTCCACCTGACCTCGCTGCTCAGAGCTGGGCCACTCTCCCAGCAGGATGGCTAAAGCTGCTGCCAGGGCCCATCCATCAGGCCCAGCACAGCCTCCCTCCCCCTGCTGCCCTGCCACACCAGCTAGGACCTGTCATTGCTGCCGCTGCCAGGCAGCCCCTTCCATGTGACAGCTACTGAGCAGAGGAAAGTGATGATTCCCCTTCCCACCCTCCTTCTCTGAGGCTGTCTCCCCCTCCCACCTGGTGACCTGCTGGGCTCTAGGAGACCAAAGCTAGGGGTCAAGGATGAAAAATGCCTGTTTATTGACTAAGACACAATAATAGGCCATTTTGCATGTATTTGCATAACCAGTTAGTGCCAAAACGGGAAGAGTGCCCATCGCCCATCCCGCTGCAGCTTTCCTGATTCCTAAGCTTTCTCCCCTGACCCTGCAGAAGGTCAGTCTGCTCCAAGCCTGCAGATGGCAGGGCTTTGCAGCATGTGGCAGGCAGCCCAGAGTGTACCTCTGCCCTGGCCTGTGTGCACCTTAGCACCCTGTCACGGCACCCTGAGAAAGACCAAATCCCAGCTTGCTGCCCCCTCCCCGTGCCCCCAGACAGACCTGGTGTGTTTGTGCAGAACCTCAGAGGACATAATGAGAGGCTAATGTGTCTCCAGCTGGCTGTGTTTGGGCTCCAGCAGGAGTGAGGGGAGGGTGGAAGGGCAGGTCTGAGGGAGGCAGCAGCAATAACTGCTCACACATGATTCCCCCCCGCCCCGAAAGTTCTCTGCTTCAAGCCTGAGTTGGAAGCTTTCAGTTCTATAACAAGCTTCAGCTTATACACAGCCAGATGCATTTGCTACTACTGTTTGTGTGAGGAGTGCTAGCCAGCAGCCTCCCGGCTCCACCTGGCCTTGGCAGTGGTTCCAGGAGGGCTGTTGTGAGCATGGGGAAGGCCTCATCTATGTAGATAACATATCAGAAGGGTCCTGACTTCCTGGGTCTGTTGCTCACTTGTTCTCCTATGGGTTTTTCTGCTCCTCTAGACTGTGGGCTCTACTCTCTACAACATCCCTCATTGCGCCCAGCAAATGCACAGCTGGAGGGACAGAGTTGGAGAAGGAAGCCCAGGTGTTTTGAAGGAGGTTGGGTCATTTGCACTAGAGCTTTAGTGAGCAAGGGAACTGTGCACATCTCTACCCCTTCCACACCCTACCACAGCTACTACCACAGCCCCAACCCCAGAAAGTCTCTCCTAGAGTGGCCAGGCTGCAAAAGAACAACCCCTGCCCGGGAAAGAGTGGCCCCTGGGATGAGAGGCTTGTAAGAAGGGGATCTGAGGCCAGGACTGAAGCAGACCTTTGTGTAAGGACCTCGCTAGACTGTCCTGGTGACAGTACTTAGCCCAGGTTAAGTAAGGTGCGACCCAGCCCTGGGGCCAGACTCAGGCCCAGCTGTGATGTGCTAAGGGACCTCATGGCCCTGGCATTCCTGGCACTCAGCATACCCCTGCTCCCAGGTCCCAGAGGCGGCAAGGAGGAGAAAGGTGTCTCCCAACCAGAGTCAAACTGAGCTTGTCTTTTCTGGTCTGCAGGGCCAGAGTGTGGTGGCCCTAGCCTTCTGGACAGGCCGGAAGCATTCCCCTCAGGGCCATTTTGCCCAGTGGTCAGCACTGGGACCCTGGAGGCAGACACCTGGCCCATGACTGGGGGAGCAAGTATCTCTGCTTCAGCAACCCCTCCTGTAATCAGAATAACGAACTCACTTCTTTAAACCTTAACCTGTGTGTGCAGTTAGCATGAACCTGGCTCACAGCAGGTGCTCAGTAATGGGAGCTGTTGAGATCTCCACAAAAGCAGAAGTAAGGCCTGAGAACAGGAGGGAATAGAGGTGTCAGTCTGCAAACTCCAGCAACTAACCAAGGTGCAAAGACTGAGATCCCCCCAGGCATTTCATGGCCCTCCTTACAATATTTCCTGAGAAAGAAAAAGCCAGAGAAACCATCTTCCTCACCTCCACTGTGTCCTTAGCCCCTGCCTATTGTCTTGATTCTGCTTTCTAGCTTGCGAGGGGAAACCTATGCTTTGGAGGCAAATACAGCTAGACTGAAACCCAATTTCTGCCCACAGCTGTCTGGCCTTGAACATGTGACTCAGTTGGCCTGAGCTATAAAATTGCCTGCTACAGCAACTATCCTACATGGCGAGCCTCTAAATCAATGGTGGCAAACCTAAGGCATGCTTGCCACAGTGGGCTGTTTGTTATCATTGAAGACTCCAAAAGTTTCACCATCACTGCCCTGCAGGAAGTGATGGGCATGGTAGCATATGCTTGTAATCCCAGCACTTAGGAGGCTGAGGCAGGAGGATCACCGAGAGTTTGAGATGACCCTGGGCTACATGCCAAGGCCAGCCTGAACTACATATGAGCCACTCTCTCAATTAGAAGAAGAGGAAGAGGAAGAAGGAGGATTCCATATGAGCTCAGTTGACAACCAGCAGGCCCTTAGGACAATGAAGGTGTCTTTCCCTGCTCATGAGACCCAGCACAAGGCAGGCAGACAGGGACCACTCTGGATTCTGCTCATATAGAAAGCCATAGTATTCCTGAGGCCTTACAGTGATAGGCAGGAACCTGGGACACCAGGAGTGTCACAGCTTCTACTTTGGAAGAAAGCTGGACCCACAGTAACCCTGCTCACAGGCAGGCCCTGTCGAGGATGGGCCAGGCCCCCACCTCATGGAGGGTGGTGGTGCAGAGTAGCTCACTGGAATGGCATCTGACACCCTGCAGGGACAGCGAGATTGATACACTTGCAGGCCTCTGTAAATCACACACTGTGTGGCAGGTTTAGCCTCCTGGCGGCTGGTGGTGGTCCTGATTGACAGCATCTCCCACATATCCAGGGGCACATTACTGGCCTCAGGCCTTCCAGGGAGGTGCTCAGGACCAACCACCACTGCCTGATCATGCGCACGCACGTGCACACACACAGACACACATATCCCTGTGTGCTCATGCCTCCTGCTGGGCATGACATCAGGCTGTCTACCTAGCTGTGCCCCCAGACACCAAAGGCCCCACAGATTGCAAGTGGGACAGGCCCCAAAGCCCACCTGCCCTAACCCTTCCCTCCAGGGAGAGTGGAGAGGGGCAGCCCTAGCAAGCAAATAAACTTCAGACTCATTATCCCCAAGTCCTAATCTCTGCTCCCAGCACAATCAGAGGTCTCTAATGTGAAATGAAAAGCAAACACAAGCTCTCCTCCCCTCCCCCGTTTCCTCTAATCAAACTCTGGGCCTTGCTCCTGTTTTCAATACAAATATTCAATTAAACTTTCCTGGAGGGTTCAGTAATTGGATCCCAAAGTGGGGGTGGGGCGGGGAATCCTGTGGACAGCATGAGACCCTAAGGAGTAAAGATGCACAGGGTGACAGAGAGCAGCAGGCAGACAGGGAGACACAACATGAGAAGCCCGTAGACAGGCTTCAGATTGTCCCCAGTAATCAAGAAACACAACCAGAGAGCTCTGTGACCCCAACTCTGACTTCCTCTGAATTGGCCTGAGAGAGGTTCTGGCAGGGCCTGCTTGTCCTTGTCACAGCCACCTCCTCTGGTCCTGTCATACCTGTGTCCCCTAGAGGCCAGTATCCTCTCCCAAGCATTGCCATATTTAATCAAAACACTACAGTTCAGCCCTACCACCAAATCCCTTTAAGACTCTGACTCCTCTACCTCTGATATGAGTTGCTCCTAGCAGTAATCAGTCCTTATCCAGCCTGGCTTCAGAAGCAGAAGTTTTCTCCTATTCCTATGGAAAGACTACAAGGAGAAGAACCTGTCCATGTCCCCCTTCGAGCTGGGACTTGAGAATGATTAGACCTCAGGGCTCCTGGTGACCTCCAATCCTGGGCTCCAGGTTCAGCCCCGTGACTAACTTGCTGTAACACAAGGGAAAGAAACTCTACTCCTCTTCCAACTTCAGGGATTGATTTTCTCCATCAGAAACTTTCTACTACAAATCCTGAGGACACTTAGAGACCCAGAACACCAGGACTCAAGAAGCAAGAAGATGAGCTGAGCATGGTGGTACACACCTGAAATCTCAGCACTCTGGGAAACTGAAGCCCAGCCTGGAGACTGAAGTGTGAGCCCAGCCCGGGCAACTAAACAAACTAGCAAGACCTTGTCTCCAAATTTAAAAATTTTAAAAGGACTGGAAATGTAGCTCAGGCCAAATACCCTGGTTTCAATCCCCAATACCACAAAATGAAGGAGGAGAAGGAGGACAAGAAGGAGGAGAAGGGGAGGGAAGAAGAGAAGGAAAGGGGAGGGAGAAGAGAGATGTGGCATAAGGCAATTTTTAGAACACAGAGAAGAGGTTAGCAAGGGTTAGCAGTCTGTTCAGCCTTCCCTCTTTCCCTCCTTCCCTTGGTTCCATCTTAAGAAGTCAGGTTACAAGGCAGCCAAGGGGTCGGGGTGGAGGGTTAAAGAAGGAGGCCAGCTGGCCCTCCTAATTACCAAACCCAAAGCTCTCTTGACAGATTGGCCTGATAGTGTGGAACTGACTCCTGTAGAGCAGTACAGACTGCACCTGGAGGACTCTGCCCATGACCTCTAGATGAAGGACAAGGTTGACTGGGACAGGGAGCCTGAGAGGAGGGGCTAGGAGCCAAAGAGAGGCAGAGTCCTGGACAGCTGGATGAAGCTAGGGGGTCAGAGCCCCCTAAAGGGGCCCCGCAAGGAACAGAGAACAGACCTGGGTATTGCGGCCTCTACTTAGGCAAAGGTAACTAGAGAGATTTCTGCTGAACACCCGTGGATAGAACTGACGACTCTCTGCACTTCTCCAAACCTAGTCCGTGAGACCCTTCCCCAAAATGCTGGCTCAGCATCTCTGGGCTCAGCTACCCCAAGTTTCAGTCAAAGATGCCCAAAGATGCTCATCTGTGATAACTCGCACAGGCAGAGGCTCAGGCCAGGCAGGGCAGCATGGCTGCCCTGGCAGAGCAGAAGTTTGCGTGTGAAGTCTGCTGGGAGAGCAGCTTGGGAGATGCTCCTCATGGCAGGGAGCCCAGAAGCCAAGCTCTGAGCCAGGAGCTTCCAAGGGAGTCTGGCTTTGGGATTTACGAGTCTCTTGTTTCCATTTAAAAAAGACTCTAGGCCTCAAGTGCTCTGGAGAGGTTCGTTCTATGGAGCCAAAACACAGGCGGGAGGGAAGCTGGCGTCCCTGCCCAGCACCATCCTTTCTCCTCTGTGGCCAGCTCAGTGCTCCTCAACTCTCTTTTTGCAGGCCAGGGCTTAGAACATCTCTTGCTATGATGTAGGACAAAGGACATGTAAAAGAGAGGGAAAGGCCATGCTTCCCTGGCGTAGAGACCAAGAAGAAGCTTCAAGTTGTTGACAAGTGGCAGTGAAGGCCAGAAGTACCATAGTTCTTGTGCCATCTGACTGGGGACAGGAAAAGTCACTAGGGGGGACTTGAATGTCTTTCCAGGATCACTTCTCTCCAGTGTTCCAGAAGTACCTCCATTATGACTCAAATTGTTCTAGCAATTGCCTTTCTTCTACAAGTCCCTCACTGGAATTTGAGTATTGTTTGAGTCTGTGGGTTAGGTCTTATATAAACCTGATTTTGGCATCAAACTGTGAGACAGAAGGGGACCCTGAACATGGTGTCCAGCCCCGTGCAGATGGACACTGACTGCTGCTGATTTATTTTGCATTTGTTGAAAAAGGCTTTGGCTACAAATCCTGCTCAGGGACAGCCCCAGGATGATTGCAACTAGAAGAGATGAAGGAGAGTGTAGTGATCCATTTCATCAGGAAATGAGCTGTCTGTGGAGAAAAAAATCAGTGCTAAGAGGCTATAAACCAAAAGTGATTTGAACTGAGATCCGTCTAGGGCAATAGGAAGAGGAACAAGAAAGAAAAATCTTGACAGTGAGAGTAGAAGGCTTACTAGGGTCCCCAGCCATGACCTTGCTGGATAAGGTGCAAGCTCAACAGAAGGAGACCATGGCTATTGCTGGAGATTATTTTCAATTGAATAAAATGCCCTGAAGATGTTTGAATTCTAATCAATAGACATAGCCAACTGCAAGATATTTACATGACAAAGGAAAACAAACACCATTTGTGCCCAGCACCTCCAGTCCTTTGCATATCCATCCTACCTCTCTAGAAGGCCCTCCCATTCTGATCCTTGTTCTCTACCTCCCACTCTCCAGAGTTTGTGAGGCTCTTCTGAGAATTGAGTTAACTCGTGGTAAAATCCTCAGACAGAACCTCGAACTTTTCACTCAATAAAGGTTAGTTGTTGTTCCATCACGCTTTCTCTTGGACATCTTTACACAGCCCATGTGGGTTGGTGATCGTGTGCTCCTCTATTGTGCCCACCTTACTCTGAGTCCTCAACTAGCAGGAACTAGTCACTGAATGCTTTGTATTCTTACAACCTGGGGTATGGTAAGTGGGACATGGGGTAACTCAGTGTCTGGTATACACTAAGGGATCACTAAATGTTGAATGAATATATAAATTAAAATAAATGCCTATGCACTTTTGAGATGTATTATGAGCAAAACATGTGCCTGCCACCAGCAGTGGTCGTGTTCCCTCGGACGTGTTCCTTCAGCCCTCTCCACTGGTTGGGGCACTCAGCCAGCAGCCTGTGGCCCATTGTCTTTGGAGAGAGTTCATTTTGCTGTGCTCCAAGTCAGCCAACATCAACAACAATATGAAGATGGAAACCAGATGAGAACCAATGAAAGTTGTTCCTTTTCCAGTGAGGTTCCAACACTTTTTAGTCTGCTAATGAGACCAGGCTAGGAGTAATCAGGAAGTGTCTAAAATTAGACGTTTTAATTTGAGCAAGAGGGAAAGAGACTGACTCAGAGGGGAGCATGGTCTCCAGTAGAGAGAGTAGAGTCCTGAAAATTCCAGAAAAACCAGAGAATAATCTGCTGCTCCAACACGCAAGAGAACACCCAGGGTGAATTAGTGTCACTGTCACCCAGAACCTGGTCACAAATTAGAACAATTCATTGGCCATTTGTCCCAAAATGCATTGTGTTTCAAGTCAGAGAGCAGATGCCAGGGGCTGCCACCTGGAAAACATTATTTGGAGTTTGATTATGAGTCCTTTCTTCTAACCAGCTCACTGCTTTCCAACTGCATTATTTTGGTTCTCATTTCTCACTCCTAAAAGTTAGGCATATAGTAGGTGTTTGGCTACTTTTGACTAATTTTTCCGACCATTCTGGCTCATAGAGACCCTTACATCTTTTGAACTTCTAAGAGAACCTTATTATCTCTACCATTTATGTATTAATGCATCTAACATTTATTGTGCACCTATTATGGGTAGATATTGAGGTAAGTAGAAAGGATTTCACATAAAGTGGAAAAAGACACAGTGCTGCTTTAAGAAGCTTAGTCTGCTGGCAAGATAAGGAAAGCAACAATGGCAATGCCTTGTGGTAATTGCTCTCTGGGAGGTAATTTGGGTACCAGGAAAAAAAGAGAGCACAGGCAGAGAGAAGTCAAAAAAGATTTTATTTGACACTTAGTATATATCACCTTGTATTACTAGTCTTCTTTTTTATTTCCTTAAGCCTATGTGTGACCAACTTGTAGTCAAAGAATGTGCCTTCTAATTCTCTATATTCCAACCTGTAAAGAACTATTCCACAGTTGGGGTTCAGTGCATGTGTTTTATTGATGATGCCTAAGGATGTGGGGCTCTTCCATTACAGCAAATGGTGATTGTATCCATTCCTCTGAGAATCTACAAAAATAAGCTGAAACTAAATGGGAAAAGCATTTAGAATGAGGCCTCGTAAACCAACCAAGGGTGACCCAGAGAAGTCACCTCCTTTAAAGGATCTCTTCCTTTAAAATGCTTCAAACACAGGAAAGTCTCTCCAGTTTGCAGGACAATTGCACCTGGTGTTGCCTAAGGACAAGCAAACAGAGTGGATAGCCTTCCAAGGGTCTCTTGGTGCCAAAGATGCTCCTACTTGCAGCAGCCCACAACAGAAGGCAAAAGGCCACATCTTCTTAGGAGGGAAGTTGATGAGTTAGAGGAGTGTATCAAGGATAAGATCAGAATCCTTCTTGTGGCTTCCATAGCTCTTCTCAGCTGGTTCCGCTCCCTCTCTCCATCCTAATCTGCGTTATCCTCTCTAGCACATCTCTGTTGCTGACATTCTGACTTTCCTGCCATTTTGCAAGGTCAGCAGGTCCTTCCCACATCCTTTGGATGTCTTTTCTTCTTCATCCAAGAACTCTACTCATCCTTTAAGATCCAACTCGCACGCAACCATCTCAGTAAAGCATTCCAACATTCACCAGCAGAATCAGTCATTCAGTTCTCTCACCGACTCCAACATTTTATTTATAGCTGTGTTGTGACACTTGCCAAGTTGTGTTGTAAACATATTAATTAGGCTGTTTGGGTTACAAGCACAGAAAAATCAGGACTTCAAAGCCTGGAAAGTCTTCAGGGTCCAGCTGAGCTCAGAAGAAGCTGGGGTGCTATAGGAGCACCAGTGTAGCAGTTACTCTTGACAACTAAGAGTCACTGGATGCCTCTTTTGGGATTCTTCTCTAACATCACTGGCTGTTCCCTCTTGACACCTCCTCTTTCCCTCCCCGCCATGCAATCAATCACAGCAAGTGCTATAAACTGAAGTGTAAGATATATTTCCCTTTTTTGACTACCACCATCTCTGTCTCAATGGTTCTCAGTTCCAAGTCCACATTAAATCACCTGGAGAACTTCTATACCCTCCCCCATGGTCTCCCTCTGCTCTGGGGTTAAGACCACTTCCTTTCCCTGGTGCTCTCCAGCCTCACCTTTGGTCCCTTTCCTGTACTCCACTGCACTGACCTTTGTGTCCCTGCTACAGTTTAGATATGGTTCAGGGGTGTCCCCTAAAGGTTCATATGCTGAAAGTTTGGTCCCTGGTGTGATGCTTCTGGGAGCTGGTGGGCCCAGAGGAGGGTGATCTGGTCAGTGTGCTGCCACTTTCAGAGGTCTGATTCTGGTCTCATGCACTGAGTTCTTTCTCACAACAGTGAACTGCTATCCAAGAGCAATCCTTGCCCCTGAATCCCTCTCTGGCTTGTGCTCTCACAGTGTGCTCTCCCTTCTCTCACATATTTCTACCATGATGCCATCTGCCATATTGTGATGCACCCAAAGGACCCTCACCAGAGGTCAAACAGATGGAGCTGCCCAGTCTTGGATTTCTACCCACCAAAACTGTGAGCTAAAGATTCTTTTTTCTTTGTAAAATACCTAGCCTCAGGTATTTGGTTATAGCTACAGCTACAGAAAACAAACTAAGGCAGTCCCTTATGTGTGCCATGTCCTCCCTCCCCACTTTTTTGGTGGTGCTGGGGATGGAGCCCAGAGCCTCTTGCACGCGAGGCAAGAGCTGTACCATTAAACTATACTTCCAGCCCTTTTTGAAACATTTTTAAAATTTGAGAGTTTTACTAAGTTGCCCACATTGGCCTTGAACGTGTGATCCTCCTATCTCAGCCTTGCAAGTAGCTGGGATCACCAGTATGCAGCATGCCATCCAGCTACCCTTCCTTTCTTGGGGCCTTCTCCGGGAACTTTTTCTCTACCCTGAAGGTTCTCCCCACTTTCTCCCTGCCTAACTAATACTTCTGGCTTGAAATAAGAAAGGTTAAGAACATGAGCTCTAAAGCAAGATGCCCTGGATTCAGATGTCAGCTTCAGGACTATACTTGGTGCACAGGCGTCTTTGAGCACGTTAACCCCTCTAAAGCCAGAGTTTCTTTGTTATGGAGTTTTTGCCTAGGGTTGTAGCCTCAGAAGGTGACTGGGCAGTGGAGTCACTTACAGGTGAGTAATATATTTAAATGTCTGCTACTACTCATGGTATACGGAAGGGGACTGTGATTTCTCTACCTGGTACCTGTTTAAACCTGATAGTTTCCAAGGGTCTGATGTATATTTTGTTGAATAAGAACAAATGTCCCGCTCTGTGTTCCTAAAGCAGGACCCTGCTGGGAGTTTCCTCCAGTCTCCTGGTGTCAGGGGTACTGGATCCATCTCCACCCTTCCTAAAACTGGTCAATTTACAGCTAGAGAATCATGACTTCCTCCCTGCCACCCCCATAAAAAAAAGCAGAAACCAAGCTGGACATCAAAGGCCTTTTTAAAACCAATATTTTGATGACTTAAGAGTAAATGAATGAAAACATATGATTCAAATTTCCTTTATGATACACAAGGGCTCTTTCTGGACTCGCTTTCCCTTGCTGCCAAGCTAATGATGAGAGTGGAAGTTGCCCAATACTCACATCATCAACAGATGGCTCCCCACATTTGGGAAACTTTTACGTGGCAGAGAAAGGAGAAGGCCAGCTCCTCAAGTAAGTTCTTTTGCCTCCTTCTATATATTGTCTGAATTTGAAAAGGCCTGGGGTCTGGGATGGGGTGGCGGTTTTCCCTTCCCGGAGGCAGCAGTGGTCATAGCATAAGGATGCATGGGATCAAGCAAAGAGCCAAATGCCAAGATTTAGGCCAGGATTTGCCACTGACAAACCATATAATCCCCTGAGCTTCAGTTTTCCCATTGGCAAGATAAAGGTAATGACTCTTGCTCTATTTCTGATAAAAGTTGTAGCCATAAATAAGATGGCCACGCATGGCCAATGGTCAACATTCATTGCCTCTAACAGCAACACAAATGTAAGGACACTGCCAGCAGCCCTAGGACTCTGAGTGTACAGATCCCGGTAACAAGCTTCCTGGGCTCCCTCCCTGAGGAATGGGGGCTGCTTCTGCAGGACAGAAGGAGAACCCAGGAGACCTGAGCCTTGGATTTGGTGCTGGGAGCTGTGGGTAGGAGCCCCTGTGGAGAGGCAGAGCTCAAGGAGTAGCTCTCTGGACACCTTCTCTCCTTTTCTCTCAGTGCACTGACAGTGCTCGTTGCCCAAAGGCCTGGTCTCATTTTCAAAGTCATCAGTGAAAGTCTGTGATTTGGAGGTGCGTGTGTGTGTGCTTGTGTATATTTTTGAGACAGGGTCTCATTAAGTCATTAAATTTTTCAGGCTGGGCTCAAACGTGCAATCCTCCTACCTCAGCCCCCAGAGTGCTGGGATATAGGCATGTGCTGCCAAACCCAGCTTGGGTGACATTTTAAAAATCTTTCCAACACTGACTCACGTTGGCAGTCAGAGATAACTGTGATCACAGCAGGACTAGGCTGGCAGGGAGTGAAGCAGAAAGCACCCCTCACCCTCATGAGTGGTAGGACTATCATGGGCGGAACTGTGGCAAGGGGCTGCTCACCTGCACACTGGGGATCGAGCCTCCCCCAGTAACATTTATTTATGTTTAGTGAACATCAAGCGAAGCTCAAATAAGGATGTGAGGGTAAGGGGTGGGGACAGGCGGCATAAAAAGATGAGTGGCTCGGGAAGGGTGCTTGGCAGTCCACTGTCATTGTTAGGAAAGGTGTGAGAGTCACCCTCTTTCCTTCTGTCTCTAGCTACTGCTTTCCAAGTTGATTATCTTTTAGGCACACGCCCAGGGCCAGGCTAGGAGCTGGGTCCAAGTAGAGAACAGGACAGACAAGTCCCTGCCTTCATGGGACATGTAGTGCCAAAGAAGCCAGACAAGGACACAGGTCATTACAAGTATGCCAAGCATGTGAGAGATAAGCAGGTCCTCCAGGAACTTATAGCACCTGGGTACATAGCCTGGGTAATCACTGAAGGCTTCTGTAGAAAGCAACATTGAAGCTGAGACTGAGGTCCACAGGAGTTTGCTAGGTGAAGGCGTGTGAGGGCAGGGGCCGGAGGAGAGTTCAGAGCAGTTAGGGCAAAGGGACTGCAGGTAGAAGGCCCTGATTGGCACATTTGCCTTGAGAATTTTTCAGATATTCATTTGGCCTTCTTGCTTTCCCAGTTTACAGGTGGAGACATGCAGATTAAGTATTTAAGTTCTTTTCTTTGAAGTTCCTGGACCCCTTGGAAATAGAAGCACACGGCTAGAGATATGAGGCTAGGCTGGGATTAGATAGACTTGGACTCAAATCCTGCTTTACAATCCAACTATTAAAATCATGGAGAAATTAATTCATCTCTCTGTCAGTTTCTGATCTAGAAAACAGAACTAATGAAAATGCCTGCCAGCCAGGTGTAGTGGCTCACATAATAATTCTAATAACTTGGGAGGCTGAGACAGGAAGATCACAAGTTCAAGGTTAGCCTGGGCAATTTAGCAAGATCCTTTCTCAAAATAAAAAATAAAGGTCCAGAGATACAACTCAGTGGTAGAGCACCTCTAGGTTCAATCTCCAGTTCCACAAAAAAAAGCCTACTTCAGATTGTAAAGTTTAAAGGAGAAAAAGCCATGTAAAGTGATTAGATTAGCACTAGTATATACACAGCTCCTAATTTGTAGTTTGGGTTGTGTTTCTTGCAGTACTGATGATTGGACACAGAGCTTTCACATTGAGCTTTTCTCTTTTATATTAAAACACGATCTCACTAAGTTGCTAAGATACCCAGGTTGGGCTCAAACTTATGATCCCCCTGCCTCAGCCTCCCAGAGTGTTGTGATTATAGGCACGTGCCGCTGGACCCAACTGGGGCATCTACTTTGGAGACAGAGTTAAATACAGTCATGTGGCTGAGAGCAACCACGAACTCTTGGCTAAGAAAATGCAGATCAGTTGAGATAAAATTTAGATAAAATTTAGCAAGAATTTAATAAGTGCTAGGCTCTGCTCTTAGACCTCTCTCTCTCTCTCTCTCTCTCTCTCTCTCTCTCACACACACACACACACACACACACACACACACACACAGTGCTTTCTTTATAAGAGTGGGTCAGGGAAGCCAGCAGAACACATGTGGGGGAAAATCCTTCGGATTTTAGTAAATTATAGGCACAGAGGAGTTTGAGTTTTCTGTCACTGCTAACCTCTCCAGTTGCTTTATAGAAAAGCAGTGTCCAGACAGGAATGTGATCGGGCAGCTCTGTGCCATGAATCAAACTGCCCTGGAGTATTACAATAAGTTCTGCTGTCACATTTTCAGGATGGACTCCAAGGAGCCCTGAGGATGCAAGCATTGAGAAACAGATTGCGCGAGGAATGGTGTTTTCAGCCCAGAGAAGAAAAGGCTCTCCAAATGCTTTTTTCATTTACACATCCAAACATTCCTGGAGTGCCTGGGAAGTGTCCGGTAACATGCAGTGTGTTACCAAGCCATCAAGAAATGTCTGTTTTCCTGGAGTCAGTGATGGGTTCCATGGTGCACAGCCCAGTTTTCCTCTTGGAGCAGACAGTCCTAGGCCACAGCTACTGGGAATGTCAGCTCCTGGTGGCCCACACCCTGTCCCTCAGTGGGAATGGCCTCTCCCAAGGTCATAGCCTGGTGGAAGAAAGAAAGAACAAGTCTCCTTGCTACAAAGTGAACAACGCCAGGGAGCCATTCCAGCTCAAGGACACCTCATGGACCAGACAGGCCTCAGTTGCAAGCACAATGGGAGTGGCTTCTCCCTCTGCCTAGTCCCATTATTCTCATTTTCTTGCAAGGATGTATCCCGTCAGTCTGGTTGATGGGGTAACAGGGATGCAGATAAGCAAGCAGGCATTCATAATAGAGTTGGTAGGATGAGGAATGGGAGAAGTACAGGAAGATACGGGTGCACCCAGTCCAGAACTGTGGGGTATCTTAGTCTACCTCCTGTTGCTATAACAAAATGCCCAAGACTAGGTAATTTTGAAAGAATGAAAGTGATCTGGACCATGCCTCTGTAGGCTGCGAATTCCATTGGCATGGTACTAGCATCCGGTAAAAGCCTCCATGCTGCTTCATGGAATGGCAGAGGATATCCCATGGAGGGACAGCATGTCCACCATCTTTTTATAAAGCCAGTGATACCATAATGAGGCCCCTACCCTCACAACCTCATCTACTCTTCATTATCTCCCAAGGGCCTTACCTCCAAATACCATCAACATATGAACTTGGAAAATAAATTTCAAACACACAAACTTTGAACATATTCAAACCATTGCAAGGAGTCAAGGGGCCTCCCAAAAGAGGTAAACTGATGTGAGATCCAACATGGAGATGGGGCGTGAGCAAACATGACTTTTTACCTCCAGCCAGTCCTATACGTCAGAAGAAAGACCCAGACCCTGTAGATGAGCCCTACACTGTGTTAACAGGGCCGCAGAGGAGGGGTCTTGCTCTTCCAGGACTTCTGAATCTCTGCGGAGAGCCTGCATGGTCATAATCCCTAGTTTGCAACTGCCGGATACAACCAGCCCCATCAGAGGGAGCTGGGACAGAAAGAGGGGGCTCTACTTTTGGGGATTCAGTTTTGCTGCCTCAACTCCCACCCCATCCAAAGTGAATTTGAGCTCAGAGATTAAAAACTCATTCCCTGACAGAAAACGGGGAACTGGTGCCAGGACCGCCCAGTTGAGAAAATATGAACAAGATGCCTCGTGCCACTGATGAACTCCCAACTCCTCGAGCCTCAAGAGAAGACAGGAAGATGGGCCCGTATCCCAGATACTCCCACATATGTTCTCCGCTGGCTTCACCCGCAGAGTGTGGGAAGTCCCTAGCTGCTGTGGCGTCCAAAAGCTCTAAAGTGCCCAGGGTCCCATGGTTAAAAATCACCCCATCCAAAAGCAGAGAAGCCAGGGAGTGAAATGGAGTGAGCACTGTATTGTAGCCCAGCCTTGCAATCAACTGACTATGTGACCTTGGCAAGTCTATTCATCTTTTCTGGGTTTGTGTTTTGTCATTGTGGTTTGGTTTAGTTTGATATGGTTTTTCAGGGCTGAGGATTGAACCCAGGGCCTCATGCATGCTAAGCTCATGATCTACCACTAAGCTACATCCCCAACCTTGGGCCTTTGTTTTTTAATCCATGTAGGAGGATAGTTGGATTTTTGGACTAAATTAGATGGTTTCTTCCATTCATTATAATTTTAAAGGAAGGAAATTGAAACGTTTTACCTATATGACCAGAATCTTCTAGGGAACAACTGAGATCTCTAATCCAAAAAGACTTCTTCCTAGGACAGTAGGGGGCTCAGGGAAAACCATGAGATATCACTTCAAACCCATTCTGGTTTTTGCTTCTGGCTCCAGGTCAAGGTGAAAGTTGATGAAAGCTTTAGGAAGCATATTCTTTCCTTCCAGGTTTGGAAGCCAACTTAGGTCACCTCCCATCCAGATTCTCCTGCCCAAACTACCCCTTCTATGTTCTCAGCATCATGAGTGTATTTCAGAGGGGCCCCTTTATGTCAAACAAACTTTCCTTAAGTCTGGGTGATTGATGCTTCTGGTAGAGTCTGGAATCTTTCACCAGCCCCAGCCTTAACCTCAAGGATGACTGGATCAAGTGAATCAGCAAACATTTATGAACTACTAAATCTACCTGCCAGAGATGCTGGGGCTCTCAAAGAATATGAAGTAGTCCCTGATGTGTATAAAATCATAGGGAATTGTGGGATTTGATTCTTTTTTCTCTTGCCCTTTACCATATCCTCACCACCACACTGACAATCCTTATGCTGGAGCTACCTAGGTGGTCAGATTTTCCTGGGTGGCTGAGTAGCTCAGCTTCATGAGACCTGCTGAGATAGATGTTCTGAGGCCAAGATTTCTTCCTCTCTTTTTTCTTCTGCTTCTCTTTCTCTTCCTTCTCCTCCTCCCCCTCTCCATTCCCTTCTTCCCCTTCCTTTTCTTCACACCATGTCCAGTTTTATTGTTTTGTAGAAGAAACCTCAACATACAATATAATTGCAAATAATCAGCTGTGTGAAAGAGAACTAGTGCTTATGCACAAATGGGAGGCATGAGACTTTTGTTTCAAATAAACACTTGAACATGACTTGGGTGCTACAAGCATCTGGCCTCTAGGTCTGTGTAGTGGAGTTGCCTGGCCCATGGATCTGCAATGATTTCATGCCCCCTAAATAACTGATACTTGGAATCCAGATGCCAATCATCAAACATGGTTAGAATGAGCCCCTTTTATAGCTCCTTTCCCAGCCGCCTACAGACAAGATCTGGCCAGAACAAGAAAATTGGAATCTCCCAAAATTCAATGGTCCATAATTGATAGGAATTCTACATGATTCTTTTGCTCCCCAAGGATGTATACTTCTGCAGATGATAATTGGTCATTATAGCTACCGACATCTGGAGATATGCTCCATTATCTGGGAAGGACCCCCTTTTTGACAGAGTGACATTGCATCAGGAAGAAACCATCTTAGTCTGTTTTGTGTAGCTTAATAATACCAGAGGCTGGATAATTTGTAAAGAAAAGAAGTTTATTTAACTCCCAGTTCTGGAATATGGCAGCTACATCTGCTTGGCTCTGGTGAGGACTTCTCTGAAGACAGTATAACATAGTGTGGTTGTGTGTGAAAAAGAGAAAGAGAAGGAGGGAGAGGACACATGGTGAGACAGCATATGAGAAAGATCTAGGACAGGCGCCAGTTTCTCTATAACAACCCCTTCTCATAAACCTCCTTCGATGGAGAAAGAATACATTCCTAAAAGAAAAACACATCCATTTTGAGAGCTGAATCACCTCCCACAAGACCATCCTCTTAATGATTCCAGCACTCTCAACATCACCACATTAGGGACCACACTTTCAGCACATGAATCACTGGGGGACACGCTCAAACCATATCTGAATCATAGCAACAACCAACAGGAAAGACATGTTAGTTACCCAGTGCTGTGTAACAAATGACTAAAAATGCAGCCTCATGGTTTCCTCTGGGTCTGGAATTTACGCACAGTTTAGCTGGGTCCTCTGATTCAGGAATTCTCCTAAGTCTAACATCAAGTAGGTGGCAGAGTTGAGGTCTCACCTGAGGCACAGATGGGGAAGGATTCATTTCCACAAGGGACTTTTGGCGGGATTCAGCCCCACTTGCTTCATTCAAGTGTGCAAGCCAAGAAGGCAAGAGTGAACGCCTGCAGGCAAGAGAAAAAGCACAATCTTACATAAGCAGAGAAGTGACACCATCACCATCATTGCATTCTGTTAGATCTCCTCCATGCTCAAGTGAAAGGGCCTGCACCAAGTGTGGACACCTGCAGATGGGGATCATTAGGAGTCACCATAAAAGCTGTCTACCACAGAGAGGAGGCTGAAAAAGAGCACCCACAAAGCCTTCAGCAAAATCAGTCTTGTCAAGCAACATGGGGACAAGTGTCATAGCCCAAGACTGGCTTTCATCCTAAGGGTATGTGTGCTAGAAATGAGAACCAGAGCAGTGGCATCTCAGGGTAAGATGATATCACATTGCACACACTAACAGACAGCAAGACTCAGCCAGCAGCAAGGTGTGGTCTGTGATAATTTCTGGCCCTGTGCTTTCCCAAAATAAGGAAGAGCACTTGGTCACCATTTGGAGAGAAAAGAGAAGCCTATCATATAAAAACTCAAAAAGGGATAATGTAGCTCTTACCATCCTCTTGCCAGGAATCAGTCCCACCTGCACCTATAAGAGTGTTGAAATATGAAGCTCTCCTGTGGGGTAGAGGTGCAGAACTCTAGCCATAACTGATCTTTTCCCCAGAATCCAGCGTGCCCTTTGGAGACATTCTCATTCTTTGCTTGTTCTAAGTTTCCTTCCTCAAACAGGTTTAGTGATCGCAAAGCTGCAAAACCCTCCATCTTCCTCTTACTGTGCCTCCTGCAGCACGATGCTGTGGTTGAAACTCTGAGGCTTAGGGTCTCACAAATACTGCAGGAAGTTTTAAAGCTTGTGTCCTTCTCTCCTCAAAGTAGAGTAAGCATTGACGCACCAGTCAAGGGAGTGCATGCAGCTCATGGCCACACTGGACCAGAGGAGGGTGTCTTGTGGGAATTCCCATAGCTTCACTATACTCCTCTGCTCAACCCACCATGGGGTTGAGGTCAGTTCAAGTTGCAACCAGTTGCAAGCCTTTCATCTTTGGCAGGAAATTTGGGCCAGCACCAGTTCTTCTTTTGATGAATACCCAAAAGACACAGCAATTTAGGAGATAAAGGTCAGCTTCCTTCTTTGAAAGATCCTTCCCAAAAGGTGAGTTCTTCCCATTTACACTAGTCAGCTTTTCATTCCTGTGACAAAATACCTGAGAATAACAACTTCAGGGAGGAAAGGTTGATTTTGACTCAGTTTCAGGGTTTCAATCCATTTTGGCTGGCTCCATTGCTGTGGGCCTGAGATGAGGCAGAACATCACGGCAAAAAGGTATAGTAGAAGAAGGCTGCTCACTTCATGGCAGCCAGGAAGGAGAGGTGGGGCCTGCCTCATCCAATGAGGCCCCACCTCCTAATGACACCATTTTGCTATGAATTCATGAGTGGATTAATCCATCATGATCCAGTCAGTTCCCAGAAGCCCCAGCCTAAAACTGTGCTACACTGGGTTCCAAGCCCCAACACTTGAGCTTTGAGGGGGGCATATCATATCCAAACCACAACACCTTCCTCCTCCACATTTTCAGTCCAGCTCCTATCCTGTCTTCCTCCATTTGCTGACCTCCACATTCTGACCCTTCAGACCAGCCAAATAAGTGTCATGTCATTGTATCCCAGTGAAATGAGCAGTCACAAGAAAGCTCCCTGTATTAGTTACTTTTCTCTCATTGCTGAGACAAAATACCCAACACCCAAAGTTAAAGGAGGAAGAGTTTATTTGGCTTACAGTTCATAGAGGTTTCACTCTATAATCTGCTGGCTCCAAGGTAGGGTGGCAGAGGGACAATAGTTCATGGAGGAGGAAGGCAGCAAAAGCAGCAAGGGAGGCAACAATTCCTGGTGATGGAAGACCACAAAAGCAACAAGAGACCTTAACAGTCTCTTTCTGCTCCTTTTATCTTATTCAGACTACCAGGATTAGGGCAGTGCCAAACCAATCACTCAATCACTCACGTGTAATGGTTTAGTATTCACACACCCTTAATCCTAGCATCACACACTCTAGATTCACCCACCTATGACCACATGAAGCTTTGGGGGGGCATCTAGACCCAAACCATAACACCTCCAAAGAAGATTAATCCAAACATGGATGATTTAGCCAAAGTCAACATGTCTGAAAAAAATCATACTACCCACCATTGACTGGAACACATACTTTATTCAAGTTATGATCCAGGTCCTTTATGGAAACTGTCTCATTAATCCTCACAACCACCTATGGGAGGTTAATTGTGATGTATGTGTTGTATCAATCAAGAAACAGCCTTGATAAGATAAAGTAGCTTGGCCAAGGCCCACAGCAAACAGAAAGACTATGGGACCAGTCCTTGGGCTAGTGCTCATTTTCAACCTTTGTCTCCTGCAGACCTCCTAAAACAAAAACAAAGTTCTAGATCATCTGCTTAGAGATTTGTAAGTCATCTGGGAATAATTCTTGTCATGTCCCATCTACAATCTGTCACAAGTCCAGATTCCCACTAGACTGTAAGTTTTATTTGAATAACTCATAGTTAGTGGTGAAAGTAATCTAATTGATTGGCAGATGGAGTGGATAGTCAGGAGGAGGATTAAGAGAAAGTGGACCAAAGGGTCCTAGCCCAAGGAATCTCTAAGACTTACCTCCAAACTACTACATACAGCAGATGCCTTTTCCTGAACTATTTACCTTTCCTTGCCTCTCTGAACAAAGCACAATCCTCTCACTCAGAAAATAATCCTCTCCTGCTCTGGCAATTGAAGAGACCCAGAGGAACCTGCAATGCCCCTGTCCATGAACAACAATACCTCCTCTGAGGAACTCTGGGTAATCTTAGACATCACAGGTGAGCCAGTTTGACTGCTTTTTGATAGAGGGGCCACTCATTCTGTTTTGATTTCCTTCCCTGGAAAAGTCTCCTCTAGGTCTATACCCATAATTGGGTTTGAGGGGCCCCCTAGTCAGAGATTCTTTACTCCTCCTTTGATGTATCATTTTGAAGGCCAAATGTTTAACCATGAGTTTCTAATTGTCCCACAGTATCTTACTCCCTTGCTAGGAAGAGATTTACTAGCAAAACCGAGGAAAATTCTCATCCTAGCTAAGGCCAAAACAAATTTTACTTGTTAGAACTACATCAGATCTCCTGACCAAATTAGCCAACAGGTGGATCCTGCTGCATGGTATAATGGAATACCTGGTACGGAAAATTCTGCTATGCCAGTAGTTATAAGTCTAAAAGACCCCAGCCAGTTTCCTAACCAAAAGCAATATCCCATCAAGGAAATGGAACATAAAGGCCTCCAGCCTGTCATAGACAAGTTTCTCAAATGTGGCCTTCTGAAGCCTTGTGAGTCCCCTTACAATACTCCCATTCTCCCTGTAGTAAAGACCTCAGGAGAATATCAGATGGTACAAGACCTCTGCCTCATTAATGAGAGTGTCTCCAATCCATCCTCTAATGGCAGATCCACACACAATTCTTTCCCAAATTCCATGGGATATTAATTGGCTCTTAAAGTCTTTTTAGATTTAAAAGACACATTTTTCTCCATGCCCCTACATCCAGACTTCCACTTTCTGTTTGCCTTTGAATAGGAAAATCCCATTTCAAGAGAGAAGCAGAAATATGCTTGAATAGTTCTCCCACAGGGTTTAAAGACAGGCCTCACCTTTTTGATTGGGGACCTAGAAAAAGACTTGAGAAACTTAAAACTTAAACTGGGAGCCATCCTACAGTATGTAGATGATACTCTAGTTTGTAGGTCAACTCAGAAATGATCTAACTATAACACTGTACAGACTCTCAAATTTCTAGCTAAGAAGATATATAAAGTCTCCAAAGAAAAGGCTCAGATATCCCTCCAAAAAGTTCACTATCTGCAATATAGTCTTACACCTGGGAGCAACAGTTGTCTAGGAACCAGATTCAGGCTATCTGTGATCTTAGGGCTCTTGCCACCAAATAATGGCTTCATTCCTTCCTGGGGATGGCTGGCTTTTGTAGGATCTGGCTACCTAAGTTTAGACTAATGGCAAAGCCTTTATATGAGGCTATCAAAGGCCCTGAGCCTGAGCACGTAGAATGGACAAAATTGACTGACAATGCCTTTAGGGAAATAAAACATGCCCTTACTCAGGCTCCAGCACTGAGAATATCTGACTTAAGCAAAGCTTTCTTTCTCTATTTATCAGAAAAGAGAGGAATTGCTTTGGAAGTCTTGATGGAAAGGCTAGGACATGAACCCCGCCAAGTGGCATGCTTTTCAAAAAGGTTAGATGGAGTGGCTGCTGGATGGGCACTCTGCAGTAGCAGCTACATCTGCAGTAACAGAGGAAGCTGCAAAGTTAACTTTGGACAGAGACTAGAAGCCCTGACTCCCCATTAGGTCAGACTATTCTGGAGACAAAAGTTTACTTGTAGTTAAGAGGGGAACAGCTTACCAAGTATCAAATCATGCTCTTAGACATCCCTGAGGTTATTCTAAAACCTGCACTAGGGCCAGGGATTTAACTCAGGGTTTCCACCACCTGCCTCACAAGTGCAAGGTCCTGAGTTCCAACTCCGGCACAAAAAAAACCCCCCACAAAAACCCTGCACTACTATTAACCCTGCTTCTTTGATGGGTACAGGCCCAGAACTTAGCCACTCTTGTGAACCAGTGATCTCCCAGACCTATACAAGCAGGAAGGACATCAGTGAGCTGCCCCTCCAAAACAGTGAGGAGGTGTGGTTCATTGATGGAAGTAGCCTTGTCAACCACCTATAAAGTACATGCAGGAAATTCTACAACTCTTAGAGGCAGCCCATCTTCCCAAGCAGGTCATGGTCATGCACTGTAAAGGGCACCAAAGAGACATGTCTGAAGTCTCCTTGGGAAATCAAAACGCTGATAGAGGAGCAAGAAAGACAGCCCTATAGGCCCTCAAGGGCTTAGTCTTATTCCCAGTTCCTGAGGAACCATTCTGGTCCTTCCTCAAAGGACATAGTGACAAGCTATAAAAATCCTACATGGGAAGTGGGGCTCAATCTTCAGGAAAAGTAGACAGAGCCAACCCAGACCCTAAAGCAACCTCTGGCAAAAACTTTGCCAAGAGATATCTGAGTCCTGGCTCTGATTGCTGCCAATAGTGCTTATGAGGGTTCATGACATGCCTCAAAGTGGGCTAAGCTTGAGCCCATTTGAGATGTTATATGGGAGGCCATTTCTATTCTCTGATATGATAGTAGACTCAGAGACCACAAGGCTCTTACAATAATTCACTAATCTGGGCCAAGTACAACAGGCTATCCAAATGTATGGGAACAGAGTCCTGACAGCTCCTGCCCAGGAGGACCACCTACTGTCTGTCATGGAGACCAAGTGCTTGTAAAAACTTGGAGAGAGGGAACACCCACTGACCAATAAAAGCCAAAATGGAAGGACCCCTTCTCAGTGATCTTTGCCATACTCACTGCAGTAAAAGTGGCAAGGAAAGATACTAGGATTCATCTTTCCAGAATAAAGTCAGTCCTATCTGAACTATCTGAAGAACAAGATCATTCAAAAGGAGAAAGGTACTCCTGTGAGCCTCTGGAAGATTCTTTATTTCTCTTCAAAAAGCAAGACTCCAGTGTGGCTACAGGAAGGGTAGAAACCTGACCTGCTTCTTGTATTTGGACTAATAATGAAGCTCAATGGTCACTAACTCTTTTCTTGTTGTTTTCTGACAAGTTTTTCTTTCTTTAACCCAGCCAGTGAGCCACAGCACCTCAAGGTAGTTGGAGAGCACATAATCTCCCATAAATAGGGTCCATAGTCCCCTCCAGCTCGAAGAAGCTATGGAAGACCAGAGACCTCCATCCCCTCAGCACCCCCTAAAGAATTACAGGGATTTGCATCTCTCAAGGAGAAATTATATAGGAGATTAGGGGGTGCCAAATCTGGCTGAGGGGAGTAGGTGTGACCTGTTAATTACAAGATCCTGGAACACATGCTCAGAACAATTCCCAAAGCCCTGCATGTGGACTTCTCATGAAAACTTGAGCAGACGGTTAACAGGATGTCTAGACTTGATGTTAGCCTGAGGTATAGGATCCCAGTCCACCTCTCAGGACCCATACATAGAAGTTCTCATGGGCTTCCTCAAGATTTGGACAGCATAAAAGGATACAGATGCCAAGAAGAGCTTGCTATTGTGGTCTTCCTCATGATAGCTCACCCTATATCCTCTAGGGTGTACTTTTTGTTTGTTTGTTTGGGTATTTTTTGGTACTAGGGATCTAACTCAGGTCCTTGTGTTTGTGCAGCAGGCAGCGAAACCACTGAGCTAAATCCCTGGCTCTAGGGTGTACTTTTATCTTGCTTTTTCCTCTTTTACTGAGCCCAAGCTCACTCTGCAGAGCCAGATTCTCTCTCACTCTTCACTTTTACTTTTTCAAATAAACTTTGCTACTGCTTTTTTTTAAAATCTTTTTGGGGGGGGTACTGGGGATCGAACTTGGGACCTTGTACTTGCAAGGCAGGCAGCAGAACCACTGAGCTAAATCCCTGGTCCTGCTTTTTTTAAAAAAAAAAAAAAAGAAAGAAAAGAAAAGAATCCTCTCACTGATAGGAACAATATTTTAATTTACTAAAGTTGCCCCTGAGTGATCTGGACACATTGAAGATACTGAGAAAAAACAAAAGCAAAAAGCTCCCAACCCTCATGCCTAAGTGACTAAAAACAAAGTACAGTGGTACCTTGGCTCACAAACTTAATTCTGTCCATGATTCTGGTATTGAGGTACCACTATATAAAGGAAGTTCTATGGCTGAGGAAGGTACAAAATCATTAAAAGTGGAAAGAATCATATCTCCAAGGGTATACACACCAAATCCTGAAGAACAGAAGTGACAATGGAAGTATAGATCCTGTCATTTCATCAAACAAAGGGTGCCACATGTAGTACCATAAGTGCTCACATGCCCTATCCACAGCCTCCCCCATTACCTGGCTTATTCTTCACAGCATGTCTTTTGAGACCAGAGTATGGAGATCCCTGTCGCACAGATTTTAGGCATGATAAGATGAGGACTCTGAGACTCTAGTGGCTTTGCCAAAGTCTCATGGCTCATTGAGGCTCTGGGGTAGGGAGCTAGGTAAGAGAAGAAGAAGGTGTAAAGAGAAAGGGAGCCTTTTGACAAATGGTGCTGGAATGACGGGATATTCACATGCAACAAATGAAGTTGGACCCCTACCTCACACTGTGTACAAAAATTAACTCAAGCTAGGCATGATGGCACACACTGATCATCCCAGCACTCTAGGAGGCTAAGACACAAGAATTACAAGTTCAAGACCAGCCTGGGCAATTTAGCAAGACCTCATATCAAAAATTTAAAAATAGCACCAGGTGTAGTGGTACACACCTGTGATCCCAGAACTCATGAAGCTGAGGCAGGAGAACTGCTGTGAGTTCAAGGCCAGCCTGGGCTACATAGTGAGTTCAACACCAGCCTGAAGTGCATAGCAAGATCCTGTCTCAAATAGGGGGGCAGGGCTCGGAATATAGCTCAGTGTAAAGCCCTGGGTTCAGTTCCCAGGACCACACACACACACACACACACACATATCAAAATACAAACACAATTCAAACTAAAACTCATTTTTAAAAAAACATAGAATTCTTTAAAAAAGTATAAATCTGTGAGTTTGAGTTAGGTAAGATTTTCTTAGCTGTGACTCTAAAAGCACAAGCAACAAAAGGAAAAATAGATAAATTGAACAATATTAAAATTAAAAACTTTTGGGCTTCAAAAAATAACATCAAGAAAGTGAAAAGAGCCAGGCATAGTGGTATGTACCTATAATCTCAGCACTAGAGACTGAGGCAAGAGGACTGCTGCGAGGCCAGCCTGGGCTACATAGTGAGTTCAAGGCCAGCCTGAACTACATAACAAGACTTTGCCCCCCTCCCCTAAAAGTGAAAACAATAATCCCAAAACTCTGGATGGAGGAGGCAGGCGGATCATGAGTTTGAGCCCAACCTGGATAACTTAGCAATTTAGCAAGACCCTGTCTCAAATTTTTTAAAAGTGGGTGGAGAGGGCCAGGGATTTAGCTCAGTGGTTTTGTTGCCTGCTGTGCAAGTGTGAGGACCAGAGTTCGATCCCCACTACCAAAAACAAAACAAAACCAAAAGTGGGCAGAGGATTGTTAGGGATGTAGCTCGGTATGAAAGCCCTGGATTCAATTCCCAGCACCACAAAAAAATAAAAAATAAAAACACAACCCATGGAATGGGAATAGTTTTGTAAATCACATCAGATAAAATAATTGAGTATAAAGAATCTTTATAATTAAAAAATAAAAAGACAAATGATCCAATTTTAAAAGGATAGCACTTTACACCCACCAGGAAGTATAGAATTTTAAAATTAATTTTATGGGAACATTTTAGGTATACAATACAGTTACATTCATCACTAGAAATTTGCACTTTCACATAATCTCTTTTGGTTCTTACTTTTCCCCCCTTCTCCTGCCCTCCCTTCAACACCTCCATCCCTCCCTATTTACAAAGACTTTGTTTCCATTTTTCCATTTTCTCATATTAATTCCATTCCCTTCTTTTCCTTCCCCTACCCTGGCCATTTCCCCTTCCCCTTTGTCCCTTTTCTTCCTATTTGACATTATCTATTATACCTTTTAGTCCTTATTGACACTTTCAGTTTCTCACACTAGAGAAACTATTCAGTATTTACTCGTGTGTCCTATTTATTTCCCTTAAGAGTATCGCCTCAATGTGAATCCATTTAGCAATAAATGTCTCTAATTTCTCATTTTTTATGGCTGAGTAGTACTCCATTTTATTTTTTAAAACCCACATTTTCTTTATCCAGTCTCCAGTTGATGGCATTTGGGCTGCTTCCAAGTTTTGGCTATTACAAATTGTGCTGCTATGAACA
>NW_004624812.1:345993-402775 GCF_000247695.1 Heterocephalus glaber
TGTGTGTGTGTGTGTGTGTGTGTGTGTGTGTGTGTGTGTGTGTTCAGGAGGACTCCAAGGTGCTTACCATAGCCATGTGTGCCCACTCCCTGTCTGTCCTACCTTCTGTCTCCCTTCTGCTCTTCCTCCACCTTCTCTTCCCATCAGTGGGAGAGGAAACCCCTCAGTAGTTGGCAAGACTCTTGCAGCTACAGGTGTGTTAGGGCCAGGCCTAGCAGGTACCTATCAGGAGGAGAGGATAAGAAGTCAGCATGTGATTGCAGGTAGAGCTCCATGCCTTCTGAGCCCCTTCCCAACACCAGGACTCCCTGCTTCCAAGGAGGCGATCTTCTCTACCTCTCACCATTAGTATTTCGTGTGTGAAGCAACTGCCACATGGCCCTTAAAATCAACTGCAAATGAAATGGGCAGAAGGTCAGGCCACCATGAATCCCCAAGAATATAGGCTGGGATAAGCAGCTGAAATTTTTGCCTAGAGCAATGCAGAGGCTGGGCAAGGGACAATGGCCCCAGAGAACAGAGAGATAAAAGGGGTGTCAAAGACAAGCTGGCATCTTCCCCAGAAGCCTGAGATGGGAGAGGAGATTATGTCCAGCAGTCTTCCCTGCAGCCCTCACCTCCTGCTCCCTCCCTGACCTTATGGCTCACATCAAAGTGAGGACCTCTTCCCCTAGCTCCACAGCCTAAATAGGTCCAGGGCATCACTCTCAGCTCCTAGGAGCTGCTGATGGACAGATGGTAATAGCTCCCAGAGTGCTGAAAGAGGACGTGGACTCTGGGGCAGAGCTGGCCCCTGCCAGGCTGTGTGTTGGGAAGGCTGCTGACCCCACTGTCCCTTTCCTGGACCCTCACAGCTTCCCAGGACAGTCATGTTAAGGGGGGAAGGGGATGAGCAAGTGACACTGATGCTGGGCTCCAGACTCCACGGATGCAGGTGGGAAGTGAAGAGGCCTGAGTGAACTGAGGGCTCCCAATGCCTGTCAGATGGGCTTCAGGAGCAACAGAGGATCCTGCAGGCAGAAGCTGGGAGGGTGGGAGAGAGGGCACCAAGGCTGCCTTGGAGGAGTTTCCCCGCTCAAGAGCAGTGGAGGAGGAAGAGAAAAAAATGCATCCTGGAACAGAAGCTTGCAAACTTGTCACCCTTATTTTCTCCCCATTATTTATTGAATAATAATTCATCTACCCATTTTTATGTAGTCCAAATAATACTATCAACTGGTTCATCTGATCAACAAAGAAAGCATCTCATTACAACACTGAGCCCCAATTAAATCAGCCAAGAACTAGGGAGGCTGACATTTTTAACGAAGTTGCACACCCCTGAGTGGGCAAATGTGTGTTCCTCTAAGGCTTCTGATAGTCAAGAACAGCTTGATGACACTTTTCACATTTCTGTAGAATGAGCCTGTGGTGCTTTTATAACTGACTGTGTATCAATCAAATTCTATTTTAAATTCACTCAAGAACCTACAACATGGCTTCCCCCAACTACTTTACCCTCCACCAAGGGCAGAAAAATCCAGGTTTGAGCTCAATCAAAAAAGGGCCTGATCAATATGCACAGCCCTGGAGCAGCCAAAGTCAGGTTTATCAAGAGGTTAGAGGAAGCCAGAGAATGACTCTTATGGAGGGATTTTTCTTTTCCTGTTACTGAGGATTGAATTTAGGGCCTTAGCACTAAGCTATATTCTCAGTCTCCGCCCCGCCCCCCCCTTTTAAACTTTTTATTTTTTAAGCAATTTCTGGCTAAGTCACTAAGTAACCCGAGGTGAATTCCATGCTTGATAGTTGTTTAAAACCTGTTTCTTGGTTTTAGGGCAGCTCAAGCTTGAAAGAGGCAGACTCTGAGGGACTGCTGTCATCTGGTGGTAAACCTAGAAAATGCAGTCAAAATACTGTAAAAAAAAAAATACTGTAAAAAAAAGAAATCATACCTTATGAAATTATATTCTATCCATTGTGAACTTTAAAAATGTCACTTTACAAAAAAAAATTATGGAGAAAAGAACAGTCTTTTCAACAAATGGTTCTTAAATGAGTGGCTACCCAGACACCTTCCTTATACTATATATAGAAGAAATCAATTCAAAATGAATTATAGACCTAAATGTAAGAGCTAAAGCTAGAAAAGTCTTATAATAAAATATAGGATTAAATTTCCATGACTTTAGATAGTCAATGGTTTCTTAGACTTGACAACAAAAACACAGCAACAAAAAAAAATAAGTAGGACTACAATGAAACTAAAAATGTTATGATGCAAATGATATTATCAGGAAAGTAAAGACAAGCAACAAGAGGGAAAAATATTTACAAATCATATATCTGACATATAACTATTATCCAGAATATATAAAGAACTTTTATGACTTGATAACTAAAGACAAAATCAATTTAAAATGGACAAAGAATTTGAATAGACATTTCTTCAAATAAGATATATAAGTGGTCAACAAACACACAAAAAGGTGCCCAACATCATTAACCATCACTGAATAACAAATCAAAACCACAATGAGAAACCACTTCACACACACATGGATGGCTACAATCAGAAAGTCAGGTAATAACAGGTGTTGGGGAGAAATTGGAACCCTCACTGTTGCTGAGAATATAAAATGGTGCAACCAGTTTGGAAAACAGGATGGTGGTTCTACAAAGTGTTAAACAGAGTTGCCATGTGTCACAGCAGTTTCATACCTACCTGTGCACCCAAGAGAAATTAAAGCATACATCCACCTAAAAACTCACAAATGAATGTTCACAGCAGCAGTCAAACAGTGGAAACAACCATCAGCTGATGAATAGATAAAATTTGCTATGACTGCATTTGAATATTTTTCATAATAAAAAGAAATATATGTTACAACATGGATGAACTTCAAAAACATTATGCTAAGTGGAAGAAGCCAGTCACAATAGACTACATGTTGTATGCTTCTATTTATGACATCCAGAATAGGCAAAGCCATAAAAACAGAAAATAGATTGGTAGCTGGCTGTGACTGGATGTCTGTGGGAAAACAGTGGTGGCAAACCCATGGCATGATGCCACAGCAGGTTGTTTGTTATCATTGAAGGCTCTAAAAGGTTCACCATCACTGGAATAGGGAGTGATTGTTAAATGAGTATGGGATTTCTTTTTATGGGGATGAAAATATTCTGCCATTAGATCATGGTGATGTGTCCAATTCTGCAAATATACTAATACCAATGGATATACTTTTAAATGAATGAGGTTTATGATACATGAATTATACTTCAATAAAGATATTTGTTAAATGGCAAGTTAGTATGTTTCAAACTATTACACTGACTTGAGTCTTCTGTCAGGAACTCTTCTGGAAACTTGAATATGAATTATTTCTTTTAATCCTTAGGATATCTGGCTAATATGGGTACTATTATTATACTCATTTTGCAGGTGAGCCTCAAACAAGTTAAATGAACAATCCACAGCCCTAGCAAATAAAGCAGCATAGCTATGATTTGAACTCAAGACTGCTTGGCTCCAGAACCTTAGCTTCTCTCAGGGGTAGGCCTGACCCTCTGATTCTCAGTGCCTTTGCAAGGGTTTTCAGGTGTGGGGCTTGGGGTCCGAGGACACAAAGATGAAAACCATGGTGCCAGCCTGCAAGAAGCTCACAGGCCAGGAGGAGGCCATATAATTATAGGAAGTGACTGAGACGTGAAGCGGTTAAGTGCCGAGTAATAAAGATGGTGGCATGCTCCCAGCACCAGGGTAATGAGCATCCTCTGTCCTCTGTGACTGCATGAAGGTGTGACAACAGCTGTGTGGGGTTGGAAAGGCAGCTTCCGAACGCATCCATCCCTCACTTACTGCCAAATCACCTCCCACTCTGCTGCTCAAACAGACCTTGGGGAGTTGTCCTTGGTTCTCTTCCTCATCTCTTCTCAATCCACTCTCAGTTCTGCCCTTGGCAACCCCAAGTTGTATTTCAAACCTCTCTACTACTGCATGCTCCACCCTAACCCAGGCCATCATCACTTGTGTTGGAGTACTGTGTCTGCCTCTTCGCTGGTCTCCTGCCTCCTGTGTTTACCGTCACAAAGCATTTGTAACTTTCCACTGAAGAGTTCCATAGAGTGGGCTAAGGGGAGCCAACAGCCCAGTAGGTGTGAAGCAGCTGAGTTAGAGAGAAGGGATGTGAATAGTGTGGGTTCAGGAGTATGGAGACACATCTGGGATGTGAGTACATGTGTATATACAAATCATGAAAATACCAGAGAAAGAACTTCAGCTTACTATGTAACCATATTAGGTCCGTTCCCTGCTAAGGCCAGTAGAAGTAAGAATGTGCCTAGTCAGGTGTGAGGAAAAGGGTGAAAAGAAATGGCCCAAGGCTTCTCACCTAAAAGGACCCCAAGGCTTCAGCTGATGAGGGCATCTATGCAGCATGCCATGAAAGCTGGTCACTCAAAAGGCAGCAAGGTGAAAAATCCCTAATAGGACATGAAGAGAAGACTAAATGAACTGGAGATGGAGAAGAGAAATGGAGTGTTGTATAATAAAGAACTCTCCTGGGAGGGAGCCTCTAAATCCTTAGGGTTTTCCAAGTGATAGGTGCATCTTTGTTATTCATGATGCCTCTGATGGTTCATGCTACTAGGGCCCCTAATACCTTCCAGAGGGAGTTAGCATGCCAAGACCAATCATATGAATAGAGAGTTGAGGCCTGAGCCACTAGGGACAAGGCAGGCTGAAAACTGAGTTCAGTTACAGTGGCCAATACTCAATCATGATTACATAATGAAACCCCAATAAAAATTCTAGACACCAAAGCTTGGGTGACCTCCCTGGCTGGTGATGCCCATCCATGTTGGGAGAATGATATGCCCTGGTTTCTCAGGGAGAAGACACAGCACATGCTTAGGACTTCCCAGACCTCACCCTGTGCATCTCTTCTTTTGGCTGGACCTGCTTTGTATCATTTTGTTGCTATAATAAAACTGTAGTCATAAGCTTAGCACTTTACTGACCTCTGGAATCATTCTACTGGATGATCACACCTGAGGGAACTTCTGAACTTTAAGAACTTCTGAATTTGTAGCCAGTTGATCAGAAGAGTAAGAGAATAGAGAACTCAGACCTGCCAAGTAGAATCTGAAGTGAGGATGGTCCTTAGAAGGATGTGCTCTTAGCTTGTGACATCTGGCCTAAATCTGGGTAGCTGGTGTTGGAATCACACTGCATTGAGCAAGCAGACTTTGCACCCCACTGGAGGAAACACTACTTACATCCACACAGTGCACTCTGCATAAGCACAGATGGGCAAGTTTCTGCACATCCTCTACCCCTTCTGCCTAAAAGCAGGCCAGATAGCCAAAGGCAGCAGGTTTAGGGGGCCAGGGATTTAGCTCAGTGGTTCTGCTGCTTGCCTCGAAAGCTCAAGGTCCCAAGTTCCATCCCTGGTACCAAAAGAAAAGAAAACAGTGATGCTAATGCTCAGTAGAGATTGCAGGATTAAAGAGGGAAGTGAATTTTAAAAGAAGGGATTTAGAGTGAACTGGGGTGGACTTAGTGACTGTTCTGGTTTATATCTAGATATTCCCCCAAAGCCTCATGTGCTTCTAGGCAGGGCTTCTGAAGGGTGATTGGGTTATGGGGGCAATATAACTGACTTGCTGTTAGGAGGCAGGGTCTGCCTAGTCAAAAGAGGCAGGTCACTGGGGGTGTGATCTCCTCCTGACTCCTCCCTTCACTCTCTACTTCTTGTCTGCCATGCTTTAAGCAGCACTGTTCTGGCATGCCATCCTGCCTTGGAGCCAGCTGACTATGGACTAAAATATGATAAAGACCAGGCTCAAGAGGTTTCAGATGGGAACAAGGACTCCATTGGCAATTGGACTTGAGACCATGTGTATTATGGTCTAGCAGAAAATTTTTCACATTTTGCTCATGTCCTGAGATTTTCTGGGAGACTGAGATTAAGGACAGAGGACTAATTCATCGGGCAGAGGAAATTTCAAGGCAGCCCAATGTTGGGGCTGTGGCATGAATACTGTTGGAGGCTTTTAGCCAAGTTTATACTGAAAATCAAGAGCAAAAGGCCCATTTTAAATTTTCTGTTTTGCCAGAAAAGACATCTACAAAGAGGTAGAGGTGAGCTTGGTTGCTGAAAAGATTAACATTAAAAAGAAGCCAAGTACTTTGGATCAGGACAATAGGAAAAGACAGTTTAAGAGCATGTCAGGAATCAGCAAGGCCCCACTCTCTGCAGGCTCAAACTTGCAAAAGTGAGACTTTGCTTTAAGAGAGCCCCAGGGCATCATGCTCCATGACAGTGCAGCAGGCTAGAGAATTTGTTCCCCAGGATTTGGTTGACAGTGCTCAGACATTCAGAGGCCTCCGGAGCAATGGCCCAAAAAGGCCTAGCTACTGCTCAAGCTGGCAGCTGACCCTTGGCATCATCTACATGGTGCTTGTGGGGTCAGGAAGACTTCCACCCAGACTTCTGAAGGTTTGGAAGGCCAGGGAGTGTGACCCTGAGAGGGCAGAGTGTGAAGGTGTGAGAGTAAAACCAAAAGCACAGTGGAGACCCCAGGAACTTGGAGAAGCCAGGAACATGGGATGTCTGAGCAAAGCCAGCCCAAGGGAGAAACCATGAGAGCTAAAATACCAGCAATGCTATAGGGGCAGGGCCACCCAAGCCCTTTAAAGTTCACATCTCATAGCCACAACTTGCCATGGGTGCTGGACAGAGCTACAGGATTTAATGTTTGCCCTACTGGGTTTCAGTTTTGCTTTGTTCCCATTGCTTTCTATCCCCTATTCCCTTTTGAAATGGGAATGTTTATCCTGTAGCATTCTATGCTAGAAGTTTTTAACTTTCTTTTGCTGTTTACAGAGGCTCAGAGTTAAGAGTTTGCTTTGAGTCTCAGAGACTTTGGTCCTGGCATTTTCAGCAGTGCTGAAAATGTTAAAATGTTAGTAACTCTTAGAAATGGACTAAGTGCATTTTGCACATAGATGTGCACGAACATTTGAGGGGCCGGGCTGGAATGCTATGTTTATATCTAGATGTCCCCCAAAGCCTCATGCACACATAGGTGAGGCCTTTGAAAGGTGACTGGATCATGTGGCAATATAGCTGGCTTGCAGTTAGGAGGTAGGTTCTGGTTGGAGGAGGCAAGTTACTGTGGGTGTGACCCGGAAGGATTTATGTAGAAAACAGCCTACAAGCTGAGCTCGAACCTGACCAAGCGGTGATGAAGATGAAAAATACACAGAAACAGGTTATAATTTGGGGGGTCAGAGGGCTCATGGCTCCCTTCGACACAGAGCGCCAAATGACTGGCACACCTTGGCTTTATTCACTCAGACACAGGCACAAGCAATTAAGAGTTCCACAGGATTTATCTGTCTCCCACCCTCCACAGTAAGGGCAAACAACTTAACCTCAGGTCTTTTTACTTTTCTCTGCAGCACGTTAGCACCCTTGTATGTGCTCTTTTTCCTCAATGCCAGCTGAGGAGGCCAATTAGGCCTCATTCTTCCCATCTGACCTCCACAGGTTTACTGCCCGCCCCAGCTCCTTCCTTTACTCTCTGCTTCTTGTCTGTCATATCGTGAGCAGCTCTCCCCCAGCATGTGCCTCTGCCATGCCATTTTACCTCAGAGCCAGGTGACTGTGGACTGAAATGTGAGCCAAAATAAACTTTTCCTTCTTTAAGTTGTGGGTGTCAGGTATTGTGTCTCAGTGACGAACAAGGTAACAAAGATAGTGACTAACTAGATCTGGGGGCACGTGCAAGGGAGAAGAGGGGTGATATCCAGGGTGCCAGTGATAGCATTTAACTAAGACAGGTGACAGAAGAGGAGGAACAGTCCTGGAGAGAAGTGAAAAGCACTTTGGCCATGATGCAGGGAACCCACTGGGAAGCTCCCAAGGAGAGATAACCACAAGCAGATGTTCATCTAGAGCTCAAGGGGAGATCAAGGTCAGAGACAGAGTCAGATGCACACAGGCAGAGGTCTCTAAGTTGACCCAGCTCTGCCACGAGGTCACCTGCGATGTGGCAAGATGCAAAGATGAAGCTCTGTGCCTACACAGTAGGAACCTTCAAGGAGCCTGACAGATCAAATGAGGAGACATGAAAGAGTTCATGGAAACAAAGTGAGTGAGGAGCCCAGGGTGGGAGAAATCCAGTTATCAAACATGAAAACATGTGTGATCTGAAGACCAAGAAAGCTCTTTATGGGTCTAAACTGGGCATGTGGAGCCTGGAAAACACCTGTCTAGGAAGTGAGATGCTGCTCCCAGAGGGTGCCTGGGTTAGCTCCCCTCCAGCTTCGTGAGTATAAGCACTTACCAGAGGTACACAGACATTTCAGAAAGAGCTAAAAATAAAAGCCCCATATGGGCAACAAACCGCTCTTTTTCCTTATAAGCCTTTACAGTATTTTTAAATCACATGCATGTAGAAATTTGGTAACAAATCTTAAGAAAAACCATTTTCAGGGCCAGGGATTTAGCTCAGTGGTTTCACCGCCTGCTGTGTAAGTGCAAGGACCCGAGTTCGATCCCCGGTACCAAAAAAAAAAAACCCATTTTCTTATCCTACTTATATGACTTAGTACTACATCAACTCTTTTAATGGGCTGTAATTGATATTTCAAAATAGGTGGAGTTCATTTAGGCACGTTCCAAGCTCCTTTGCCCTGTATCCTCAGTGTCCCAGGTCACACCAACCTGGGGTACAATTCCTTAGATTACTTGCAATGATCAAAGATAACTGTACCCAGCAGCAACCATTGCTCAGGCAGTCCAGCCCAGGATGCAGCAAAAAAATATTTAATCCTTTTTTTTAGGCCTAATAAAACAGAAAAACATCATCCCTTACTCCTACCAAACCACCACAATGCTATGCAGGCAGCTCCACCTCTTTCTAGCCAGTCCCTAGCCCCAGTCCTCCCTGGATCCATCCCACAGCATGGGGGCTACTTCCTGGGCCCTGGAGGTAGTTACCTGAGTACCTGAGATTTCTCTGAACTACCACTACACCAGAAGCTCTCTTCATCTGTCTCCCTAAATCAAAGTCAATTAATATTTCCTAGGTGCCACAGTCTTGTCCTTTTATCTTGAGAAGCATGATTTACTAGAGATAGGAACAACAACCAAAGTACAGCCTGTGGGCTGAATAGAGCCCACCACGTTTCTGTATGATCTGTGGTTACTGAATCTAAGTGTTTTAGTTACTTTTTCTCATTGCTGAGACGAAATACCCGACACCCAAAGTTAAAGGAAGGAAGGTTTCTTTAGCTCACAGTTTGTAGAGATATCAGTCCCTAGTTGGCTAGTCCTAAGGCAGGGTGGCATGGCAGAGGGGCATCCAGAGGAGAAATAGTTCATGGCTGGAACAAGATAGCAAAGCAACCAAGTAGCAAAGAAGCAAGTCCAAGCCACCTTAGCAGCTTCTTCCTGCTTCTTTTATTCTATCTAGGCTACCAGGCTTAGGGCAAGTGCCAAACCAATCAGTGGACTGATTTAGTAATCACACACCCTTGATCTTGGCAACACATTTAGATCCAGCCACTTCTAAAAGGCCCCCCTAATGACTGCACAGGGCTTTGAGGGGACATCTAGATACAAGCCGTAACACCAAGTCTGTTTACTTCACTGCTCAAAAAGGGGCCCAATGAATTGAGGACAAATTGTTGGCACAAGGAAAAAGTAACTCAGAATGCCAGCAAAATGAGATGGCGGACTACTGCCAACAAAGACCATCTTAACTCAGCCTAAGTTTCAAGCCCCTTTCACTCAAAGGGGAAAGAGAGGCTTAGGTTCTGAAAGGACTGATAACTGGAGACTTCTAGGTGACCTTCCAGAGACCCGGAATAGGAAGTAAGGAAACCTGGCAGTAGGTTCGGAGGAAATCCCCAAGGTCCTGATGGTCTGTAAATCTTGAAAATATCTTAGTTACTCTTATCTTGCTGTCTTCAGCCTTGAAAGGGGAGAAGAGACTAAGTTGAGGGTAAACCAGTCTTGTACTATCAAGTCCTGGATAAACACTTCTTCAGGGACCAACACATCTACATGCAGAGTTGAGCAGAAATCTCCCCAAATGTGAAAGCAGCAAAGGAGATGGATACAACATGAAAGAGATGCCAAGCCCTTTCACTGTTTTAGTCACCATCCGATACTTTCACAGGCCAACTTCAAGAGTCAGTGCTTGCAGCAAAAATGTCCTTCAAGCCCCTGAAGTCACCTAGGCTTCTGTTATCATCAAAGGCATCGAAGTTGATGGGGGACTAATCACATGCTGCTCAGTAGCATGACCTCTGAAATTAGTGTCTTAAAGTCAGCTTAAAATGAAGCTAGAGCATTTACATAGGTTGTTCCCTCAGTTGCACTATGAATGAAGAAATGGTCTTTACATTTTATAAATGGTTGGGGAGATCAGAGTAATACTACTTGGTGTTACAAACAGAACTGTGCTCTCACCCCCAAAGTTTTTTTTTTTTTTGTATTGGAGATCGAACTTGGGTCCTTGCATTTGCACAGCAGGCCGCGAAACCACTGAACTAAATCCCTGGTCCCCCCCAAATTCTTATGTTAAATAAAACTTTTAAAAAGAAAAAATTTTATATGTTAAAGGCCCTAATGTGACTTGGAGACAGGGCCTATAAGGAGATTATTAAGGTCAAATGAGATCACAATGGTAGGGCCCTGAGCCAGTCTGGCTAGTGGGTATAAAAGGAAGAGCAACCAGGGATGCACATGCACAGAAAAACTCCTGATAAGGACACAGTGGGTGGCCATCTGCAACCCAGGGAGACCTCAAGAAAAACCAGACTTGGTCAGGTGTGATGGCCCAAGCCTGTAATCCCAGAACTTGGGAGCTTGAAACAGGAGGCCTGCCATAAGCTCAAGACCAGCCTGAACTATGTAATGAGTCTCAAAAAAAAAAAGAAACACCAGACCTTCCCCCTGCCCACACCCTGATCTTAGACTTCCAGCCTCCAGAATGGTGAAAAATGGCAGCTTGAGCTAATACACTTAATGACATGAAAATTGTATGAACTACATATTGCAGAATCCATTAACAAAATTGCCTTGGGACAGTCTTGCTCAGTGATATACATCCTATTTTCATTCTAAATGGCACAGGTGTGACAGGGGCTGCAAAGTCCAATATTTGCTACGTGGCTATTTAGACAATGCCTGCCGACCCCTGCCCTAAGCATCTTGAAGAGTGATCTTTTTTTTTTTTTTTAAACACTAGGGATCAAACTCGGGGCCTCTGGACTGAGCTACATCCCCAACCCTTTTTTATTTTTTATTTTGAGACAGCTCTGGCTAAGTCATTAGCTTACCTAGGCTAGGCTCGAACTTCAATTCTGCCTTTGCCTCCCGAGTACTGGCATTACACCTGGCTGAGTGCTCACTTTTTTGGGTTTTTTTTTTTTGGTACCAGGGATCAAACTCGGGTCCTTGCACTTGCGAGGCAGGCGGTGGAACCACTGAGCTAAATCCTCGCCCCTGAGTGCTCACTTTTTAACATCAGTGTTTTGCTCACTTCTGCATCAAGCAGTATTTGGCACACAGTGGGTTCCTTTATCCTTCCCACCAGGCTTGAAGCCCAAACAGAGCAGGTCCTAACCCTGGTGCCAAGTGGTCTAGGTTAGTAAGTAGACCCTACCCCTTGCCATCCCTACACATTCACAGCAGTCATCCCTGGGCGCCCCAAAACTAGGTCTGGTCCTGGACGTTATCTGTTACACATCTGAATGCAGACCTCTCTGACTGGGGATGACGGGCCACGGGGATATCCTCCCCACCGATGCTGAGATGGCAACTGATTACATGTAGATTACATAACCTAGTATGTGAGTTTATGTTCTATTCAATTTTAAAAGACGTATTTCATATTTATAAATAAAAATTACTTCAAATGTAGCTATTTTTTTAAAGCTGCCTTTTGACCAAAAACATATCAGAATAGTTCAGCCTATTTGGATTAACTAAAATCATATAGCCTATCCTATGATTCAAACCACCCCTAAATCCTCTGTTAGGGTTAAGTTTGCTGTTCTGGCCTTTAGGCAACCCATGACTCAGTGGACACAGAAGGCGGCTCTTTGGGGTGTATGTGTGCATGAAAATGCTGAATTTGGCTTCAAAGAGGTCTGGGAAGGTGCTGAAGAGCAGACATCTGCTCATCTCCAGTGTGAAGACCTAATATCCCAGGGTAGCTTAGGAATTCTCCACACACCAAAAGTCACCAGTTTGGTAGCTCCCAGCTCAGCAACCAACACAAAACCTAGCACTGAGGAGCTTGCAACGGGGATATGTTCCAAGACCCCCAGTGGATGCTTAAAACCACAGATATGATTTATACGTACTGTTTTCCTATGGAAAGGATTGCATGATCTGTATTTTTTGGTTTTTTCCAGTACCAGGGATCGAACTCAGGACCCATGATCTGTGTTTAACTGTTATGCTTCTTCCAACTACATTGGACCCTCAAGTTTTGACCAGCCTGACATGCGAACAACTTGGGTCACAACCAGAATTTTAGTTTTAACTTACAACCAAAGTCTTGAGTTATGACTCAAAAGCTGGACATTTTGCATGGAGATGGGTCTCAGATACAGATTTAACCCTTAAGAGTTCTGGAAGGAACATTACAACATCCTTTTCTGTATAGGGTTAATTGAAAATCCTGGGCCAATGCCTAAGAACACTGAGCTCTGCCTGTAAGAAAAGTGTGGCCTAAAATTATACAGGAGAGAGACTTTGAAGGCTGTGTAGAGGAGCCTGATCAATCTGAGTTACAACAGCCCTTGTAAATGAATTGAGTTTGTAAGTCAAGGGTCCACTGTATCGGTGTTTACCAGACAGCTCAAATGCTTTCCTGTTGGATGAAAACATTTCTGCCCAGAGTCTAGCTTTAGATCTCCTTTTCCAATTATTGCCCCAATATGCCTTCTCCTGGGCTCACTTCCATCTTGGCGGAGACCCTGTGTCCAGGAGACTGCCAGCAGGCTTTCCTACAGGGTGGCCAAACTCTCAGTAAATAGACATTATTCTCCATTAAAAGTCCGGAAGCAGCTGGGTCTCTTCAACTTATCCCACCTGGCTCTCCTGGCGTCTGTACCAAGTGAGACATTAGAAACGTCCATGAAACAAAGCTAAGAGTTTAGAGGCCAAACTGCCCAATAGTTTTCACTGTGCTCCCAGCGGCCTGGCTTCATTGTGTTCATTTTCATTTTGATTTGGCATCTCTAAACCCAAGCGGTGCAGGGAATGTACAAAGAAGTGAGGAAGTCTGCAGACCAACTGGAGTTCCTCCTTCCTGGACCCCAGGGGAGGCAGGATCAGCTGCCGGGCATGCAGGTGGAGGGGGATGTAGCGAGCCTTTGACTGTTTCAGTCCCAGGTTCTTCAGGGTGCCAATAGGAAGCTTCTACACAAAGAAAAGACAGACCCTTGAAGGCAAGCCCAATGATCCACGCTTCAGCACACAAACATCTTGAAAGACCCAGTAATGGAGAGCCTGCTTCAGGGACACATCTAGGAAGGGTTTGGAACCCAGGAAAAAACAACCATAGCAAAGAAGCTCTTTATTGGCCGATGCTCTGGCCTTTCAGGAGAAACGGTTGAAATATCAAAGGATAAAAAAAGATTCCACCATGGTTCATAGAGTAGCATGAAAGGTGGCTTTAAGTTTCAGAAAGATTAGCTCCCTAACAAAATCTAAGACCAAACACATGAAGCAGTAAAGCTTTGTTAGGAGATTCTGCAGTCCATGAGGATGATAATTAACTGCTTCTGAATTCCCAAAAGCTAGATTACCAGTATTATACCATATTTGGAGTCAATCCTATTTGTTATGACTCACTTGAGGGTGAGTCATTTTGTTTAATGAAATGAAATCACAGGCTCTCTCCCTTACTCTGATGCACACTGGGTTATTACTTGTATACCAGTATTACCTGGGGAGCCAACCTATTCCAGTCTGAGTACTTGTGATCACCAAGGACTGGACAATCCAATCCAAAAGACAGGTGAACTCGAAGCTGATGTTTTATTCCTTAAGAAACAGAGAGAAAAAAACCTTATGAAATTAATGTTCTTTTGTACATATCTGCCACATTTTGTCTCTCTGTTCATCCCTCAAAGGACATTTGTGTTGTCTCCACCTTTTGGCTATTGTGACTAATGCTGCTGTGAACTCAGGTGTGCAAATATCTGTTTTTAATTCTTTTGGATATAATATAAGCAGATTTGCTGGATCAAAAGGTAATTTTTAAAGGAATTGCTGTGTACATTTTAAAATAAAGGTATTCCAACTGCTATCCACAATCATCCCTCTGGAGCATCCCTCGGATCAGCACATGGTTACCATGGTTACCGGAGTACTTCGCACCCTCAGCCCACTCACAGGCCAGAGCTCAGAACAAGGGCAGAGGCCAGCATGAGGTCCTGGACAGTGTGGAAACCACCTTACTGTAGATTGCGGACACCCTTACCAGTAACAGGGTGGAGCTCCACGAGGGCAGAGGACACAGTGCTGCTGAGCACCTGGTACTGAGTTACAGCAATCTGGGCATTGCGGCTGGTCCGCACCTTCACCATCTTCCCATTGTCCATGCGGTAGCTCGGGCACAGTGTCATCTGAAGCCAAGTAAAATCAAGATATGACTTTTGAGGAAGGAGAGAAACCCTGGCCTCCTGGAGGCATTCACCCACCTTGTGGTGCTGCTGCTGCCCTTGCACCTCCTTCTCAATGATGGGGATATCAACGACTCCTGCCGAGGGCACGGGGACACGCACAGTGACAGCCCTAGGGGTGACATGCACACAGCTACTTTAGCCATAGAAGTCTGAGAGGATCTCCTGGGACTTGGCCATTTTAGAGGATACTAGACCTTCAGCACTAATGTGAACATTTCTTGCAATTTCTTATGCCTGTCTGTGATATGATGAGAGGTAGATTGCCAACAAAAGGTATCTGAAATGGGTTACTTAGTTGTGGCTATGGTTCCTGTGACTTCTTTCCCCATAGTTCCTTCCTCTTTTACTTACCTGGCAAGTAGGACAGGACTGGTCCTGTGTTTCACTGGGTTCATTCATTCATTTGTTTGTTCATTCATTTAGTATATGATCAGAACCCACTATCTTTTATTATTTTAAAAAGATGCCTAGTGTGGTGCACATGCCTCCCAGCAATAAGGAGGCTGAGGCAGGAGGACGACCACAAGTTCGAGGCCAGCCTAGGTTACACAGTGAGTTCAAGGTTGCCCTGAACTACATAGTGAAACCTTGTCTCAAAAAACCAAAAATAAAAGATACAAAAACATGTCATCCTAATTTTCTTTTAATTATGTATCTATCATTGTTTTCTTTTGCCCCTAAATATTCTACAATTCACAAGCATGCTTTTAGAAGTAAAAGAGAGGCTTATAGGAAATAGCCAGCTCTCAGACTAAGCATTAAACCAAGAAAATCATGAGGACTGTGGAGGACTGTTATAATTTATATCTAGATATCCCCCTAAAACCTCATATGCTTATAGGTGGAGCCTCTGGGAGGTGACTGGATCATAGGGGTGTGACACTCATCAGTAGATTAGTCCACTGATGAGTTTATAGCTAAATGTGATGTTGGGAGGGGAAGCCTGCTGGGAGGAAATCACTGGGGGCATGGCCTAGAAGGGTCTGTCTCCCTCCCACCCTCGATTGCACTCTACTTCATATGCCATAAGCTCTTTCCCCTCTGCCATGCCCCTCTGCCATGCTGCTCTGCCTTGGAGCCAGTTGACTATGGACTGAAACCTCTACAAACTATAAGCCAAAATTTGCAGGTGATGAGTATTTTGTCTCAGTGACAAGAAAAAACTAAGACAGGGACCCTCTGATCATAATCTGCTATAGTGGTTCTTAAATTTGACTGTACATCCTAATCATTTGTGGACCCTTTTGGTGGCACTAGGACCAAACCCAGGCCTCACATATGCTAAACATTTGTTCTACCACAGGGCTACATTCCCAATCCCCATTTGTAGAGCTTTTGAAAAATACAGATGCCAGGCAGGCCTGAAATCCCAGCACTTGGGAGGGTGAGGCAGGAGGACTGCTGTGAGTCCAAGGCCAGCCTGCACTATATAGTGAGACCTTGTCTTGGGGGTGGGGGGAAAGAAAAAAAAAAAAAAATATATATATATATATATATACACACACACACATATACATACACATATATGGAGAGAGAGAGAGAGAAAGAGGCCAATCTCCACAGCCACCAGTTATAAATCAGAATCTGCGGGTGGGTCTTAAGCATATAGATTTTTAAAGGGCTCCACAGATCACAAAGTACCTATAAAATCTGTAAAACAAAGAGGACTAACATCTAAAATATAAATATTTATGAATTAAATTGAAAATAATAATACAAGAGAAAACTAGATAAAAGGTAAAATAAACGCTTCAACCCAGCAATTCCACCGGTAAGAATTTACACTAAAAAAACTGCTATTGGACTGGGAATTTAGCTCAGTGGTGCTGCACCTGCCTTGAAAGTGCAAGGTCCTGAGTTCAATTCCCAGCACCGGAAAATAAAAAAATAAAAATACTGCCATTTTGGATGGTTTAGATGTAGTTTATTCCTGCAGAAACTCATGTTGACGTTGAATTGCCATTGTGTTGGTGTGGGAGGCAGGACCTTTACGAGGTTACTAAGCTGTTAAGAGGGGTGAATGCTGCCCTGGTGCAACTGGCCTAATTCTCAAAGGAATGAGCTCTGGCTTGAGGGACTCAATCATTACGACATAAACAGGCTGTTATAAAAGCAAGGCTGGGCCCGGGGATTTAGCTCAGTGGTTTTGCCGCCTGCTGCGCAAGCGTAAGGACCCAAGTTCGATCCCCAGTACCAAAAAAAAAACAACTTAAAAAAATAAACAAATAAAAGCAAGGCTGCCTCTCCTGCTTCTCTTCTGCCCTTGCCCTTCTACTTTCTGCCCTGAGTGGAAGCAACACAAAGTCCTTGACAGCTTCACACTCTTGGGACTTCCATCCTCCAGAGCTGTCAGCCAAAATAAACTTCTTTCCCTTCATAAATTATGTAGGCTCAGGTATTATCACAACAGAAAATGGACTAAGACAAATATAGTCACACATTCTTTGCCATAGGTTCTGAAAAGTGAGAAATTAGCTAAACATCCATCTGTATAGTACCACAGAGCTACAAGGAGACATTTCTAAATGTACTACACAAAACACTCTCCAAAATATATGATCCATGCAAAAGCAGCACAGTATAAAGCAGTAAATGAAATATGCAGTCATACAATAATATGATTCCAGTATAACCCTAGAAATATACGTAAGACACTGGTAACAGTGATTGCCTCTGAGGAAGGGAACTGCACAGATGCAGAACAAAGAGTTTCTTTTTGACTCTACTATTTTTTAAAAAACTGATGTAGATCTATATGCACTACCATAGAAAGATTCCTAAGACACAGAGTTAAGTGCAGGGAGAAAGGAGAAGTAGAATGTAAACTGCATAATGTATTTTACAGATAGAGAACTGGCTTTGAAGTTAAACATTCTTGGGCTCCACTCTTTGTACTCTCCTAACTAGCTGTTTGATTTTGGACAGATTACTTGTGTGTGTGTCTGTCTGTGTTTAGATACACAGATACTGTATTAGATGCGTGTAAATGAATTAAGGACTACATAGGTAAAAAACAAACTGCTTACAGTGGTTGCTACCTCAAAAGGAGGAACTAGAATGGGGAGTGGGTAGATTCTCCAGGGGCTTTTTGCTTAATCTTTATTATTTGATTATTTTAGCATAGGAATGAAATCATATATTTCTTGTCTAACTAATTTTGAAAATTCTGCTGTACAGCCATAATTAAGAATGACTATTTTCTATTAATAGTTCCTGCTGTATGACAGATGAACAAATGAAAGAGATGCCTCTGTTTACACCACCTCTACTGCCATGAATGGGCCTCATACCAGTACTTCTTTTCCACTTGACGGGTTCTAAATAGCTCTTGAACTTGATGTGCTACTTCCTTCTCCCAAGCCAGCACCATTACACCTGTGGTTTCCTTGTCTAGCCGGTGACACAGATGCAAGGGCTCTGCCTTATGGCCATGAAACATCTTTGCCAGAATGGGCAATACTTCACTGATGCAGAGCTGGACTCCAGGGCCACCTAAGAGAAGAAAAAACAAGTCTGAAGTTTCCATCAAAGAACTTTCCATGGGAAATATATCTTACATATAAAATCATCAATGTTTTCTAAAGTTGTACTATTAAAGAGTGACAGGGAGGAACAATATTAGTATGCCCAGAGATCTTGCTTGCTAAAAAAGAATCAGGTCCCCAACCTAGACTACTAAGTCAGAATATGTATTTTTGGTTTTTTAGTTTTTTGTTTTTGTTTCTTTTTGGTACCAGGGATCGAACTCGGGTCCTTGCGCTTTCGAAGCAGGTGGTGAAACCACTGAGCTAAATTCCCGGCCAGAATATGTATTTTAATAACCTGCCCAACTGACTCATATGCAATTAAAGTTTGAGAAACCCTGTCCAGTGACTTTCTCCTCAGACACACTTTGCAGGACTATGAACCACCCTCTGAGGCATTAAAGAAGAGCATTTAAGAGAACTAGCTTTGGGCTGGGGACTTAGCTCTGTGGTTTCACCACCTGCTTCGAAAGCACAAGGACCCGAGTTCGATCCCCATACCAAAAAAAAAAGGAGAACTAGCTTTGAGGTTAAACATTCCTGGGCTGTACTCTTCTAACTAGCCATTTGATTTTGGACAGATTACTTACCTTTCCAAGTTTGTTTTCTCATCCATAAAAGGTAAATACTATAACTGGGAAATACTATAATCTCATTGGAAAATATTAAGATGAGAAGTTATTATGAGAATCAAAAAGTGGAAAGCACTTGGCCATGCCTGCTTTGTCTTTGTGCACAATCTTTTTCATATCTCCCCCTGAAGCATTACCTTCTTCTAGCTGAAATATTCCTTCTCCTTCTGTGACTCTTTCACAGATGTATTTTTTCTATCAGTTGTTTATGACTTAACTTCACTGTCCCTTATCATTACAACTTTTATTCAAAGATATCTGAGTTTCCATTAAATTCCAGACACTTGGATTTTGTTAGGTATACTCCAAAACTAGACCACTTTCTCTCTCTCTCCCTCTCCATCCCTCATTTTCTCTTACATATTATTTCCTCTTTCCAACTTTTATTTGTTCTTGAGCCAGAGGTCTCAATGTATTGCCCAGGCAAGCTGCAAACTCCTGATACTCAGCCTCCCAAGTAACTGAGATTATAGGCCCATGATACCATACCTGGCTTATCCTCAGTTTTGGTGGAAAATAACCTGAAGACTAACAGCACACAGTCTTTGCATTTCTCAAAAGCAATTCCTGTGGTTTGTCTGTACCCAGTGCATTCCAGGAATCACTACTGTCAGATGTTTGGAAATGGCGAGTTTTCTTTATGTCTGTCCTTGGAAATGCCTCACATAGGATAATACTCTACAAGATTTTAATTAATTTGAACGCAACAGTGTCTCTCATGTTATGCTCCAGGGTTCCCCCCAGTTATAGCAGAAAGGAGCAGCAGGTCCTTTTACCTTAACCAGAGTCCTTACCATGGACAGGGAGACCGTAGGGCTTATTGATGACCACAAGGTCCTTGTCCTGGTGGAGAATCCCTCGGCTCAGTGCCTTAGCAAGAACGTTGGGATGAACTCGTTGCAACTGCTGTGTGAACCGCACTAGTTCTTGCACCCTCCGCTGAACAGGGGTTGTGGGCACCTAGTGGGAAAGAAGGGCCGGTGGGAAATTCCTGGTGAGAAAGTGATGGAGAGCAGAGACGAAGGTCTTCATTAAGGTCTGGGTAAGAATCTGGCAACCCGGACTCATGCCTTTCTCGAGTAATTTGACAGCGCATGTAGTGTCTTAACTTGCATACGCACGCTGCGGTTAGGACTGAGCCGGCAGTGTCAAAGACTCAGCCACAGAAAGACACTGAAACCCTACTGACGTCTCCCCTCCAGGGTCTCCTCATCCTCTCACCGTATATCCCCCACTGGTAGTTACTTGCTGTCAGAGGACCCTCCTACCATACCCCCGTCTGGGAAACCACTGCCTCTTGGGAATTATGGTCCTTCCCGGCTCACCGGCTGCTTCTTCGTCTTTTGTTCCCTTTTCTGGGCTCGGAGTTTCTCCGCTAATTGTTGGGCACTCAGGGGCCTGGATGCAGCAGCGGTGGAACAAAATGGCTTTGAGTCAAGAGTAAAGAGACTCTTCAAAACCGGGCTGGTACCCCGGACCCAGAGGACAGGTGCACTATACCTGGGCGCCGCCATCTTGCCAAGGCAGGGGCGAGCCACGACCACGTGGGGCGGGGGCGGGGACCTGTGGGTCACATGGAGACAGGCGGGCTGGCCTGGTGTGTCACGTGGGCGGTGCGTGCTCAGTGCGGCTGCGCTGACCGGTAGCTGCAGCTGGAGCGGTGGCGTTTGGAGGAGACGCGGTGAGTGTGTTAGGGAAGCAGGGCTGGGGCTGGGAAATGCCGGTTCGTCGATGTTTTCCGCCTCCCCAGGATTTCCGTTCTGAGACAGCACTGCCTAGGGAAGCGATTCTTTCTACGGAACACAACCCCACTCAAAAACATCTCCCCACCCCCGCGCCCTCTTAGAAGCAAAGCTACATAGACGCTCGCCCCAGAGCCTTCCCGGGCACCTGCCTAGTCCCTCTTCACAACCACGTCCTCGGTCAGTCCCCTGAGGGACTCATCGTGGCCCCTCCTGTTTCTTTATATTTAACCTCCGTTGATCCCCGGATCTCTGCCCTTTCTGCCCCTCGCCCTCCGACTTCCAGCCTCTTTGTTTCTTGTTGTAACCTGTTCTGTCCTGCCAGGGATGGTGGCCCCTTCGTTAATTCAAGCCCTTGGAATCTAATTCCTCCGTAAGGAGCACAGTTGGTCCCTTCTGTGCTTCAGCATTCTTTTCTTGGGGTCGCCCTGCTCTTGCCAAGGAAAAGGCTTCATAGTGCAGACAACAGATCCCCTTATGGTTTTGCTTTCTTTATCCCTTCTCCTCTTTATAGTTTGCACCTGCCCCAAAGCCTCTCGCTCTGTTTTAAAAGACGTGAAATGGGGTCTCCTGTGCCCTAACTGCAAGCGACTCCCTCTCATTTCAGCAGGGAAATGCTGGGAAGATGAACAGCAGTTTGAGATGGTAATGTAGTGCTTTGGGATTTGCAGTGCCCTTTTTTAAAAAAGGTAATAAAGCCTGGGGAACTAATGGATCTGTACTGCTGGTAGAGGGACAACATGGGGTACCTGAGGAATTAAAGTAGTTGAATTAGGTTTAGGTCCTACTGCTCCAAAAGGAATTGGCAGAAGGAGGCACATAGAGCATGAAACAAAATTGAACAGTTGGAGCTAGCCTAAAGAAGACTTAAGTTGAAGAAGAGTTTAAATTACATGTGATAGGTAGTTGGCAGTCTTTGAAGCTTCTCTTGAAACTCTTTGAAAGTAGAGTTCTAGAAATGAATCTGGCAGTCGAATGCAAGACAGATCTAAAAGGAAAGAGTTGGGTAGCAGGGAAACCAGCTGAGATGCCAGAGTCTGGGTGATCAGTAGTGAAATCATGCCCCATTCATTGGTCTTTTCCCCCTACAGAGTACAAATATTTGAGTTTGAGTTACGAGTTATCCACGTCAAGATCTACCGTTCGTAGCTGACGTTGAGTCCAGTGACATTTTTTTTAAATCCTCATACCTAGCACATAGTAACCTCACAAATATTTGTTAGATGGCTCAAGTGCATCATGGACATGTTAGATGATTCTGAACACTGAAGTGCCCTATTTCTGTCAGTTTTTTAACCTGAAGAATGAAAGCAGTGGTAAATACACTTGTAGAGTTGGAAAGAAGTTGTTTATGTAACAGAATAGGTGATCTGCACATAAATGCAAAGAATTCCAAAGAATATTGAGAAATTAGCCGTGTTTCTCCTGTCGTCGTCCCCCCCCATTCACATATAGGACATAGATCTATAAAATTTGAGATATTCCATCCTAAAAGAACTAGTGCTTTTTACTGATATGCTCCAGAACCCCAGTTCTAGTTTCACTAGACAGTTGTAGGTCGCTTGTCACTTAGTTACAAGAAGGCTCCTTTTCCAAGAACTGTGAATCTTAGACATCAGGAATAAGTTCAGATTAATGCAAGCCTATTTTGGGTACAAGACTTTTATGGTTTGGGTGATAGTGCTGGGAGAACCTCTTCCTACCTTCACTTCTAATGGCATTCAAGAAACAACACTTTCAGAATAGGCCGTCTGTGTCAAGAAACAAAATGAAGGACCAACTCAGATGTCATTGCTAATAACACACAGTTTGTGTACTTGGGTTTCAGGTTAAGCTAAGGCACGCACACGCTAGAGTGTGTGAGAATAGAAACACTCTTTTCTGAAGAAAGAACTTTTTGGTTTTTCTTGCTGAAACTTTGCAAGAAAAATTTATAGAATTCAAAGGTTTTGTTTGTTACTATTTTATAGCCTCAGTCAACTTCCTTAATCTTTTGCCTATGAGCCTCTTGGTACTTAAGAGCTGCCCGCTTAAGTGTAAAGAATTTATGCAAATATCACGTTTGTTTTTCCTTTTTAAAATCTCTATATTGCCTTCTTCCTCCTTCACTGGATGCTATTTTAGGCATTGATTCTCTTGTGTGTTAAGGGGTGGGGGAGGGGAGTTCTGCTGCTGCTAGGTATTGAACCTGAGACCTTCCATATTGCAAGGCAGCACTTTACCACTGAGATAGTGTATATCCCCAGGTCCTTCTTTTTTCTACTTCTGCACCAATCTCACATTGTCTTTTTAGTTGAGGATGCCTCTTGTCTGAACTGTTGCTCAGTACAAGGAAAGAAATTCCATTAGTGGGTCTTCTTTGTTACAGGATAAAGCTTTTTTCAAATGTGGCATATATTTATATAGATTTTGATGTTACAATATATGCCCTCGACATAGTTATTTAAAGAAGAACTTGACAGTTTGCTTTTAAGGATATTTTCTTCTGTGCAAGAACAGAAAGGTTGTCTTAGTATTTCACAAACACAAACAAGGAATGAAGGAACTTATGTTTAAGTTTCATAAATTTAAGGTTGATTAATTGCATAAGTTGTGGCTCCTCAATGATTTTCTAGTTGCAAATTAACCAAAGATCCTATTTCCCTGAAGAGCAGGAAGTACTTGAACTTTGTTTTATGGTTTTAGATTCAAAGAAGCAATTAGCAGGAACTCTGGGGTGTCCCAGAAAGTGCAATTTTGGGAGCCAGGAGGCCTGGGGATTAGTCCTGTTTCAGTTGGTATGAACTTGAGCAAGTATTTGAGTTTCAGGTTTTTGTCATTTAGATCTTTACAGCTCTAAAACTCCTGTGAAACAAAGATTTTTCGAAGGACACTGCAATACTTTAACAGTGGAATTTATTTCAGACTTAAGTCAAATGCGTTTAGCATTGACGCAGAGAATCTGGATTGTACTCCAGTTCCCCAAATTTAACTGTATGCCACTGAGCTAATATTTATATTTGGAATTGACCTTGTTGAACATTGAATGGTGTTGAATAATCCTTAAGATTTCCTAAGTGGGCTGGGGGGGAACAGATAGAAAAAATATTAGGGGGCTGTGGATATAGCTTAGTCGAAGAACATATTTGAGACCTTGGTTTCAATTGCTGCACCAGGAAAAAAAAGGTGAGAAAACAGTAATGGAGACCTGTAACATGGGTATTAGTTCTTTTCCCATACCAAATTTAAAGAAATTTCATTTTGCTATTGCATCTCATACTTAGCTTTTATGTAGTGATCAATACAGGTCTACCTTAAATCAGTTCTCAGACTTTTTTCATTTTGTGACACATGTGGAAATCATTGTATCGCTGGTAAAAGCTGGAGGTGGGCCACAGAGGACAATTTGCCTAAGCACTCTGGCCATCCCCAGTCTCCCTCTGACAGCAGGCACCAGAGGCCGAGGAGAGACACCCTACCTTGAAACCTGTCTAACCTTTAGGAAGCTCATCTCTGCACATCCAAGGCATTTGTCCCAAACTCTGCCTAGCTATGAAAAGAAACTGTATAATGGTTATTTTTGTTAAATCAGTGTCTTAATTGGATTTACATTTATGTACCTGTATACTCTTGGCTTGTTTATAAAGGTCCTAACCTGTCCTTACACGGTGGCCTGTTTAAAAGTATGTAAATAATAGATGATAAAGAGTTAAGAAATACTTTTGCTATGATATTACTGTCTTTGTTTTTGTTTTGGTTTTGAGACTGGCTCTCACTATGTATTTCATACTGGACTTTAACTCACTAAGTAGCCCAGGCTAGCCTGAAACTCTCAGCCATACTCGGGCCTCAGGCTCCCCAAGTGCAAGGATTACAGGCATGCACCACCACACCTGGCTCAGCCATGGTGTTTTGACTCCATTAGATTGTAGGTGACCTTGTTGAGGCCTATTTATGGAAAATTAAGAACACCCAGAGTCAAAGATCATCGTACAAATAATATATGCAGTTTTTAGTTTATTTTGTATGTTTCATTATAAAAGTAACACTTAAAGAAAATATGAAAAATACAAAAAAAGAATGGAAAAAATCATTTGTAGTTCTGTTTTCCAAATAATGTTAATATCATGGTTTTTCTCCACTCTTTTTTATGTACACTTTTTTCATTTATGGAAATTTTCAAACATTTGCAGAAGCAGAGAAACTTTTCTTATGAAGCCTATGTACTCACCAGCCAGCTTCTACAGTTAACCCTGGGCCTATCTTGTTATACATCCTATACCCCAGCTTTGCCTCCCAGATGGTTTTGAATCAAATCCTAAACATACTCATTTGTAAACACTTTACTGTCAATTTATAAATGATAAAGACTTGTGGGCCAGGGATTTAGCTCAGTGGTTCTGGCGCCTGCCTCGCAAGCGCAAGGTCCTGAGTTCGATCTCTGGTACCAAAAAAAAAAAAAAAAAAAGATAAAGACTTGTTTTTAATATAACCACCATACCATTATCACACCTTCAAAAAATATATTCCTTAATGTCACCAAGCAACTAGTCAGTGTACAGATTTTCCTGTTTGGCCTTTTTTAAACAGTTGCAAAGTGTGATGTGAGATCCAAGAAAGATTCCACATCATCATACACTTTCTTTTTTTTCCCAGTATCAGGGATCGAACTCAGGACCTTTCGCTTGCGAGGCATGTGTAGTGCCACTGAGCTAAATCCCTGGCCCTTCATCATACACTTTCAATTAGAGGAGAAATACAAAATGGGCATACAGAGGAGACGTATAGTCTATAAACCTTGTGAATGTCAGAATCTAGTGGCTAAGACCTTGCACTTTGGAATCAGACTGGGTTTCAGATCCTAGCTCTGCCACTTACTAGTTGTGTAACCTGTAGCTTTACTTCACCTCTCTCACTTTAATATTTTTAATTAATTTTTGGTGTTGAGGATTGAACCCAGGGCCTTGCAACAGGATGAACGTGTGCTCTTTCACTGAGCTACACCCTCTGCCCACTTCAGTACTTTTAAACTATAGAATGTGGGTAATATCTACTTTAGAACCACTTGAGGATTGAGTTAATGCATATTAAAGTGCTCCCAGCACATAGTATATATAGCACCAGGTATATAAATGTCAGAAAATTGTAAATGGACTGAGTTAAGAGATAATGGAACTTAGTCTAATCCTGTCACTTACATGATTCATTTCAAAGTTTTGGACCTAGCTCGGTGTGGTGGTGCACACCTGTAATCCCAGCTGTCAGGAGGCTAGGGCCAGAGGATCGCTAAGTTAGAGACCAGCCTGAACTATATAATAAGACCCTATCTCAAGAAACAAGCAAACAAACAAAAAAAAAGAAAAACAGTTGTCTCAAAAAGACAAAAAAAAATTTAGGACCTTAAATTTCTCACCCAGAAAAGGAAGTGAAATGAGCAACTATGTAATCCTAAAATTCCATTTCTGACTGGAAGTAAAAACTAGGTATTTAAAAGTCATGGGTTTTGAAAACAGACTGGACTTTGCATTATATAAAGAAAGATAATCATATAAGGAAATGAATATACACTGAAAAGTTAGACCTGGTTTCCAGAATATGAACAGTAGAAAATTAAGGAACTCTAAAACCACGTAGTTGGATAAAAACCAAATGATATCAAGACCCCCTCAAAAATTAAACTGTTTGCAACACATACTTAAATAGAATAAACCTATTTTCTACATTATTTGAACAAGCACAAATTAAAGGTGTGGGTCTCATTCTTTTTTCATTGTTAATTATTGGCACATACTGTTAAGGGTTTGCCCAAGTGATATTGTTAGTCTAACAAAAATAAATACTGCTTTCCACTCGGCGTTGTTAGAGCTGAACTCATGACTGATTCAGAAAAGCAGATCTACAGTTTACCAGTCCTATTATGGTAGTCACCATTGCTTATAAAAGTCTCTGGGGGTGCATTTAAATCTGCAAATTATCAGATCACTGCTGCAGAGATTTTGATTTGGAGATTTTGAATGCTGAGGTGAACCCCGGAATTCAATTTCCCTTCTTCCCACCTATGCAGTAACCACTCTGGGAGACTGGGCTAAAAAGTTCTTTACATTTTGGAAAGGTGAAGTTACTAAGATTAAAGGTAAAGTTACTAATAAATATATAGAGAAAAATGACATTTATCAGTGAAATTCATAATACGGTTTTTAAAGTCAAGTAGCAGTTGAAAGGCTTACAAGGAAAAAAAAAATCACAGCTCCTCTGCCCTCCCCACCACCTGATAGTTTCATTCTTTAGAGGCAGTCACACAGTTATTTTCCTCTTTCCTCTGGCAGGGTCTTCATTTTTCTGAATCATTTAATATCTTATTATGTTTTCCCCCATGTTGGGCTTCTTGAGTTCCAGCTGTGGACTTAGTTCATCCACCCCTCTGTTTCCCTACCTTTCCCCAACCCTTCTCCCCAACATAATTATTGTAGTCTTTGGCTACAATAGCCAGCTTTATGTATTTATACCTCTGCCAAATACCTTTCCTGTTGAACCAAATGATGTCTCACAGCTCTTAGTTTGGCTGGGGGCTGCATATTTCATGTACCTACTGTTAATTTTTCCCCAAGTATGCCAGCATATTTGTCACCTTCTTACCAGTAACACTGTGAGCTCCAGTATGTCACCTCACTTGTTCATTGGCTCCCGACCTTTCCCTACCTATACTCCTCCTGTCGGTTGCTGCCACCACCAGGTGTCCTGGAACTGCCCTCCTCTTCTCTCCTCCTGCCTGTTCAGGAGCCATATCTTCCTCTTTCTGACTCACCTCCCTGTTTTCTTGAAGCACATACTATAGTACTTTCCTAAGAAGTATTTGAATGACTTTTTCCCACACACTTGCTGTTTCTGCAGGTTAAGGAATTTGAGATTTGAAATACTATTATACCCTCTCCACAGGAAAGGCATTGCCCTGTATTGTCTTCTGCTGGAAGCGATCACTCCAGAGACAGCATGAATGCTTTTATAGTGACTTTGTTTTGTTTTGTTCTCTATCTCGCTGGAAGCGTTGAGAATGTTCTCTATCCCTGGTGTTCTACAAGTTCATGATGGTCTACCATGATATGGGTCTTCCTTTATCTCTTGTGCTGGCCATTTCATTCAAGTCCTGTTCTGGGACATTTTTCTGTACCATTTTTCTGGCTTTTCTCCCACCTTTTTTTTCTTTGATTTTAAAAAATATATCCACTCTTGTTACATGCATGTGTGGACTCGAAGAGGGCCCCTTGTACAGTAGTTTGTTGAACTTCCTTTCCTATTTGCATTGACTCTTTCCTCCCGGTCCCAGAAGGGGCCTTTGCACCTATACCCTTTCTGCCTGGCTGTTTCCAGGCTTCCTCCTGTAAGTCAGCTTGTAGTCACCTTAGTAAGGTTACCTGTTTACAAGTACAGATGCTCATCTCTTCCCTGATTTGTTTTTCTCGAGGAGCATTTCTTACCATCTAGCTTAACATACACATTGTTTATGTGACTCCCTAACCACTAATATAAATTTCACAGGGCAGGGATTTTTGTCTTACTTTGTTTATTGCTATAAGTCTACATGTAGAACAGTGCCTGGCACCTAGTAGATGCTCAATAATTACTTTAAGGAATAAATTCTTTATCTTGGGATTTCTTCAGAGGTCTAAAGGTCTAAAGATCCTATTTGTTCTATTTGTTTGCTTTGTAATTTGTTATTTTAAGAGAGAAATGCCAGATGGAGGTTACTTAGGATTTTTGTGTATGTGTTTGTACAGCTACATGTTCCCTGGTATTTCTTCAACTGACTGTTTTGGTTACTGGGACAAGATGAAAGCTTGAATCACTTTTGAGTGTGCGCCTCTTGCCATAATCTCTTATTTTCATTTCTTTGTTCCTGTTTATGTATTTCACTCTGGAGCCACTTCAGATTTCAGTTCATTTTTCTCTAGACCTCTGGATTTGGAGGTTGAGAAAATAGATGAGAGTTTTCTGGCTTAGCAGAGGGTGAAAAGGAGAATTGTGTGTTAAATAGATTTCAAGTCCGCATTTAAAGCTTGTTTTTTATCTGCAGAAATTCACTGAAAAATCCCTCATCTGTTCAAATCTTCTCTCCTGTTCCCTCATTCTTGGTTTTATACCTTAAAAAAAAAAAATCCTATTGTCATTTTAATGGAGGCCCTTGGAAAGAGAATTAGAAATACTTAAGGACAGAAATAATGAAGTTTTTATTCTAACTTATGGAAGCAGCACTATAAGGCCTGTATATTGAACAAGGGGAAACACAAATTACTCATAAATCTTCGGTTATTTTCAGAAGCTTATCCTTCAGATCTTGCTTATCTTGGAATGCCTTAGGTGTCAGCCTTGTCTTTTCAACTCTGGCTAAGGATTAGTTTGAGGTCCTTTGTCAGAATTTAGTGCTTTACCACACAGTGTTACAGGATCTATAGGAATTATGTCCCTGGGTGGGGGCTAGGGTACCGTCTAGTCCTTCTCTGCCTACCTCCTAGGTTCAGTCTCATCCCCATGCCTCACCTGCCTCCCCCACCAGAAATACACTGTTATTTGTTTTGTAGAAAGAGGTAGTACTGTGTGTGCGTGGGTGAGAGACAGACAAGTCAGAGACAGACAAACAGTGATTAAACCCAGGGCCTTGGCATGCTAGGCAAGCACTGAGCTGCATCCTCAGGCCCACTGCTGCACTTTTGATGAATCCACAAGCTTCTTGAGTATTTTTTAAAGTTAATTTTACTAAGACACTAGAGTAAATGGAGGAGGGAGAATTGGAGAAAAGCAAAATCAAAAACACCAGGAAGGAGAGCTTACATCTGAGTTTACGGTGTGAAGCAGGGGCACACACTAATGAATGTTTTAGGAGTTGATACTGACATGAACCCAAGCTGCTGCTTCCAAGAGTTCCTCCTGAACCTACTTCTCCTCACAAAATCCACAGTGTCTGTACTTGCTGTCTCCACATGGGGTGACAGGGCGATTTTCATTTTGGTCTTTTTACTTAACTGGATTTTTTAATATTTCCTGCAGCACATAAATAGGATCCATTCTTTGCCAACCCAGGAAGAAAGATGCTTTCATTTTCTAGGATGAAGTGTCTTCCTCCTGTGTGGCTGCTCCCTGGGAGTCCTCCTTTCTTGTCTTTTGCTAACCTCCTAAGCTTTTTTTTTTTTTTCTTTTTTTCTTACCTCCTAAGCTTTTTATGAAAATGCATTTTTATGTTCCCCTTACCTGCTTTTCTCTCATGTTTTTTTTCCTCAATCTTTTTCACTGGCCACTTTGAGACCCATGCTTCCTGCTCAGCATAGCAGTGCTTTTAAAGCTGTTTCTAACTTAGATGCTAGTGTACTCTGTGGCAAATAATACCTTTTTTCATGGAGTTTTCAGATTCTTGTTTCAGGTTTAAACAGTGGTTTCAGTTCTCCTCATTTGCATATCAAAGAGAATGTTGCATTTTCAGTTCATTGTTATGGGGGGCTGCAAAGAATCTATGCTAGTTTAAGGTTATATACAACTAGTCACTTCTTTTACTTGTTTGATTCATCATTCTCTTGTTCTTTATTTTTTATTCTCTTGTTCTTAAGGGATAATTGAAGTAGATCCAAAGAAATGTACTTAAAAGTATATTCCTGTGGTATTTTTAAAATCAATAGATACTTAACGTTGGTGCTTGAAATAAAAAGAAGGAAATAATCACCCATAATCTTAACACTCAGATGATTTCTCCCATTGAGTAATATATATGATACAGAGCAGGTTGTGATAGAGGAGAAATATAACTCCTGACCTGTTAGATTTCAAATGTGCCAAGTTCATGGTCCCACAACATCAAGGAATAAAGTCACGAACCAAAGAAAGAAGCAAGGAGAGTTTTATTGGAAATAAGGAGAGAAGAATAGCTCCTGGATTTCCGGGAGGAGTCCCGAGTGGGTGGCCACCGAGGCCCTTTGCCAGTGGTAATTTATACAGCAAAATCACAATGGGGTTATGATGTGAGTCAAACTACAATCAACCTGCTGGGAATTTATCTCAGTGGCACCTTGCCTGTCTTGAAAGCCCAAGGTCCTGAGTTTGATTCCCAGTAAAAAACAACAACAAAAAAAACTACAATCAAAAAAGCAAAACTACAGTCAACCTATAGGATTACAAGTACAGTATAGCTGCTTCACTAATGTTATGGCTTGTATCTAGATGTCCCCCTACGGCCTAATACGGTCCTAGGTGGGACTTTTCCAGGGTGGCTGGATCTAGGGTGTGTGCTGCTGGAATCAAGAATGTGATGCTGGGATTGATTCAAGGTGCAATGCTTGGATTAAAACTGCCCCACCCTGGGTGTGAATGCTACCTGCCCTAAGGGTGGTTATAAGGGACCGAAAGGCTCACTGCTTGTCACTTCTTGCTTGTTACTTGCTACTTGCTTCTTTGCTACCTTGCTGCTTTGATGCCTTCCTGCCTTCTGACCACTATGAACTGTTTCTCCTCTGCTGTCCCCCTCTGCCATGCCACCCTGCCTTGGAGCCAGCCAGCGATGAACTGAAACCTCTACAAACTGTGAGCTACAATAAACCTTTCCTCCTTTAACTTTGAGTGTCAGTCATTTTGTCTCAGCAACAAGAAAAGTAACTAAAACAGCTAATATTAGTCCATTAGGGAAATGAGTCACATAACAAGGGTACATGGAAAGAACAAAGCCATTTGGGAGAAGGGATGGATCCAGATGTTCTGGTCACCCACCTGTGCAACTGATGCCTATCTGGACTTACTGGGCCAAGGGGTGCTTCACTATAATTCCAATATAATTACAGTACAATTCCAAGTTACTGCTTATCCCTTAGGGAGGCATGTAGACCGGGCCATTGAGTCTTCATCTTGAGGCCCAGCCTCCTTCAGATGTGCCTCCAGCCACAATTCTGATGTCTTTATGTTTTGTGCTGACTTCCTTGAGAACCCAGTCCCTCTCTGGCTGTATATTAATTTCTAAATTAGCTGCCTATAATAGTTGAACTATATTTTCACCTCTTAAGTTTGAAGTAGTCTCAAAAATGAAATTGAAACTTTTTAAAGTAGATGTCTTAGGGACCTGAGCTGAGAGTCTCTAGCACTTAGTTAGTATTTGGGGCCATAAAGTAGTAATATGGTAGGGAAGGGAGTGGATGTATAAAGTGAATAGGTGGAAGAGGTCCTGAGGACCTTAACTTTGAGGGAGTGGGCTGAAGGAGGCTTTCCACACTAGGGGTGGAAGGGAAGCCAGGAAAAGATGAGAATGGAATTGTCAGGTACTTCCAGAAGGTGAAGGAAGAGAAATCCAGTCATTTCAATGTGTTCATCACCATTAAAGCTTTCCTTGATCTGCTTCCAGCACAAATGTTAATCTCCTCAGTATCTCCTGTGTGCTTATTAACCTTGGCATAAATACTTATTTACAGTTTTCTTTCTCCTTATGGCATAACCAGTGATGGCGAACCTTTTAGAGCTTTCAGTGATAACACACAGGCCGCAGAGGCATGAGTGCCATAGGTTTGCCACTGGATAGACTTTCTAAGGGTTTAGCCCAGGTCTAACTATCTTTAGTGATACAGTATTTACAACAAGAACTTCAGACCTTGGAGTCACTGTCCCATGTCTACTGTCTACTGTGTAATAGCTGGGTGACCTTTAGCAAGCTGTTTAACATCTGTGTGCCTCAGTTATATTACTACAGTATTTGTGATATGTGGTGAGGGGTAGAGAACTCTGCCTAGCTTATTATAAATGCTGTGTAGTGCAGTATTTGGGGGCAGTGATCTGGGTGCAGTGAGAGGAATATTCTTAACATAGCCTGACATTTATCAGATAGTTGAACATGAAAATTCAACAGCTTGTGACTAATGTGATTCCTGTCATTTTAAATTCTGGCAAATACAGAATATAATTATAGTTGGGCCAGAAGGGGACTAGGTGAAATGTATGTGATTTTGTTTCATAAAACAGAGCAGTAGATTTTTTTAAAAAGTACTATGTAATCTTAATTTCATTTCTTGTTGTTAAAGAGAAAACTAAAAGATAAGATTTCTCCAAGGTAGGTGAGTATTTTTATGTGTAGGGATAAATATTAGCCTTAAACAGGGTGAATGGTATTTGAAAGATAATACCATAACTTTACCCATTCGTTCTGGTTTTTAACAGCTCAGAAAGTGAGCCATATCAGTTGATTTTTAAGTTACTTCATGGTAGGTACACCCTCATTGAATCAGCTAATAGTGAACATTTACTATACTGTGTAAAAACGGTGTAACAAAAACTGGGCTGGGGGCTGGGCCCTGATGATCATAAGACAGATTCTGTACTTATCAGAGTGTTTGTTCTTTTTTTTTTCTTATGGGAGAAGTCAGTAACTGAAAGTGTTAACACCGGCAAATGAGGAACCATAGTACAGATGAGGGACTTGGGTGAAGGAGGTGAAAAATCAGACTCTAGGTGCTAACATTTAAGTCAACAGAACCAATAAAGGAGGGAGAGCTCTGGGCTCTGGCGGTGCTGGATCATGCCGGGTCTTGCAGGCACAAAGCATTTAATTTTATTAAACACTGAGAAGCCATGAAATGGTTTTAAACCATTAGTTAATCTAGTTTTGTTTTGATACTCCTTTTGCTGCTCCACAAGCTTTTCTTTTCTTGCTATTGGAAAGTTCTTTAGCTAGATTTGTAAAATAAGAGAAACTGATTTGTAAACTAAATACTGATGCCCTTGAGTCATTTGCAAGAAAGAATTCTTCCCTTAAAAATCCACCCGTAAAAATCAGTTTACATGTGAAACTTGAGTTATAAAAATAAAGCAATTTAATGAAATGTTCAGTAAATGCAGGTTGATAGTCTTGAAACCTGAAGTCTTTCTTTTGCCTGTTGAATCAGATTACTGTCACTCACATACTTCTTGGCATATCTGAAAAATGATAGTTTGAGTGTTGATTTACCCTTGTATACACAGTGTTCCCATCTGCTCCATTTAAAAACTAAAACAGCCTTTTATGGTTCTTACTCCATTGAAAGCTATAACCAGGTGTTCCTTTCCTTTCCTTTTCTTTCCTCTCCTTTCCTTTGGAAGATGGTGGTCTTAACAGTGTTGTTCAAGCTTGTCTCAGACCCCTGGGCTCAGGCCATCCTCCTGCCTCAGCCTCCCAGGCCGTTGGGATTACAAGCATGGATATGCACTACTATGCCTGCCTAGCTGAGAGTTCTATTTTAATTGGAAATTCTTTCTCTGTTTGAAAAGAAATGTCTTTCTTAAAATCTGAACCATGAGCAACATCTTTCATTTGTGATCATCAAATAAATATTTGAATGCCTGCTATGTGATGGGTACTATTCTGTGAACTAAACAGACAAGGTCGGTCTTTGAACAGCTTCATTCCAGTGAGAGGAGGCAGATGTCAAATAATAAACATAATTAGTATAGCTGTAATACTACTAGTAAATACAGAGGGCATGGTAGGGGGTGGTATGTGCCATTGTTGCCAGCCACTGGCTGAACCAACCACAGAAGGCCGAATGTTTTGGTGAAAGTACCAAGGTTTCATTCACAGCCAGCTCCAAGGAGATGGGGGGACCTCATACTGACACATATTCCCCCTCACTGTGTCCAGATGTGCAGGGCTTTTTTTTTTTTTTTTTTGATAGCATTTGGATCAGTTTATTTTGGGAATAAATCCAGTTCTTAGGCAGAGGACTTCCTCATTTGGAAGGAAACAACATTTAAATTTGTCAGTTTTTTTCCTGTGTGCATATCCCATCTTGTACCTAGTGTTTTAAATCTGTGGTTCTTGGATTTTTCACATCCATCCCATAACAGGTAAAGCACGTTTTCATTACTGTATTTACTAAACCACCACCATTTGTTGTTCCTCTTTGACCAACTGGACATTTAAGAACATTTCACATTCTAAGTATGTGATTTCCAGTGTTTAAACTTGGTACTTTCTAGGTATTTTTTGCCATGTGGTCATTTGTGGTTTCTAGACCTTTAAAGTTTTCTCAGCATGCTAGTATAAGATCATCAGAAGTACTTCAGGGTAATTTGAAGAGTCAAAAAAGGTTAAAAATAAAAAGAAATATAGTTTGGGCACACACATGTCTTAACTACCTTTCATCTCTTAACTTTCCATTTACTTATCAAAGACAGTAATTATTGTATTTATTTATTTTTGGTACCAGGGATCAAACTCAGGACCTTGTGCTTGCAAGGCAGGCAGTGGAAACACTGAGCTAAATCCCCAGCCCAAGACTGTAATTATTGAAGTCAGAGTCTAGCAGCTTTTGCTACACGTATTCTCTTTAATTGAAGGACTACTAAATGAATTTTAAGTACATAAAATCACTAATTTTGAATGTTTTAAAATATATGTATCCATATCAGTTTATAATAGTAAAACTGCCATTCATGTCAAGATATTGAGCAAAAATCTTGCATATGAGCACCACATAATCTCTTAAATGTGAAATTTCTTGTAACATCTTTATTTCTTTGTTTCTGCTTAATAAAAATGTTATTCTCAGGCCGGGGATTTAGCTCAGTGGTTTCGCCTCCTGCTGTGCAGGAGCAAGGACCTGAGTTCAATCCCCGGTACAAAAAAAAAATGTATAATTTCCAATTTTGTCGGATGAAGATTCAGAATGTCTTTAGTGTATTTGACCTCCCCACAGTGACAAAGCACTTTTATTTAACATACATTTGGCTTAACAACATCTATCTTTATAATATTACGGCAAAAATAAAACAGTATTTATTTTCATTGACTATTTGGTATGCACTTTGACAGTTTAAAATTATATAAACTAAAAATTTTAGATACACCTTACAAATCTATTTTGCACTTAGGTTTATTACCCTACATGTAACAATTTTAAACGTCACATTCTTAACCATGAAATCTTCCATACAGCTATCGCCCTACTCTGTTTTTCTGTTGGTTACAGTAATTCATTCAGCAAAATTTCCAGAGAAGGTTCTTGGTCAGTACACTTTTCTTAACCCCTTGGTATCTGAGAATGTCTTCCAGTTACTATCATACACAAATACTAAACTCAGCAGGGTATATAATTCTTGGTTCAAAATTATTTCCCCTTAAAACTTTATACATGTTGTTCCATTGTCTTCTGGCATTTAGAATTGTAAGAGAAAAATCTGAGTTTAGTCTAACTTTTGCCCCTTTATAGGTAATGTACTTTCTCTGCCTGGAAAATTTTTTCTTTATCCTTGAAATTTAAAAGAGTCACAAGGATATGTCTAGGTGTTGCTTTCTTCTCATTAAATTTTAAAGGTACCCTGTGAGCCTTTGTCATCTGCCTACTTCATTCTTCAACTCTGGAAAATTTTCTTCAGTTACTTCTGTAATTATTGTTTCAGCTTCATTTGATTTGTCCTCTGTTTCAGGTATTCCTATTGCATGTAAACTGTACCTCCTTGAACAGGCTGTCTACATCTTTCTTTTTCTCTTCTTTTCTCATCTTAATTTCTTTGGGCTTTTCCTTTTCGGCATTCTGTGAGAATTTCTGGTTTTTTTCCATTTCCTGCAGGAATTTCATTTTATAATTGACCCTTCTGATGTGCTTCCTTTAAATGGAAGGCCTCTATCTCTTCCATGTGGTCACATATCACCTGCTTTACAGTTAAGCCCACATGGGTAAGGAGCTCTCTCATAATGTTATCGAGTAGTTCTTTAAGAAATGGCTCAGTTAAGCTTATTCCAGGTTCTTAATGCCTTGAACAATTAATTGGATGAGACAAGCCAAAAACAGTGCCAAAAGTTTATTTGAAAAGTAAGAGGTGGGGGCTGGGGATTTAGCTCAGCAGCACTGCGCTTGCCTTGCAAGTGCAAGGTCCTGAGTTGAGTCCCTGGTACAGAAAAAAAAAAAGCAAAAAGCAAAGTAAGAGGTGAAGGGGGAAGGAAAAAATTGACTCGGCAGAACAAACTTGGCCTGAACAAAAGAGGAAAGGAGAAAAAGAGAAAAACTATATATATATGCCTGCCCTGGTCTAGAAGACACAGAGTGGGTTACCATGAAGAGTCAGGCTAGTGGGCTCCTTGTGGAATCTGTGTCCTTATATGTCATCCACATCTCATGGGAGCCAGTAAGAAGTCCCATATACAGGGTCTTAGGAATTATTTGGCGCTGTCCTGGGATCTTATAATTGACAGGTCCTACTTATTTTCCCAGCCAGCTTTGCTACACCCTATGTCTTCTATCACTAATACAGTCAAGGGCTGGGGATTTAGCTCAGTGGTGCCACTGCCTGCCTCATAAGCTCAAGGTCCTAAGTTCGATCCCTGGTACCAAAAAAAAAATACAGTCAATAATTTCTACAAGTTTGCTGTAGTCCAATAGATTACTTAGAGTTCGGTACATCCGTATCAAGTGGAGGCATTTTTCTCATTTACTTTGCTCTATTCCTTTTTCTGAACTGTGGTCTTATGACCTTTTCAGCAGCTCTTCCCAGTGGGGGTCCAGTCTTCCCAAGCACATTAGTTGTGCAAGGCCCTTTTATCATAAAGGAAGAGAGGGGAGAAAGAATACAGTGAGACAACAGTCAGTCAGTAAACCTGCGCTAAGGAGAGAAGAGGGAGGTGGTTACACCTTCAGCCTCAGGAAGTTTGGAAATCCACTTGTTACCAAGGAGAAAAGTCTTAACTTTTAAAGCTCCATTTTGTCCTGCCAATTTGACCATGAAATAAAGAGTTAATCTGTGGCACAGGGGAATGAGTGTGGCCAGTTTTAAAGGTTAGGGTAGTATCAAATCATTCAGTATGATTTGATCGAGTGCTTGGAAACCTGTGCTTGCGAACGTTAGAAAAAAATATTCTGGGCTTAAGAATGCGCAACCAGTACAAAGAAAAGCTTCAAGGTGGAAGTGCACCAGGCCTGTCTGAGGAACTCTGTAGAGGCACGTGTGCCTGGAGGGAGGGAAAAAGGGAATGTCTCACCTTTCTAGGAATGACGTTTTCCTCTCTCAGTTTCAACAAAGTTCAAATGTCAAAACCAACAAATAATTAGGCAAAGAACTTCCATTCCAGTAGATGTTATACAAATGGTAATCCATAAACACCCACATTCATTGTCTGCACTTGTAAAGTGGATGTGTGCAGTGTGACTCCAATTAAAATTCTTTCCCTCGGGCCACCGGGGATTTAGCTCAGTGGTTCCAGCTCCTGCCTCACAAGCTCAAGGTCCAGAGTTCGATCCCTGGTACCAAAAAAAAAACAACAAAAAAAACCCAATCCTTTCCCTTGAATTAGGGCTTCTCACTGACTCGATGGCTTGCTTGCTAATTGCATCTGGTCCCAGTACTGGTTTGTGCTATCCAAGCAAGATAAGCAATATCTCCTCCCTTACAGCTCTGCTTACTGCCACCATACCAGATGTTTGGCACCATATATCACTAAATGCCTTCAAAGCATACCCTGGTCTATTCCTTTCCAAGCTTGTAATCAATAAATATTGGATGTGCTTGGGGGCCTTTGTCTTTGCTTCCCAGAGCAGCACTGATCAGTCCAAGACCCAGTTCTCTCTAAGCCTCATTTCTGTCTTTATTCTTATTAGCTTTGTGTTGTAGTGGCTCACAGGAGACCACTGCAAGGGTCTCTGGTAACGTTCCCTTTCCCATTCCCTATGGTGATCCAATTTTTTTATTCATGGAAAGAAATCTCTTTGTTCAGCTGCTCTACGAACAGAATGTAAGAAACTTTTACTGACCTCAGCTGCATGTAACTCAGAGCCCTGCCACTTCACAGACCAGGTCTTAGGTCTCTGTGGCAGCCATTGGGGGAGGAACTATACTTGCCCAGTCCACCATCTGACATGCTTAAGGGCTTAAGTCTGACTCCTGATATAAAGCAATATAGCCAAATTATGGAAAGCAAGAAGCTTGAGCCACTTACAGCCTGATAGTACTGGCCAGGGATGTCTGCTATAGATCACATGCTTATATACCTAGCATTTAGTAAAAGTTAAAGATTTTACTATTCCAAAATTTATAGATCTCTTAAGTCAGAAGCCAAAAGACTTTGTTTTACAGCAACGGATGGCAAAAGAGCCAAGTGCATTGCTTCTCAGAGGAGCAGGGACAAGGTGAAGATTGTGTGTGGTTGTGGGGGAACTGCCTTCTTTGCGCTGGAAGTGGAAGTCCTAGAGATGAGCCAGGGGCTTGCACATTCTAGGCAAGCACCCTGCTTCTGAGCCAAATCCTCAGCCCTTCGTGTCAGTTTTCATACACAGCAACTTAACAAACTCCAAAGTGTCCTCCCAGAAGGTACATCCAAGCCATAACCCCAAGGTACCTGTGAATGTGACCTTATTTGGGTCCTTGCAGATATAATTAAGATCATGGATTCTGGGATGAGATCATCCTGAATTTGGAGTAGGCCTTAAATCTGACAGGTGTCCTTAGAAAGAAAGGAGAAGGAGATTTAAGAGAGACACAGGAAGAAGGCCCTGTGAGGATGGAGTTACATTACCACAAGCCAAGAAAGGCCAGAGCTAGGTTAAAAAACAAAACTAAGCAATTCCAAATTCTATTTCAGATTTGGTGTGTGTTTGTTGTTTTTAGATGTTGCCAGACTGGTAACTCACATGAGCCTCCTGCTTCAACCTCTCAAGTGCTGGAACTACAGTCACCTGCCATCCTGCCTGACTCTGTTTAAAGATCTTAATTTGCTTTATTTTTGATTCTACAATTGAGCAGTGCTTCATTCCATAAAACAGAATAAGTGTTCCCAGGAAACTGCCTAAGAGCAAGTTTTATCATGTCTGTTGTTTCTTTCTGATTCACTAATACCAAGTCCTTTTAACATTTTTTATTTGGACATCCACATCTTCTTTCCTTTGACTCAGTGAAGTTTTCCACGTGTTTTAATTTTCCAGTCTTAACTTGGGCACACTACTCACATAATGTGCTCACTCAAGGACCAATATAGTAGGACATTGCCAAAGTTGTGCACGTGTCAGGTACATCCTGTGGGTACAGATACGCAGCAGGAGCTTTGTTTGATGTATGGTGCTCTTTGTGAAGAACTGTGCTCTGTTTGTGCAATAGGATCGCCAAAGCTACTCTAGCCATACTTGTCCATGGCTTATCTTTCCTGTGGTGTTCAGAATTTTGTGGTTCATAGGTAGCGATCCTTTTGTACTTTATAAAAAATTTCTCGTTGATTCTTTTTCCAGTTTTAGCTAGTGGTTTTATATTGGAGTGATTTTGTATTTGAATTGCCCCGTGAATTGCTGTTTACTGTTTCTAGTTTAGTTTTCCATGAAGTTGAAGCTAAGATTACCAAAGAAAATGTTCAGAAACACGGGTCTTTGACTTTTTTGGGGGGGTGCGAAGGGGTCGAACTCAGGAGCTTGCGCTTGAGAGGCAGCTGACGGCACCACTGAGCTAAATCCTTGGCCCCTTTGACTGTTTTTTTAAGATGGTCTCACCATGTAGTTCAGGCTGGCCTTGAACTCACTGTGTAGCCCAGGTTAGCCTCAAATTCACAGCAGTTTTCCTGCCTCAGCCTCCTGAGTGCTGGGACCATAGGCATGCTCTACCATATCTGGCTGGTCTTTGGCTTTCTGAAGCAAAATTTTCCACTGTTAACCAGGTATGGTAGTGCACGCTTATAATCCCAAAACTCAGGAGGATGAGGCAGGAGGGTCTCTGTGAGTTTGATATCATCATAGGTTACATAGTGAGCTCAAGGCCAGCCTGAACTATGTAGTGAGACCCTGTCTCAAAAAAAAAAAAAAAATTTCCACTTTTTTCTCACAGTGAAAAAGGAAAGTGGGACAAGAGTTCATGTAACTGCAAATCAGAACAGCCCTTGGGTAGCTTAGTGAGACCCTGTCTCAAAATAAAAAACAAGGCCAGAGATATAGTTCAACGTGAAGGCCCTGGGTTGGATTCCTAGTACCACAAAGAAAAAAAGAAAGACAAGAAAAATAAGATGATGAAGGGCCTTTGAGGAATTCAGCAGGCTCTTTTTATCCTCTAAGCAGAACAGTGTAGTCTGCCTCTCCCCCCACCCCAATCTAAAAATGTACTCTTTTTTTCTTCAAAAGGAATTGTGACAACCTCTTTGGCCCTCCACTTTCACTGCTGTTCTAGGTGGGAAAGCCAAGAGACTAGCATTTATTAGACATTGAAAGCCATTATATAACAAATTAAAAGAGAAAAATTGCATTCAAGACAAGCTTATTCTTATTGAGTATTTTGATAGCTGAGCTTTAAATATAATTAAGAATTGATTATGGGGGTCTGATTTTTTTAGCCATTATATCTGTTTAAAACATGGTACATGTGCATGTGAACTCAAAAGTAATCCATAATGAGCAAACTGAACTTGATTTGAGTGTATCAGCTTTGCAAAGAACATTTGATGCTTTTCCTTTTAGTTAATTCTAAGAATAATTGTAGAACAGTTTGTTTCTGTTATGCTTCTGCCCCGACTATAATGGATTTGGATTACATACTGACAAAGTGGGCACCTCCAAGATGTTTGACTTGGTACTGCCTGTGAAGTCCCTTAATCATTACAGGCATTCTGCTACACTTAGGAGTTTTTAATAATAAAATTTTCCAAGATTTGCATTGTCAAAATATGCATTATTTTTAAATTTTAAAAAGTATTTTTAAAATTTTCAATAATAGTTGAGTCAAATCTCCAAGCACATGAAAAGGGTGAAAATCAGGTGTATATACCTACTGGTGGTTCTGATTTTTCTTATGACAGAAAACCTCTCCCTTCATTAAGACTTGTCAGATTTTAGCTCATGTAGAGATATATCTTCTGTCGTGATGGTATCTTCTGGGGTCTCCCAGACTTGGAAGAATCTATATTTGTATGCAGCATTTAGTGTGTGCTCTGTTGGCTTGAAAAGTAAGCTGTGGAGTTTATCAGCCTACACAATAAACTATTTTAGGGCCAAGGATTTAACTCAGTGGCTCTGGCGCCTGCCTGGCAAGCGCAGGGTCCTGAGTTTGATCCCTGGTACCAAAAAAAAAAAAAACCATAATAAACTTTTAATAGCTGGAATTTGGAATTATACCTCTCAGTCCCTAGCTCTTCTCACACTGTTCAGATATGGTCATTTTTTCCTGGTAAAATTCTATGAATAAATGACATAAATCTAGCATTTTGTCAGTGACTATGTTAAAGAAGTTTTCAAGAAATAAGTTTCTGCCTGTAATATCAGCACCCTGGGTGGTTGAGGGAGGATGACCTGACATTTGAGTCCAGCCTGAGCAACTTAGCGATACCCTAATCTCAAAATATAAAATAAAAGAGTTAGTAATATAGCTCGTGCAAAGATCCTGAGTTCAATCCCTAGCGCCACACATAAATACACCCCAGGAGAAAGGGAGAGGGGGAGAGAAATAAGTTTGATACTGATCTTTTTTGAGGTTTTGATTTTTGGGGGGTTTGTTTAGACAGAGTCTTGCTGTATACTTTATTCTGGCCTTGAACTCACTCTGTTGCCCTGGCTGGCCTCAAACTCAAAACAATCCTCCTGCTTAAGCCTCCTAAGTGCTGGTATTGTGGCCATGCTCTATCATGTCTGGCTACATTTGATATAGATACTAACTAATGGAAGGTCAAGGGTGTCAGGCACACTTACAGATCACAGCAGAAACTAAGTTAATCATGGATACAGGAAACATGTCAAACCTGGGGTAGGAGAAGAATCAAATCCCCAGCATGGCTGGACATCATTCCTGTTTCTGTGTGCCTTGGGAAGAAGGAAGGGGTGACTTTGCTTTACACACTGATGGAAAAAACTGTAATCTACCTTATGAACTAACTTCATCAACTGCCCAAGCAAAATATTTTACTCGATTTGTTGTCAACAAATTTGTTGAGTGCTGTTTTATAATACCTTGCATTGAGTATCTTTTCATTCTTCCCTTCCCCCACAGCTCCTTAAAACCAAATGTGTTGGAATTGCTCTGGAAGCTACTACCGTATTACAGTTTTGGTCTCTTCTCAATTCCCACAGTGATTATCTTTTTCTTTTTAAAAAAAATCAATAGGCATGGTGGTACACGCTTGTAATCCTAGCACTCGGGAGGTTGAGGCAGGAGGATCACCATTTTGAGGCCAGCCTGGGCTACATTGTGAGTTCAATGCCAGACTTAACTGTACTATAGCAAGACCCTGTTCTCAAAAAACAACAACAGGGCCGGGGATTTAGCTCAGTGGTTTTGCCGCCTGCTGTGCAAGCAACAACAACAAAAAATTAACCCCTTTATCCTGGCCACTGTTTTTTGTTTTTGTTTTTTGATAGAAACTTGGTGTAACTACAACTGATTTTTTTTTTTTAAAGAAACATACTCTCCTTTTAAGCTAGTCATCTGTAGATCCATTATTTCATGACAAAAAATGCTAACAAAAATTAGAACTTTTCTCTCTGGTGCATTTCATCTGCCAGTCTACCACTGCGTCTTACTCCAAGTTCCTTCTGGTATGCCGCTTGCTTGAGGTGAATACTGAACCCTGGAGCTGGGGATTTAGCTCAGTAGTTCCGCCGCCTGCCTCACCATCGCAAGGTCCTGAGTTTGATCCCCAGTACCACAAAAAAAAAATGGTAAACCCTGGAGACACAGGGAGGCATGTAGATCAGAATGAGGGGCACAGAGGGAGCCCTGGCCTGATGGCAGATGGGGAAGAGCCAGACTCTGCCCCCTCACCAGCACCCAGATGCTGGGAGTCACTGACCTTGCAGGCACAGCTCCTTAGCATGTTCCAACTATATTTCATCCTGATAACCAGTTCCTTTTCTCTTGTCGCTTTTCTGTGTTTCTGACTGGAGTTTTTTCCTAAAAGACTTGGCCCTTTTTTCTCATCCACCAGGCATAGTAGTACTGTTTCCTGCCAAGCTAAGAGGTTTCAAAGTATAAGCATCTATCTTACATGAAATTTTGCCGAAAATTTTTGTTCATGAGGTTGCTGTTACTTTCCTCAGAGTTTGCCAAGTGTCTGGCTTATTTCAGTGTACTCTGTTAGCCTTGAAGGATTTCTCAGTGACTTAGCAGTCATGGGAGTAATGACACTGCCACAGGTAATTGCCTTTGTTTTCTTATGGCAGAAAAGCATTTCCACTTCTGCTACATGTAGCAAGTTCCACTGACATGAAAATTCAGATACCAATGATGTAGAAAAATTTGTGTATTAACTAGTTGGTGCAGGTTAGGAATTCTATATCAGATTTTCAGTTAGCTTTGAAGGTCTTTGGCAGTAGTGCATATTGTTTAGGATAAATGATAAAATGGACTTTTCCTCTGAAAATAATACTCTAGAAGGAATAAAATATGATTTATATAATAAAATATGCTACTAGAGTGTACATATGTGAGGTATTGTCAGGTGAGACATCCTTTTGAAGACAAGATATTACTCTGTTAGAGAATAGGATCAGTATATGATGTGGGCATATTGAATTCTCATTTACTTCCTAAATAATAGAATCTGAAAGAGTCCAGTCAGGAGTTGTTGACCCTACTTAATTTTCTTAAATTTTAGTAAACAGAGTGGACCTTCAGTTGACTCTCTAAAGAAAAAAATACCCAGGTATAAATATCTAAATTGACCATAAGTCAAAAATAGAGTCCAGCAAAAACAGTCTCTCGCATATTTTCCAAGAGAGAATGGTAGAACTGGCCTAGAGTTGTGGTGCTTGCTAGTGGTGAGAAATATCCAGCTTCTGAATTGCTGGCTTCCATGAGGATTCCTAGTTATTAAGCCACTATTAAGCATTACACAGAATTGTTTCAAATAAATCTGCTTTCTAGAATGTTGGTGCTGCCAAACACGATGGTACCCACCTGTAATCCCTGCACTCTGGGAGGCCAAGGCAGGAGAATCAAAAGTTGAAGCCCCGCCTAGGCTATTTAGCAAGACCCTGTCTCAAAATTAAAAATGTAAAAGGCTGGGGAAAGGCCCTGGTTCAAACCCTACCCCTTCCTACCCCCATGTGCACACCCAAAGAATATTGGTGCTTATTTTTTTGATAGTTTGGGACAAGTGTTTTTTAAAGACTGAAAAGCTAATACTTACAGAATGTTTTTAGTTAGTGACGGTGTAGCTAACAGCATGGTCTTGGGAGGCAGTTGCCATGGTTTGAATTCTGATACCACCAGACATCAACCTTTTTGTGTCACTTTTCTCATTCATAAAATAGGATAATAATACAAGTTGAGTATTCTTCATCTGAAATGCTTGAAACCAGAGTGTTTGAGATTTCAGGAGTTTTTTGTTCTGTTTTTAAGTACTTGCATATACATAAATGAGATATCTTGAAGATAGGATCCAAGTTAAACACAAAATTTGTGTGCCACCATGCCTGGCTCCCAAAGATATTTTTATACAATATTTTTAGCGTACCTGCATTTTAAGTGTAACCTGGTCCATGAGATCAGGTGTGGGATTTTCTACTATGGCATCTTTCAGTGCTTGAAATGTTTCAGTTTTTTTTTTAATGTTTCAAATTTTGGACTTTCAGATTAGGGATGCTCAACCCATGATACTTAATAAGGTTATGGGTATTAAAGGAATTGATTGTTTTTAAAGGAACTGATATTTGTAAATAGCCTGTGACTATTTGTGAAATGAGACTAGTATAGCTGCTGCTGAATCAAACACTACGTTCTAAAGTGTCTGTGTTCAGTCGACATTAAATTCCCCTTGTGTTTTACTTTTATATTTCTCAGTACATGAAGTATTATTTGGGTATAATTTGTTTAGATGACGGACTTTACAAACTATACTTAAGAGGAAAGCCAAACATTTTTCCTTGTGTATTTTTAAATGATATTCACAAACTTATGGGTTGTCCTGCATGTGGAAGAAGTAACCACTCTTTGATCACTTCTCCATCTAGAAGACACACTTTTAGAGTAGGAAATGACTTCAATTAAAGTAAAGCTTTATGAAAATAGTGTAATGATGATTAAATCCTGACTGTGATATTCATAAAATGGGAAGCTCTTACAGAAGGGGAGAATAGCATAATGGTATACCTAATGGGCATCCAAAGTTTGTGAAAATACAGTAGTTAGGTCTAGAAAAAGTAAGTTTACATCTTTTTTTTTCATTAGCTTTATTGGTACATTTTAGGTATACATTATGATCACATTCATCTTTGGGAATTTGTACCTGTACGTGGTATATGTTGGTTAAGTTTACATCTTAATAGAAAAACGGAACGTAATAAAAATAACCCAAACTCTGGTATTGCCTTCAGTGTTATGTGTTTAAAATATTATTGCTGTTTTAAAATGATCAGTTCTAGGATTTAGCAAGTTTTGAGCAATTGAAACTTCTCTTTTTAGTTCTCAATCTAATACATACTAATTTTTTAAAAATTTTGCTAGTTATCTCAGCACCTGAACATAATTGACCATTTTTCAAACATCTTTGCTTGTTACTACTTTTACTATTTCCTACAATGACTTGATTTGAAAGTCCCATCCATGTTTAGCTAGAGAGACATGGCTGCTGTTTCTAAGGACAGTTGTCTGATAATGAGGAATATCTAGCAATCTGTAAATGAGTATTGATTATTGATTGTTCCATTCTTCTTCCTGTGATTTCTTCCACTGAGAGTAAATGAATAAAGATTTGGGAGCTACTGGCACACTTACCCATGGGTTGTTTTTATCTCCTAAGAATTTCCCAAACCCAGCTCGTGGGAGAATAACGGGTATTTTTTACACTCCGCAAAGTGATGGCTAATGTTGACATTAGTTTGGTTTGTGGGTTTTGTTGGTGAGAGATTGGAGGGAGGACTTGGAGAATGGAGCAAGCAAGATGGCAGTATGGATCACCAAAATGCTATAATTTCAAGGCTACTTCTTTTAGACAAATTTAATTCCTTAAGTTTGGAATGCTTATTAATGGATTTCCACTAAGCAAAGGATACCTTTGAAGGGTATGTGGCATATTAACACTGTTTACTGTATATGCTGTTTTAAGTAATATACTTTGCGGATCTAATTGTAGTATATGGTGTTTAATCTATTTTAGAAACTGGATGGCTTCTACAGGGAGCCAGGCCTCTGATATAGACAAGATTTTTGGATTCTTCAGTGATGGCGCACCCCCCACCAAAAAGCCCAGGTAAACAAGAGAAGGGAATCAGGAGAACAGAGTATACTGGCATTAGTGGGAAGTCAAGAAAAAAAATCTGAACTTACCTTGTATTCTAATTGTTTTTGCTAATCAATAGTGACCTTAATTTAAAAGTTAAATCAAAAGGAAAAATAATTTATCACAATAATACATGTACAGTTTTAAGTCAGTAATTCAAGGCTCTTAATGCCCTACCTCTCAGAGATGATCAGTTTCAGCTTTTTACCTTCCTGACATCTATATACTTAAATACCTCATGTACACTGCTACATTTTAGTGAGGATTTTGTTTTGTTCAAATTATGGAAGGTAAGGATTTGGTTTGTTCTCATGACTTTTCCTGCCATACTGATGGCCCGCATACTTCCTCCTTGTCTTCCCAGCATGTCTATATCAGTGTGTGGTTCAACCAGCTTTTAATATTTACATTATTAGACTATCTAGTATTTGTTGCTAAGCCTGATATTGTGTTATTGTTATATTTCCTTTTTTGCCCGTTTCTTCTGTTTCTCATTTTTTTGTTTGCTTTATGTTTTCTATAACTTTCCCTTTATTATCAATGTGAGAGAAAAATAAGTCTCCTAGATGTGCTGAAAGACATAAATAACTCTCTGGTTTAACTTTTTCATAGATTCTTCCCTGTGGACTCAGCTGCACTCTAGGCAATTGTTTCCAGGCCCACTGCCTTGCTGATACTGTATGCCTGTTTCCCTTTCCCATCATCCTGAGAAGCCCTTTTACATCTCTCTCTATCTCATGAGATTGCTGTGTCTCATGTCTTCTTTTTTGGTGTACTCCTTCATTTTTGTAACACATACCTTTGTGTATCTCCTTAGTAAAGATTCATAGGAAAAATTTTTAGAGACATTAAATGTCTTTATCATATGCGTGCTTTTTTTGATGGTATGGCTGAGTTTTAGGTTGAAAATCATTTTTCTTAGAGTTTTGAAGGTATCACTCATTCTCTGCTAGCATCTAAGTATTCCTGCCACAGAGCCACTCCATTTTGATTTCCAGTATTCTTTGTATTAATGTGACCTTTTTCTTTGCTCATTAGAAGCTTGTAAAGATGATTTCATTCCCTGTTTCCTGAAATTTTACGATGATGTATCTTTATATAAAATCTAAACAGTGGATAATTCTTTCAAGCTAGTTACCAGTAACTTCACTTTAAGGACATTGACATGTATACTGTTACTTGTGTGTGTGGGGGGGGTGTGTATTAGAGATTGAACCCAAAGCCTTCACCCTATTTCCCTAGCCCTTATTTATTTTTTATTTTGAAACAGGCTCTGGCTAAGCTGCCAAGTTACCCAGACTGGGCTTGAATTTGGGATCCTCCTGCCCCAGTTTCCTAGAGATCTAGGATTACAGGCATGCATCTCCACATGTGGACTTGCAATTAAAATCTTCAATGTCTTGGTAGAACTCATGTTATTTTAGAGTCCAGTTGGACCTTCTGGATTAAGTTGTTAAGTTTTCTTACATATTGTAAAACTTATTTCCATCTAATTTTCTGTTTGTTTGGTTGGTTGGTTGGTTTGGGTGTTTGTCTGTTGGCCTCAAAATCAAGAAGCCTCTTGAGTACTGGAATTACAGGTGTGGGCTGCCACATCTGGCCTGGTTTGGTTTTTTTGTAACAGGGTCTTGCTGTGCAGTCCAGACTGGCTTTGAACCCACTTACATGTAGCCCACACTGGCCTTGAACCCATGATCTCCCTGCCTCAGCTTCATGAGTTAGGATTACAGGCTTGGACCATAACCCAGTTTTGTTTTGTTTTGTTTTCACTTTCTTGGAGAGTTTCTCATTTTTATCTTACATGTTATTTAATTTCTGAAAGCCCTTTTTGTTTGCATGTAGCTGCAAATTTTTAAGTCTATGTGAAGGTATTTTTTCTCTTATATTCTTCTTTCCTGTATTTTTTTGTTTCCACCAAATCTCTCCATCCCTGCTACTTTGTTTCGGTGTAATTGTCAGGATCTGAGCCTTCCTTAGATGTAAAGTCACCTTGTCCATCTGGTCATATTTAAGAGAACGCTAAGAAGCCACTTGAGGAGTGTGTGTACATAATAGGCTTGGTGGCTGAAGGGCTTCCTTCTGGCTGTCAAGGAAGCTGTCTCTGACAAAATGGGCTCAGGGTAGGGATTAGGCTGGCTCTTTGTGCCTGAAAGACCCTGAGTGCAGGTGGTTGGGGAGGTCTTAGATTTGGTAAAGAGACTTTACTTCCCCATCTCCCGATGAACATAAGTAGCTGGAATTATAGCCGTTCACCACCACACTACTAAATATTGCCTTTTAACTGGAAGTCTTAATTAGGAAAAATAGCTCAAGCATCTGTGCAGAGTTTTTTTAAAAACCCAGAAAAACAGAAAACCTCAGGGCTGGGAATGTAGCTCTGTGGTAGAGCTCTTGCCTAGCATGGGTAAAGCCCTGAGTTAGATCCCCTAGTACCATAAAAAAAATAAAAATTCAAGTACCAGCAGTTAACCACTATTAACAGTCCTTGTATCTCCTCCCACAAATTTTTCCTACATGTGTGTATTTGTGTATAATCACTATCTTGATTCCTCTAAATTAAACTTATATTTCATCATTTTCTTCCATTATCAATCTTTTCTAGTGGACTAAACTTAAGTCCAGAAACTCTGTTGTGTCCATTCATACATCTAGTGCCTACCATAGTGTCTGGTACTTGTAGGTTTTTAATGCTTGTTGGATAATTAAGTGCAGGAGCTTGGGATAGGGATGGATTTCTAGAGGTTGTTTCCCTAAAACAAGGTTTAATGGTGCTTCAGAGTACTTTTTGGGTTATGCCAAAATCTTGATCCTGTTTCTGTTCATTTTTTCATTTGAAAAAAAAGGTTGGCAAAGGCAGTCTCTTGGGGAAAAAAAGCATGCCATCAGCAAATATTAAAGTGAGGGAAGATATTTCAAACAGGGATTTTAATATATATAGTCTCTGGAATTAAAGGGAAGTGAGGAACCATGAGTTGAAGTTTTACTTTATGTTCCCTACTCTTTGATTCTAGAAACAAAAACTTGTACTCATGCTATTTCATCTATGTACTTCAAACAGATCTGTGCTTATCACAATAAGAAAGGAATGTTTTTTACTTTTTGTCATACACTTTAGGTTTCAGGATTCTAATGTCTTCCCTTCTTTTCCCTTCTTCCTCTCTTTTTTCCTTTCTTCCTCCTCCCTCTCTGTCCCTTTCTCCTTTTCTTTTGTCCTCCCTACCCCATCCCTTTCTTTTGTTTTTCCCTGAAGATATCTGGAACAAAACTGAGGACAGATTTGTCCTCATATTTGGCTATGGCATGCTCAGTTTTATCTTAATAATGTTTATAAAGTTTGGAGTTAGATTTTTATTGACTTTTATCTCGTTTTACATTTCTCAGCAGTAGGAATTAAATTTGTATGAAAATCTTTTCTCTTTCTGGAATAACAAACATATTCTTTTGAAATTTAATATTGGTTTAAAATATAATTTAGTTGGCAGAACTCTCCTGAGCTGTAATAATACATTTGGACCTTTTCCTGCTAGTAGTGGGTTTTCTTGGGTTGAGAGGACTATGAAGGAGAAAATTGATTTTAAGATTGCTTTTTAGGATTCCTGAAATAATAGGTTTCTTTGTTTTTCAGCAAGCTGTAGCACAATATTCTGGTCTTTTGTTTAAGCTATTTTGGAAAAGTATCAAAAATTGATACTTGTCGGGCCAGGGATTTAGCTCAGTGGTTCCGCTGCCTGCCTCGCAAGCGCAAGGTCCTGAGTTCAATCCCTGGTACAAAAAAGAAAAAATGGATACTTGTCATCTTTGCATGTATTAAAGTTACAGCTGAAAAACTATATGATCATAGCTGGCTATTGCTTTTGTCAGATGGTCTTTCCATGTGCCTCCTGTCCATTGGATATTTCAGTCCTCTCTTATGTTTTGCTTTTTCAGGAAGCTGCTTCCAAGCTTAAAAACAAAGAAGCCTCGGGAACTTGTGCTGGTCATTGGAACAGGCATCAGTGCTGCAGTGGCACCTCAGGTTCCAGCCCTAAAATCCTGGAAGGGGTTAATTCAGGCCCTACTGGATGCTGCAATTGACTTTGATCTTCTAGAAGAGGAGGAAAGCAAAAAGTTTCAGAAATGTCTCCATGAAGACAAGAACCTTGTCCATGTTGCTCATGACCTTATTCAGAAACTCTCTCCTGTGAGTACCTTCTAATGTTCCATGTCATTTGAAATTTTCTAAAGCCATGGTCTCTATGTTGAATTCAAAGGGGATATTCATTTATAACTTGTAGATTTACATAACATTTGGGCCTTCTGGAAAATTTCTATTGATGGACCCTCCTATGGACAATTATCGTGTGTGTGCACATGTGTGCATGAAAGAGAGGTTGAGAGAGAGAGGGATAGATGTTGAGACCTTTATAGATTTTTAAAAAATGACATCTTTAGCTGGGCATGGTGGGGCACACCTGTAATCCCAGCACTCAGAAGGCCGAGGCAGGAGGATTGCCCCAAGTTCAAGGCCAGCCTGAACTACAAAGTGAGACTGTCTCAAAACACTAAAATTTCTTTTACAAAAATTAAAATGAGACACATTATTCCTATATTTTGAATTTGCTTTTTCGGCACTCATTGCTATAAAAAGTGTATTCCCTTGGGGCCAGGGATTTAGCTCATTTGGCGTGGATTTGGCACTGTGCCTGCCTCACAAGCGCAAGGTCCTGAGTTCAATCCCTGGTACCAAAAAAAAAAAAAGTATATTCCCTGGCACCCATGCTCTTTAGGGAACTTTAGAAAGATTATAAATCTTGGGCCAGGGATTTAGCTCAGTGGTTCCGCTGCCTGCCTCGCAAGCACAAGGTCCTGAGTTTGATCCCCGGTACCAAAAAAAAAAATCTTACCATTTGACAGATAAAGCAAAAGCAGTTTTTGATGTTCTCTTATCAAACTAGGTTGGTTAAAGAGCTTCCTTGTCTTGCTTTGCCTTATTCAGAGCCAGGTGCTGTGATACACACCTGTAGGTCCAGTTACTAGGAAGGCTGAAGTGACAGATCACTTGAAACCAGGAGTTCAAGACCAGCCTGGACAACATAACAAGATTCTTTCTTAGATGAATCTTTTTTTTGTACCAGGGATCAAACTCGGGACCTTGCGCTTACGAGGCAGGCAGCAGAACCACTGAGCTAAATCCCCGACCCACAAGATTCTTTTTTAATAAAGAAATAAAGAATTAGGATTCAATTGAGATATGTTTGGAAATAATATAACTGAAGCGTGTTCTAAATTTATTTTTTATTTTTTTGCTATGCTGGGGATTGGAAACAAGGTCTTGAACGTGCTAGGCAAGTGCTCTACTGCCAGGCTACATCCCTGCAAATATTCTAAATTTTAATAAATCAGGTGCACTTGAAAAAAGTACCTCTAGCTCCTTCAGTTCATCTGTCAGTGATGATTTCATGCCACCCACTCACCCCCACATCCCCCATGTTGTACATTCCTGTGCCTTTAAGAGTTAGCTTCAAAAACAGGCATTTAAAAGTAAATTCCTATTGGTTCATAACTCATCATGGAACTTCAGGGCTTTTTACATCCTTTTCATTCCTTGTCCTTAAGTGGGATAACTTGTTACTCATGGGCTTTTAAAAAATTCACAGGATCTCTACATTATATACAAAAATTAATTTAAAATGGATTATAGGCCTAAAAAAAAAGAAAATATAAAACTTCATGTCTTACATTTCTCAGTGATTTAATAAAAAAGCAAATAATGTAATTTTAAAATGACAACAGATTGAAATAGATACTTTTCCAAGGAGGATAGACATGTGGCCAGTAAGCACATAAAAGAGGTCCACCAGCAGGCACTGTTTCATATCCCTGCAAAATGCTCTAACAAAAAGACAACAGACAATAGCAAGTGTTGATGAGGATGTAGAGAAATTGGAACCTTCATACTCGTTGATGAGAATGGAAAATGGTATAACTGCTCTAGAAAACGGTTTGGCAACTCCTCAAAATGTTAAACTGCTACTGTGTGCCCCAGCAATTTACTTTTGGATATATACTCCAGAGAATTAAAAGCATGTTCATGCAAGTACTGTACAGGAATGTTCGTAGCATAGTAGCCAAAAAGAGAAAACAGCCCAAATGTCCATCCACTTATGAATGGATAAATAAAACATTGTCTATCCACACAGTATTATTCAGCCATGAAAAAGAATACAATACTGATTCCTGCTACAGCATGGATGAATGTTGAAAACATGACAAGTGGAAAAGGCCAGACGCTAAGAACAGATTTTGTGATCCACACATACAAAAACTACTTACTAATCATTATCTCTTATGAATGTCGACACAAACATCTTCAGCAACATATAACTAAACTGAATGCAGCACTGTATAAAAAGAATTCTACAGATGGGAATTTAGCTCAGTGGCACCATGCCTGCCTCATAAGCACAAGGTCCTGAGTTCAGTCCCTGGTACCCCCCACCCCCACCCTGAAAAAAAGAATTTTACACCATGAGCAAGTAAGAATTTTCTGGGTATGCAAAGTTGATTTAACATGTGAAGATGAATATATCAAACCCACATGATTATTTCAACAGATACAGAAGAACCATTTTAACAATCCAACACTCTTTCGTGATAAAAGCACTCAACAAACTAGTAAGAAACAACCCCACCATGATAAAGACCATAAATGAAAAACTGGCAGATACCATCATTGATGGTGAGAGAGTAGATGCTTTCCCCTAAGATCAGAAGCAAGACAAGGCCGTTTGCCCACTTTGGTTCTATCCGACATTGTCCTGAAGGTGCCATCCAGGACAATTGGGCAGGCAAAGGGAATGAAAGACATCCCAATGAGAAAAGCAACAAGCTGTCTGTAGATGGCATAAATGTATCTACAGAAAATCCTCAGGAAACCAGGATTAGGGTAGAGAACTTATATACAAAAATCATTATTTTTTCAAGACACTTGAGGTAAACCATCCTAAAATGAAATTTCAAAAATCATTCCACCTAGCCAGGTGTAGTGGCGCATGCCTGTAACCCCAGCACTCGGGAGGCTGAGGCAGGAAGATTGCTGTGTGTTTAAGGCCAGCCTGGGCTACATAGTGAGACCTTGTCTCAAAAAAAAAAAGAAAAAAAATCAGTCAGTCATTCTACTTACAACAACATCCAAAAGAAATAGCCAGGCATAGTGCACCATGCCTATAACCCCAAGAAAGGTTGAGGTGGGAGGATTGTGAGTTTGAGGCAAGCCTGGGCCATAGTGAGATCTCATCTCCAATAAAAAAAAAGAGAACCTGATAGCTTTTACCATGAACAGCTGTAGAATTTAGTCCAATACCTTTTCTCCAACTAGTGACAGGATCATATGGCTTTTTCCTTTCCTCTGTTAAAATGTTGACTTTTGGGGGTGGATCTTCCAATGCTGAACCAACACTGCCATCCCTATAATAAAACCACTTTCTACATACTGCCAGATCTGACTTCTAAGTTTGTTTTATTAAACAAATTTCTGTGTTCATACTTTTATCTTCTATTATCTTTATCCAGTTTTAGTATTAGCACAATGTTTATTTCCTAAAATGAGGGGAGAAGGGTTCCTTCTTTTTTCTGCTTGAATTGTTTGATATAATTTATCAGTTAAAATGTGTACGAGCCTCTTGTTGTCATATAGGTAGGTTTTCAAGCTAGGAATATACTTTCTTTAATAGGTCCTATTCAAATTTTATATTTCCTCCAGAGTTAGTTTCATTAATTTGTCTTCCCAGGTACTTCTTTATCAAATTTACTTCAAAAAAGATTTTTGTGATATGCTTTCTATATCCTTTTAAATTCTGTAAAATATGTGGTAATGTCTCCTAGATCTTGATATTGCAATTTTAAAAATGTATAATTGATATTGTGTAATAGGAAGAAAAGGTCTAAAGAAGCAGGGGAAGTGGGAGGGGTAGGGGAAAGGAAAGAAGGGAAAAGAAAAAATATGAGAAAAGGAAAAAAATGGAAACAAAGTCTTTGCAAATAGGGAAGGGTGGAGGGGCTGAAGGGAGGGCAGGGGAAGGGGAAAAAAATAAGAACCAAGATACTCATGTAATGGTACAAGATCCCAATGATGAATATAACTATTTTATACTTAAAATGTACCAATAAACTTAATGGGAAGAAAAAAAAAAAGAAAAAGGAATAGGGCAGGAGACAACCCCTATGTTGAATGCACAAGTCCCTGAGTTCAGACACTAGCACCAAAAGAAGGATGGGGAGAGGGATAATTTTCACAAAAAAATTCAAAACTGATGCTATGAAAACTATAAAACATTTAAAGAGAGCTCAGTAACTGGAGTGACACATGTTCGTGGGTCAGAATAGAATACTGTCCAAATTGATACACAGATTAATTGTAGTCCCTATCAGAATCCCAGCTGGTATGTTTGTAGAACTTGACAAGCTAAGTCTAAAACTCATACAGAATTTCAGGGGACCCAAAACAGCCAAAACAATCTTGAAAAAGAGCAACATAGAAGGACTCACTTCCTGACTAAGAAACTTACTGCAGAGCAGCACTAATCAAATAGCATGGCAAAGAATTCTTAGCTGCAACACCAAAAGCACAAGCAACAAGATACACGGGAGGGACATAATGAGAATTTGAAACTTAATTGCATTAATGTTTGACATCAATAAAATGCAAAATCAACTCATAGAATTAAAAAATATATTTGCAGATCTTAGGTCTGATCAAGATCTAGTACTGAAATATATAAAAAACCATTAAAGTCAGTACAGTAATAAGGCAATTCAATTAAAACGGTAAAATAAGGCCAGGGATTTAGCTCAGTGGTTCCACCGCCTGCCTCACAAGCACAAGGTCCCGAGCTCGATCCCTGGTACTAAAAAAAAACATAGTAAAATGTCTATTTCTGGAGAAATAGGCATTTCTCTAAGGAAGATAAGCAAATGGTTAATAAGCACATGAAATGATAGTTGGCATCAGTCATTAGACAAATGCAAATTAAAACCACATGAAGAACTAACTAACTCACATTCACTAGGATGGTTAGAATCAAGAAGTAAAATAAACTGGGCACTCTGGTGCACACCTGTATCCCCAGCTGTGCAGGAAGTTGAGGCAGGAGGATTGCAGGTTGGAGCCCTGCCTGGGAAACAGTAGTAGCTCAATGGTGGAGTGCCTCTGGGTTTGATCTCTAGTATCACCAAAAAGGAAGAAAAAAAAAGTAGTAGTAAATAATAAGTGTTGACAAGGACGTGGAAAAATTGAAACCCTTGTACACTGCTGAGTATGTGAAATGGTACAGCTCTTGTGGGAAGCAGTCTGGCAGTTCCTCAGATGGTTAAATATAGATAGCTACATTCTGACCCAGCAAAGCCCTCATCTAAATATATACCCAAGAGAAAGAAAATCACATGTTCACACAAAAACTTTTAAATGAGCATTTATAGCATTATTCAATAGCCAAAACATGGAAATAATGCAGAAGAGCAAATGGATAAGCAACATTTGGCATATTCATATGATGGAGTATTACTTACCTGTAAAAAGAAGTACAAGCTGGGCATGGTGGCGCATGCCTGTAGTCCAGCACTCACCACAAGTTCAAAGCCAGCCTGAACTACATAGCAAGACTTTGTCTCAAAATGGCTCAGTGCCGCAGTGCATGCCTCACAAACACAAAGTCCTGAGTTTGATCTCTGGTACCCAAAAAAAACCCCAAAAATTTAAAAAGTAGAGAAGTGATACATGCCACAATGTGGATGAACTTTGAATCATTACACTGACTAGTAGAAGCAAGTCACAAAAGACCTCATATATTATTCCATTCTTTTAAAAATTATTGAAGATCCCAAATAGCTTTTGGTTATGTGGGTCATGCCTATCAACATTCCCAATAATAAAAATTCAAACTGAGAAATGTTTTAAGTATTCATTTTTTAAAAAACTGTATTCTAAAACAAGATCTTGCTATGTAGTTCAGGCTGGCCTTGAACTCCTGCCTTAATCTCCCGAATGCTGGTATACACACCAT